>VXBI01002862.1:425956-465056 GCA_013397375.1 Toxostoma redivivum | reverse complement strand
AAAAAAAAAATTGCAAAGGTAGAAAAAAAAGCATAAGATTACCAGACAAATATTAAGTAGTTAAAGCCTTTTGGCTTAGAAAATACTGAGTGGGAAGTAGACTTTTGCAGAGAAGATGAATGCTTTATATTTCTAACTTTTAAAAGCTGAAATGCAGCCACCACTGACTGAATGCATAGACTCAACCTATTAAACTAGAATAAGATCATGATCATGAACTCAGTTACAGACATGAAGCTGTTTGCACAATGTATTTGATGGTCTGCTCCACCTTCAGCTTGAAACAGACAATTCTTGCACACTGTTCAGGGATTCACCTGTTTTTACACGGGCTGTATCCCACCCTGTACCTGATCCCAGAGGGGAGGTTGTTTTGAAACATTTTGCCTACCCTTCTTGTCATATCACACCTGGGGGAAGGCAGTGAATTTCTTGTTGTAGAGCCCCATAGAGCTTCTTTAACATTCCACCCTCCAGACATTACCTTACCCATTTTGAGTCAAATTAATACAAGAATGGTTGTCTTACTGTCATAGGGGAACAATTATCTATAAGGTACAATCTGTGTTATGTAGTAAGGAGGTGGCCAAGCTACTCATGAGGCTAAGAGGAAGTAAAACAAACCATATTTGGCTTCAAGTGCATGTTTCTGACCTTTTCGTTATTTAGCAGATAGAACACATCCATAGAAACCAAATATTGCAGAGAAAATAAGTAAATATTGGGTTCGAGGACAAATTAGCTAATTATATAAGTATGAGAAAAACAATGGTTGAGATTGGACTTTCATTCCAGAATCCCCTAAACACATATCTGTTGGAAGAGAGAAGATATTTCAAAGGAAATGTCACTCCATGAAAATGTTCCATGGAAAGTGCTTGATACACTGGCAGGGACCTCTGATCTGACCTAATGATATTAGACATAAGAATCAATGAACGTCAAGTTTAAAAAGCTATTTCTGATCTCTCTCTTTTAGAACTTTTTTTTCATTTTTGAATGTGTAAAATTCACATGAACTTTGCAATTTTTTGAGTTTTAAATTACTAAATTCAAAAACTCTCAGATCAAGTTGTGCTTTAATTTCTTTGAACATGTCTTTTTTTCTGCCAATTCAATATTATATGCAGTTCCTGTTTTTTTTTTTTTTTTTTTGTGCCAAGAAATTTATTGAAAATAATACCTTAACTATCAAATATCCAGTTCCTTACAAGATGCATTTAGGGTAATGACTTCTGAAGATCTATCCTCCTTCAGCTGTCCAATTTAATTATTTTTTTCGAATTATTATGATTTATTTTGGTTTTTTTTTTTATTCTTTGTGCTGTATATTTTTGGGCACAGATTTTCTACTCTGCATCACAAGGTATATTTATTCTGCCTTACACTTTACATCTCAGATTCTTAGAATCACTTTTTTTTTTCCCCTTGAAAAGCTTTTAATTTGCACAATTACTACAGCCCATTACTGTTGTCTTTCATGTCACATGACATTATGTATATACCGTGTGGGAAAAGCTGTTCTGTTTTGAAATACCAAGAATTCTTTTTACACTAACTCTAAAATGCTTGCAATACCTCAAATTTTAACCCAAGCAAATCTTACAAAAACACAACAGAAAATCCTTAAGAAGCAGAATTCCACATTCCATTTGCTGCAAAGATAACACAGATTAATGGGTTATGAGTTGAGCTCTGCACATGATGTACATAGGCTGCACCTCCTAATCCTGTAGCCTTGGCTCCCTAATTTAACCTTTCCTTAGTGAGAGTTCTTCAGTTCAGATGTTGTGCTGACAGAAAAAAGCAAGCAAACAAACCAACCAAATCCCAAACCCCTCAACTGTCACATAAGTTTTCAAAGAGAAAAGTGATATTAGAAGTAAGAGTGAGTCTGGGCAAGATCTTAATGGAACAACTTGCTCAACCATTTTCAATCATTATATTAGATGAATATCTTGATACTCACATTGGAGAATGGAATTTTTGCTGAACATTTTGCATTTAATGGGTTGGATTCTCTGTTGATATCATAGAATCACAGGATTGTTGAGGTTGACTCTGGAGGTCATCTGATCCAACCCACCTGCTCAAGCAGAGGCACCTAGAGCAAGTTGTCCAGGACAATGTCCAGACACATCGAAATATTTTCAAGAATGAAGACTTCACAACTTCCTTGGGCAGCTTTGACTGCCCTGTCTACTACTTACTACTCTGTCACCCTCACATTCCAAAATTATTTCATTATGCTCAAATGTAACTTCCTGTTTTTCAATTTGTGCTCACTGCCTCTTGTCCTTGAGGCAGCTTGTCCAGAACTTTCTCTGTCTTCTTTATTGCCTCCCTTCAGATATTGGTGTATTGGTGTACACATTGGTGGGTTTGCCTTTGAGCTTTCTTTTCACTGAGCAGCCCACTCCCTTCAGTCTTTCCTCATACAAGACAGGCTCCACTCCCTTAATCATCTCAGTGACTCTTTGCTGGCCTCTCTCTGATATCTCCACATCCCTCTGGCCCTGGGAAGCTCAGAACTCTGTATTTCTATGTCTCTTTGTGTTTTGATTTTGGCAGGAGCTCCATGTTCAGCCACACAGGCCTCCTGGTATTTTAGTTTCCTGCTCACTAGGATGGACAGCTCTTGAGCTTGGAGGACAAGACTTTTTAATACAAATTAGTTATCTTGGTTTCCTTTCTTCTCCAGGGTCAATGATCCATGTTTATTACATGGTCATGCTTATTTCATCGAATCTTTATTTAAATATTTACTACATCCATGTTTATTTAACCCAGGTAGCCCATGTTTATATCATGAACATAATCCTTTAAAGTGTCTATCTTCCATAATTTTTGAAATTACATTGTATTTTTTCAATAGCCTTGAATGACTTTTTTTTTTTTTCCTGGTTAACAGGTGATTAAGTACAAAAGGACTATTCCTATATAAAACTTGTATTTTATTAAAACCTCCATTCTGTTATTCACACTGCATACGTGTTTTAAAGAGGAGCACGGTGATTCATACAGAACTAATTAGTGGTTTAATACCAAATGAAAATCTATAGAGACCTTAAATTTACACCACCATACATGACACCAGAATTTGGCTTTTGGTATTTGTCATAAAGAGCAAGTCAAATGGCAGCCTTATACCAACCTAATCTAAAGATAAAAAGCATTCATTTCAGTCCATGATTTCAATATTAAAGCAGTGCATGGGGAAAGGTCATCACAATTAAAGGCATAATGTAACACTGAAACTCTGAACAAGTGTTTGTGCTGCTTCTCTATCTCAAGATTTATGTGATTGACTCTTAATTGGAGACCTAGGGTTTCATTTCACAGCTTGGACAGACAGGCTATTACATCTCAAATGAACAGGGAGAAAATAGCAATACTTTGTGTGCATGTAATAGAGAATTAAGATACTTTTCGACCTTCTACAAAAGTTAATTAAAGAAAAAAAAAAGAAGTTTAAAATGCAGAAATTCAATATATTTGGTATTAAAGTTGTGTATTTCTTTATGATGGCAAACAGGACAAAACTAAGACTTTTAACATGTGTCCACACCACCAGATATGGACATTATGGGAATATGCAGATGTATGGGGAACACTATCATTTCAGAAAAGTGATGGCCCTTCCTTGTTGGTTTTTGGTCATAAAGTAGCCACCCAATAAAAATTTTTATTGTGGATTTAAGCTTCTTTGGGTACCACTGAGTGTGGAAATATAAATGATTTCTTAGTTATACTTGGTAATTAATGTAAAGCTGGATGACAAGATGTCATTTGTCTTCCAAAACTGTGAGACTGGGCACCTTCAATCCAGCTGCCTATACCTTACCATCCAAAGCCCAGCAAGGTGAATTATAATGGGGGCCAAACTGGTGGATATTCCAAATCTCCTTTCTGGATTGCTTGCCCCTCTATCCATGTTTGTGGGAAAAGAATCTAACTTAGAGGGTGAAGACTGCCCTTGCAACTATGTTGATGGTATTATACAATAGAAGCATAGTGGATAAATAAATATCTTACCACATTGTAACATATTGTGATATTGTACAATATTTTTTTGTCTCCTTTTTTCTTTCTTTTTATTTTTTTTTCCTGAGAGAAAGTTGATTTCACTTGTAGGGAGCGTGACTATGATACATGATACGCAAAATCTCAGAATGATTTCTGCAAACTTATGATAAAAGAAAAAAAATACCAGCAGCTCCAGACTACATCTGTTAAAATGTAATGAGGCCCTCACAAATCAGGCGGCCTGGGGCAAATGGCTTATTTTTCTTGCTTCTTTCATATGTAAGTAACTTCTTTCAGCTTAATAACTGAGCTTCTGGGCTTTTACTTTTAATGCCTTTCATTTGGTTTCTGAGGCTTCTATTTTCTTTCAGCATATTCCAAGGCCAATAAGATAACAGCTTTCAGAAATGTAATGAGCAAACTTCTCAGCTTTGCATTTGCTGAACTGCAGTTGGAGATGCTCAACAGAATATTAAACTGGAGAGTTATTATTCCACTATATCATCTCCACTCTTCAGATGAGACATACAGACACAAAAAAAAGGCATATCAATGTGGTAACTGAACTGTGGGTGGATAAGCATAGTTAGATAGTGTGCAGCTGAAATCTAAATCCATCAATCAAATAAAATTAAAACCATAGTCAGCACCTTGTGTCATAATCTCTGTGAAGAGATAATCAAACCATTTGCTTCAGGTGGGAAGAAGGCAAGTGTGCTTAAACAATCTTGTGCTATTGATCCAGTGTAATTCTGAAAACAGCCCCTGCAGTGTAATCTCTAAAGCTTGACAGATTGCATTAGTAGATACACTGAGATTACCTTCTACATCAGTTAAATAAAATATGTCAAAAATAAAATAATAGCATTCTTTAAAGTAGGAAAATAATGGATTAGAAATTACAAAGAGGGTATGCATATGCCTTCCATCAGTGAAGTATCTGAATACAATACCATTTTGAGTGTAGGAAGCTCACACATTTGGCTAGAATAGTGCTTGACCAATGTATCCATGTATCCTCTCAGAATGCCTGCATCAAAAAACTGAACTGACTTTCTCAGAAGTCAGAGTATACAATTTATTTTTTTTTCCAATTGCCCTTTTCTGACAGGAACAAGGAAGATATAAAGCATTATTGTGATTTCTGAACATTTTTAAGATAATCTTAGCAAGCAAAAATCTTAGCTACTTAATTTCAGGTTTCAGTAAAAACATCAATAAAATGAGCTCACAAAAAATTCAGCAACTAGCTGCATGTATAGATACTCACATATCTCGAGGTTAAAATATGAGTTACAAGTAGACTGGGAAAAATGATGCCACACACAGTTCTGCTGAGTTACCTTGCCATATGAATGGTGCAATTTGACAGAGCTTGGATAATTTTTGTAGAACTCTGCTGCTTTATACAAGAAGAAAAAATGACTTTTCAATTTCACTGACTTTATATTTTATTTATTCACTGACTTAATTTATAGCACCAAGTTCACAGCATCACTGGACTTTCAAAGTTGAAACTCTAATAAAATCTATTCACTTTCATATTTTGTGCATTTGCAGTCATAGAGAAGAGCAGTTAAAGTTTTTTTTCTTATTGCAGTTTCTTTATGTAGGCATTTATTATGTATGACAATATGTTGAAGGGATAAATCAGTAAAATTTAATTTGGTCACTCATGACTGTAAGGGAAAGAATACCTGAAGTCAAGTGTTTCTTTCAGCTTCATAAAGTAAATGGACTTTGGTTTTCATTTGAATAGAACCTGACTTCTCATGCTTTCCGTCTCACCTCCTTATTTTAGAGACAGCATGAAATGAAGTTCAGATGATTTTTCTTTTAGATTAGACTGGAGTTGTGTTTGTTTGAGCTATTAGTAAACAGTGAAACAGATGAAACTGAAAGAGAATTGAAACATTAAGTAGCTTAAAAATAGCCCAGCGTACATGCAGTTGTTGAAATTATTGCTATATTCAAATCCGATATCCTTCCACCTTCCTATTTTTCTTTTCTAATGTTTGATTTTAAACATATGCATATTTGACCTAGAGGAATGGAAATATAAGACGACAAGCTTTATTAGTGCTTCCATTGTGCAACAAATTAATCACAACCTTTATACCACTGTAGGCTGCCACCCCATGGGACTGATCTGAGGGAGGAGAGAAATTCTGTGCTGATTCCATGCTCAAGAAGGTTCTCAGTGCCCAGGGAGGTGGTGTGAGGAATTTGTGCAGAAAGCCTTGGAGCTGGGCATGAAGGATGCTGTCCAGCTGCCTGCAGATCCTTGGGACACAGAAAACCCTGGAGCAGCTGTGGGGAAGCAAAATATTTCCTGATGCTATGTTTTACTTGTCATTTTCAGGCTTGCTGATACTGAGGAGCTGTTTAAATCTTCATTCTGTATTTCACAAGAACGTGCTTGCAAGGAACCTTTCCTTGCCATGGGTATACTGGAAACCAGCACTGAAGATTTCTATTAATTCAAATATTTTTATGATGCCATTTTACTCACTCTCCTCTACAGCGCCAAGCTCCTATTTCTGTCATTTTTTCAAACCCCTTTTCTGCATTTAGTAAGTAACATTCCTTTTCTTAAGTCATCACATTAAAAAATTTCCTTTGTAAAGGTATATTTGTCATCTAAATTTGGCAGAATAACTGAGTATGAACATGCATGGTAAATATGGAAAAGATTTTAAGATCACATCCTCATGGGAAAAGATAAGCTTGTCTCTTGGGTTTTGCTATCAAATAGATGAAAATTAAGTAAACTGAGAGATCAGAATAAAAGACTGCACATGAAACATTCTGTGTGGGAGATTTCACAGTACACTGATGATCCAGAGTCCTGTCCTTGATTCTCTAAGAACATGCCAAAAGCTTTTGCATACTAATGCAGTTTTTTTCTCTTATGACAGAATGATTTTCTCCAGGCAGTGATCAGTCACGTCTTCCATGTCCACATTTTCCATGAATTGTACTCTCAAACATATTAAACAGGACTGCTATTAAAGTTTTGGTTTTTTTCCTTGCAATTTCAAATGCAATTATTTCAGTTTGCAGTGGACATTTTGTCAATACAGTTATGTGGAAGTCCTACTAAAATCTCTAGTATACCTCTGTAATTGAAACAGATCACGTTGTCAGTTTGCAAGGAGAAATTTCTGCCAATTTTGGTGGTGAAAACTGCATAAAAACTACTCATATGACAAGCCAATGGAAAATAATATTAACGAATTACTTATGCAGCCAGCTAAGCTTTCCTGGGAGAGGAACTGAGGGTGAAGTTTCTTTTCAGATTTTCTAAGATTAGATCTGATTATCTGCTGTAATAGAATACAAGAGTGGATAGACCATTTCACTGATCCCATTTAGCATCTTTTTTTCACTCTAGTATATTTTAACTGGCCTGTGGTGCTCTATCATTTCTTTAACTAGAATAACTTTGCATAATATGCTAACTCTAGCAAAATAATGAATTGAGTAAAAATAGCCTTACCTTGAATTACTGAATGCAAGGTTATATAAGTTGTTAAATATGGGATAATTATTCTACCACAGGATCATCAGCGGCCACATGTGCTTCACATAAGTGAATGGCAAGATATAAATTCACTGTGTTAAGAAAAGGTCTCTAATGAGCTCTTAAAATTTTAATACATGAACAGAAAATGTGTGCTGCACACACATCAACTAAGGACAAAACTGCTAAACTTGGTATCAAGAAAATCTTCAAAAGAAGAAGAAAGTGAGAACATGTGAAATAATTGGCCAATTCTGTGACAAGTTTCAATACATAACTGTGAAGGGGGTGAGAGAAGTCCCCCTGCCCTCAAACTTCTGCTGCTGCAACAGCCCACAGCAACTTGGCCACACAACCTCACAAGGAGTTGGCTTTGGGGAAATTCATCATTTAACAGCGAGGAAGGGAGAAGGTACTTATGGACAGCCAGGAGGAGCACAAAGGATGTGATAATTCAAGAAAACCAAACTCACAGATTTGCACAGATATCCACAATAGGGCTCTGGTCTTTCCTCAGTCACAATCTGCACAGCAAGTAGCATATGGGCTGGGGGTGAGGGGGCATCATTTGTCATCTACTGACTACTTTGATATATAGCACATTTTTTCTGTCTTTTCAATACATATGAAGTTGGAAATTATTTGAAAATTAAGGAGGGGATAACTGACCCATTTCTTTCTGTCTTGCCAAGCATGCAGTTCACTGCACCTGACTGGGAGGGAAGGAAAGTATGAAGCAATGGCAAAATTCTTAAGGGCACACTTTCAATTTGATAATCAAAAAGGAATATTATCAATCAATTACATTTTCTGCTAGAATGCTCTTAGGAAAAAAAAGCTAGAGAAAAGACTTGAAAAATGGCAAAATCTTCTAAGCACCTTTCTGATTAATATTGATCAATTGGCCACTGCACTTAACTTCAGGTTGTGGAAACTGCCCGGACCATTTTGCAATCTTCAGAAAGTCTAGTTCAGCTCCAAAAGGAACAGAAGTTTGGAATTTAACTAGTTAATTTTTTGTAGGGACTATATTTGGACAAACTCAACAAATAAAGACATTCTTACTTAAAAATTTTGCACAAATTTATTTTCAAAATTCCAATTTTCTGACAGTTTCCAAAAGCTAAGAGCCTTTTTTCATTATTTTAAAATAGGCTTTTTTTCCTAGTCCAATATCAGCAAAAACATTCTTGAAGTCTTAGTTCAGGTTGGGACACATTTCTAACAATACTTAGTCATGACAATGAAATTTAATCTGATAAAATTTGTTCATTGTCTGTGTGTCAGCCCTGGAATTAGAGGAGATGTTCAAAATACACATAAAAAAAATATGAGTAAAGGCCTATTTCAAAGTAAACATCAGTGTTCTTTTTAAATTTTTTTTCTTCAGTACATATTTTCATAAAATGGTATTTGATCTGTAGTATACATGTAGAATAAAAAGAAAAATAGACACAAAGAAGTATTAGAATTGGTATTAGAATTAGCTATTGTGTTAACATAAATTGAAAATAAAACTATTTCTAGTACTTTGTGTGTCTTGGATTAAAGAGAAAAAGCCATAAAATTAAGGAAAAGTATCATGTCCTACTGATATAGTAAAGAGTTATTCAAATCTCAGCAATGGGAAGGCATTAAGCTTAGTCCAGCTATGTCATATTCTATGACAAGTGCAAATCCTAGTGTTCACACATAATCCTTTCACTCTTGTTAATTTAGTATATTTCTTAGGGGGGAAAAAAAGGGATTCCATAAGATTTTATCACCAAGTTGTTAATCTGACCTTCAGCTCACAGGTGCTTGCATATTTTTTTATATTATTCCTTGCTAAATGTTTTAGAGTCCCAAATAATTACCTTCTCACCTAAAGTTTTAAATATGCATAGGCTGTCATTATACTTACTGGCATCTATTGGCTGAAATAAACATGAAAAGGATATATGGGGCTTTTATTATTAAGTCTGACCACCATTTTTTGTGAGCTTTGGTCATTTTAATAATAGTGAAAGCACAAACAGTAGCATCTGCCAGACAATATTCTGAATGGCAACATGTCAAACAGCAGACAAGTGTGGAAGAAATCTTAGCAGTCCAGAATTACATTTTTACATAATCATCTCACTTTGTTAAGTTGAAATCTTTGAGTCTGAACAACAGATTTCTTGAAATTCACTTTACTTTTATTATTGAATTCTGCTTTTTTTTTAATGTGCAATAAAGCTCTAGATTTCTAACTCCAATTATTTAATTACTAAGCCCATCATATGACAGATATAATTTATGAAAATAGATTGCATTTAATTATTCAGACAAGGTCTATTCATTATAATCTTCTTGAAAATGCAGATAGAAATTCCTTAAAAGTTTGTAAGAGTGTGCTTTAAGCTGTTAAACTCTTCACTACTGGCCCCATCAGGTATTGTGAGTTCAGGGGTTTTTCATTGTGTCACCTGCACCTGAAGTGTTCTTTTAGGCAGGGACCAACATCTCCTACACTGATAGAGCATGGAGGAGGCAGTCAGCTGATTAAACAAAAGAGGAAATCAAATAAAAAAAACCTGTATCTATGATAGATCTCCAAGTATCCTGAAACCAGTTCTCAAAAGTTTTTTTGTCAGAGGACAGTGAAAAAGAGAACCCATCAGCCCACAGCTGAAGGTACTCACTGGTCACTGAAATCAGTTACCTGGTGGTCAATTTGGGTAGAATCAGGAAAAGTTTTTTTCCCCCACCTTCTACCCACCCTATTTAGGCACAGAAAAAGACAGGATGGAGTCTTGCCAAGCTTGCTCACTGTGTACAGTGTGGGCATGGTGAGAAGCTGATCCTGTGGGATGAGCTGCAGGCTCACCCCGCTGTAATCAAAGATATCTCTTCCTCTGCACTTTGGGCAGGACTTTTAGGGCAGGTTATCCAAAGCAAGTAAATTGGTAAATATAGTAATAATGCCAATCACTGGCAAAATAAAATACAGAAAAGTGACCTTTGGATTTTTGCTAAAACATCAGTTCAAATAGAAAATCTGGGGCGACATGCAAGTGTAGCTGCCACTCACAAGCCATGGGGTCTCCATTTCCACCTGCATTTTATTTCTGAAATGCTTGTGCATTGCATGATTCAACCTGAACTCATAGCAGTCACCTTTAATGGGACAAAAGACCTTAGGAAAAACAGAGATTGCAAGAACTGCATTCAGTGACTGAGAATGAAAACAAAAATATATCTGGCAACTTGCCAAAAGTACTTGTGCCTGAGTGGAACTGGAAGAAAGCCAAAAAATCTGGCAAAAAATCAGTGCTTTGCTCTGAACACAAATATTATCACAGAGCACTCATCAAAACTTTGTAAAAGATAAAGCCATACCATGGTAGTAAAGATAGTTCAATTACACAAATGCCATGATTTTGTCCATTTTCCCTTGCAAAAGCTAGAAAGCAGAAACTACACTCTTGAGTGTGCATGGATTTTAAAAACAAAGCCAAATTCTTTGCCACTGGGACTGTATCTCAGATGTTTCTTACCACATCTCTTGTCCTGCATATGCATCTGCCCCAACTTTGACAAGTGCAACTTGTCAATGCTGAGCATTTTATCTGATCACCTGTATTCAGCTCTCATTTTTGGCTTAGCACTTTAAAATTGAATTAAGTGATCTAGTTCATAGTCTGTGTGCTCAGAATGTTTAAGAATGGACTATAAGCACTAAATCATAATAGAACTATTACTCACAAATCCTCAGAAGAACAAATAATACTTATTCCTGCTGTTTCTTAATATGTGTGACTATAAACAAGCACTTCTACTAGATTACAACTACTCTATTCATCTGTCTTTAATGTGCCATCAGGAGAAGCTGAACCCAAACAACTGAGAGTAGAATTGCTCCAAATTGCCTTAGTCTCAAATTGAACCAGATTTACCTATCATTTATGTTGCACAGCCAGGTGGCTCTTTTTCCTAGCCCTGCAATCAGAAAACTATTGACCAGAAACAATAGTTTTCACTTCATATTATCAAAATGAATAACCCCTGAAGTTCAGAGGGACTTTCTTCTGGATTGTTGTTAGTTTTGTTGTTGTTGTTGTTGTGGTGGTGATTTGTTTGCTTGTTTTGTTATATGGTGGTGGTGGGAGATTATTGTTCTGTTGTTTTTAATTTTTTTATAAATTTCAGATGATTGACTAAAATAAGAATTCTGAACTTAAAGACGGGGAACTTAGTCATGAAGGTGTCAAGCAATCTGTGAGAATTAACTATCTTTCAGTTTTCAAAAAACTTTGGAAATGTTCATTTTCACAGAATTACAGAATCACAGAATCTCTAAATTGGAAGAGACCTTCAAGATCATTGAGTCCAACCCATGCCCTAACACCTCAACTAAACCATGGCACCAAGGGCTACATCCAGTCTTTCTTAAACACACTCAGGGATGGTGACCCTACCACCTTCCTGGGCAGACAATTTCAGTATTTTATCACTCTTTCCATATAAAACTTTTTTCAAGTGTTAGTTATAATTAATTTATATTTTGTTTTACAGAACTGGTAACTCTTTAGGAGACTTTAGTACCTAGGCTTCTTTTCTTGCATGGGAGAAGTGTACTTGGAGTATGCATACAGTAGCAGTTTGCTGCTTTTCAGTCCTCTATAGTAAAGCATCTCATGGAGATCGCCCCAGTTTCCATTTATTTGTTTGTTTATGTTTAATCTCACAAGAAAGTAATTCCCAGGCATATGATTTTTATAGGGTCAAAGGTAGGAGAGGTGAGTCCCACGATGACTCCCTTTTCCATTCGTGAAACCACTTCTCTACTTTTCCTGTCTATTGTTGCTCTAGAATTTCCATTAACAAGTAAGACACAGTCCCTAAATTTGAAACTCTGTGGCACTCAGTACGATACGAAACACCTTCAGTATGTGTTTTTCATTCTGCACCACAGTTAGGAAAAAAAAGTCTCAGGGGAAAAAAAAATCTAAACAAAATGAATAAACAAAAATAAATATTAATGTTTTAAGACAGTAATTTTAAGTGTTGCTGATCTATGCATATTGCAATACACTACCCTTGGTGCAGAAACCTTTGTCAGAAATTTTAACATGGAGATGCTGCAGGTTGTTGTTCCTTTCTACATTGTAATTTAGTTCTATCATGATCTACTTGTTACCTAGGAAACAGATTTATGAGGAAAGTATGGGTGATTGTGTAAGGACTGATTTAGATTTTTGGTTTTAGGGTGAGAGTTTATTTCAAGTTTACAGAAGTTGAAAGTATATTTATATTGCGAGACATCAAAGAATTTCCAAAATTCTTCTAGGCTTTCATATTTGTTTAGATGTATTATACTATACTACAATTAAAAAACATAATAAAGACTAAGAATTTTTTTTAAACTCCTAATACATTGTAGAACTATGTACAGATATTGAGCAACTCGTTATCAACATTCTCATGATGTCACTGATTTATTATTGCTGTGATTATTCATGATATTACAAACTTTCTAAAAGCTTTAGGTGATCTAGTCATAAAAAACAGAGATTTCTACCATAAAAACTGAGGTGATAAGAGATGTCTTGTATTTAGCTTCCAATCTCTCTCACATTAGATTCTAGTGGTTTCAGTACTCTTATTTAGAACACATTGAATTAAATCTTAAAGAAATTTACATATTATCTTGAGCAATGTGTCTCAGAATAGAAATAATTCCCACTTCATTTGATTCAGAAAAACTAAAATTTTTATGGTATCACAGGTTTTTCTGACAGTTATTAAGATGTTGAACATGAAAACCTCAGGGGAGAAATACACATCTTTTAAAGATATATTAAAGGGGCAATATATGCATTAAGGAGTGCATTATTACACCTGTTATAGTTTTAAAAAATCTAAACCTATATACTAATTCATCAAGGCATTTCAATGGAAGAAGTATCAGCAATGTTAGCATTAGTAAAAGTGTAGTAACTTATAAATTTCAAGTAAGATTTTGAGTACTGAATAATTATTACGTTGGCAAAAAAACCTTTTCTTTATAAAATTTCTTTATCCTGCTTGGCTATCTGCTTTCATTAACTCACTATCTGCAACCAGCATGGATAATGTGTCTATAATGTATTAAGACACAAAGCAAATTAGCACAGTTTCTATAATTTAAATTCAGTAAATTCCTAAAATAGTTTTCTACAAATGCTACTGAAACAGATCAGAAAGGCCAAAAAAGTGTACTCCCATATGTTGAAAAACCTGTACATAGCTTTTATTTACTTTATCACTTGCCAATAATATGACTGTGCAAAACTTATGGTAATAAAAATATATAATTCAAGCCTCATGATCACTTTGAATTTTCACATATTGCAAGAAATTGCCATTGCACAGGATTGGAAGGTCACCCACAAATACTGAAAATTTGCAGCCTCCTCCCTTTTTTACTATTTATCTCAAAATTTGGGAGACTTCACACATCTCTAGTGGCCATTCCTGTGGTTTTACTTCCATTTTTCTCTTATGTATCAGATTTTTCTGTAGGTTACTAAATCAGTTTTGAATAAAAAATTCCAGTGGTAGTGTCCATATGGTATTATTTCATTTTCTTAAAACCTTCCAAGATATTTATGGTGGTTTTAGACTTCAGTGATAAAATGTTTGGACTTATTGAAAGCTATAAATTTAGGGATTTCACCTTTTTTTAGCCTATAAATCTCAACTAAGAAGCAACGCAATCTTGTATTATGAAAAGAAAATCAGTTTGGTTCTTAAGTAACTTACAAGTATTTCAAACCATATGCATGAATGAAGACAACATTCTTTTTCTTAGACACAGAGATTTAATAAAACAAGGAACTTGCCTAATGCAATCTTTGGTATACTTCTGCAAAGAAAATGAACTGTGCTTATTTTTTTTCTTTATAGCACATTTTGTTTTAATTTGACAATAATCTCCAAGGTTTAGTTCTATTAAACATTTGATTATACTCTGGATTTACCCTTAGATGTCCACAGAACAGGACTGTGAATCATCTTCCACTGTCATATACAAAGGACATGTCATTCACAAAAATAACTGGCATGTTTCTTCTATAAAATCTGTTAAAGCTATTTCACCTTTCAGGCCTCCAACTCCCTTAAAAACACCAAGAAATTTGCAAAGCAAGTACTAACAAAACTAGTGTGATTGCAAAATCAAGAGGTGGAATGTAAAGCACTTAAAGGCTGAGAAATAATTTACTCTTCTTTTTAGAACATCATTACCTTGGGGTTATTTCATATACACTTTCTTTTAGATATAAACTTTGGTGGCTTACAATTTATTATCTAATATCACCACCTTACATACACAGGACAATGAACATACCTAAGGATATATTTTTTTAATATTATTTAAACTTTTGAAAATAATTTTCAATTTTGAAAAGCACTATAGTTTTGTATTTACAATTCCATATATATATGCTGTTCACTCAAACCACACCCACTAGGAAAATCATCTGTGTGGGGTTGGGGATTTTTTGGTTAGTTTTTTTGAGTTAAAAGGAGATCAGGTTTTTGGGTCAGTGCATACTGTTTATCACTTTAATGACAAGGAGCAGAGCTCCTCCTGGAAGCTTTTGCCTGGCTCCAACATTCCAGCAGGGTTGGGCAAGGCACGCCCTGGCCTTGTCCTCCCCAGAGCTCTGGAAGGAAGGAGGAACACCTCACACACCATCTCTGTGCCTTCCTCAGATGTTTCATTGTAGTTTGACCTGGCCCATCAGTTCTGGCAAAACTTTCTTCACTGAGCTCTCATGCCAGAGAATCTGCCCCTGAAACCAAAATGATAAAAGCAGCAGGGCTGTGTCTAGTAGCATTAAGAAAATCTTTTTTTTTTTTTTTTTTCCCTTTTTTTTTTTTGTTGTAGACTTAATTCTAGGCATCACATAATTTGGGACTATTTTCCATTTTTCAGTCTGAACTTTCTTTTATGAGAAAAAACAGCATGTCATATTCTCTTTTCCATTCATCTCTCTCTCTCACCCTCTTCTACCTACCCCTTCCTTCCCCTTCTAATTCATATAGAGAAATGGATTTTGAACTAATGGTCAAAAGGGTAAGTTCTGGATACATCATAATTAAATTTAGCTGCTGCTGTGTTTCCCTTGCAGAGGAGAGTAATGTTTTTGTACATTAAATTAAGCCATTGGCTTTTGAGGTTTGTTTTACAATAGTTTATCTTTTAAAGGAAAAATCAAATAAGACAAAGATTTAGCACATGTAAACATGTATTTTAGAAAATAATTAAAATATTCCCTTTCATTTAATGATCTGTACATGAAAATAAATTTTATTCTCTGTTTTTTTATTACTGGTAAAATCAATTATTCAGGAAAATAACATTAATTACAATTAGAAATACAGCACTTGAAGCCTTAAATCGTTAGTGCAGGATCCCCAAAATGTAGTGATAAATTGCATTGCATTTACTCCAGAGTTACTCTTTTGTACAAAATTCAATCTGTTTTTCTGTTAACAATATATTTAACAATGTAAGAAAGACTACAGACTAGAACATTACACCCTATGGGATAAGGAAGAAATTTGCTCAGGTGTGTGAGTGGAAAATAACCCAACATATGAATTGACTGCTGTGTTGGTGTGAGTCAGCTTTAGAAAAGGGATTGCTACTAAAAAAAATGTCTTCCTCTTTTTATAGACAGCATATAATGGAAAGAAATCATCAGTTACATCTGCTGAAAATCAGATTTCATCAAATACACCACCCCTTCTGATGTCTTCAGGAAAAACACTTTTAATGTCCATTTATGGTTCTGGGAGGAGGACAGTCCCTGATCTCATCTGCACCCTACACTGGACCTTTAACAACAGTAGTGAGGAGTGGCATTGAATGCTGTGGAATTCACAAACTGGATGTGACTCTCTGAAAGACTTTTAAGTATAGACAAGTTTTTTGCTACCTTTTAGGTCATTAAGAAGTTTATCTGGTTAGCAGGGTGAGAAAAAAATAGCTATTTCATGAGATCTCTGGATTCTCCAGAAAATACATGAGAAAAACCTGCCAAACTTATTTTCTTCCTCTTTACTTTGTGTCATAATGTAAATGAAAAGTTCAGCTGCCAAAAGGATCTATCTAATTACTATTAAAAAATCAGAAATTACACAAACACTTCCTATCACCATTTCTGAGAGATAGAAGAAGTGTATTTCTGTGAAGACTGAAAGAGAAAAACCTTTCAGACTTGTGAATATCATGTCCAGGTATCTTTACTTCCTTGAGAAAACTCTCTCTTCCTCTCACAGATGTTAACCATTCTAGAACAATATTTTTTTTTTCTTGGCTATTTAAAACTCTCTTGAGATTTGTTCTTTTTGTTTTTTGTATTTTGTTCTTTTCTGCTATTACTTTTCCTAAGTAAACTGCCTTGGTTTTCACTTAGGATAGGTCTCCTTTGCATGTTTTAAGTGGCTTAAAAGTTCAGGAGTTGTGTAGCTCTCCTACTCTCCTTTATGCATGTTTCTATAATGTTTTTGCTAAATTACGATAAATATGATCAATGTTGCATTCTGCTGTAACATCTTCACCAAGTTCTCTATTATTTTTAGTCAAATTTACAAAGATATACGGATGTTAATATGAGCAATCCAAAATATCCCTCCAGCTCTGCATTCTGTCAGCAAGCAGAGTGTGATATTCACTATTACTATCTTTGAATATAATGATCTTTGAGCTTGGTGATGTACATCTGTGGAGATTTTCAAGACCCATCTGTACCAATCCCTCACTACTCCCTCTGAACTTTCATTGACCCAGTTCTGAGCATCTCCTGGAGTTCCTGTCACCCCAAAGGCTCTGTGGTGCTGTGATCTCCTGAGTGAGGGCAAGACCCTGCAGCTTCTCTCCCTGTTGTCTTTCCTTATGTTCTGAATAAAAGGAGGGCAAAGAGAGTCACTGAAAAACTCCAGAGTATATTGCTTAGTCAGTTTTCCTAGTTCTCCAAATTCCTCAATAATCATAGTTCCAGATTCTCCTATGCTTTGACTGGCACTCAAGGAAAAAAAAAAAAAGGTTTAACTCATCATCATGATTTGGAGAACTGTAAAGTTCTATGTTAACTTTATTGTCCCTTTTCTTTTATCATTACTAGGAGACTTTCAGGATGTCTGTCCCTCCTTTTTTACAGACACAGGAAAAATGTGTTAAGTGAATACCTCTTTTTATATTTTCCATTCCTTCATTTGTCCTAATAGAGTGACTGTCAAATATATTTCATTTGCTTGCTCATTAATTTGAGACTTTTCTTATACTTACCTTGCATTTCCTTAAATTCTATTGATAACAATTATAAAAATATAATTTTGCATGTATTTTGTACAAAAATAACTACTCCAGCTTCCAGTAGGGAGCAACAAATTTGTTGAATGTTTTTAGAAGCCACTGCTTGAAAGAACAAGTAAGAAAATACTAGGTATCGTAAGAAATCAGGAGCATATTAATCAGGGCGACAGAAAAATATCCAGCATAAATCTATCAATAACAAAATGAAATACCACTTCAAGCATTAAAAATGGCCTAAGACAGGCTTTTTCTTAGGAATCCATCATTCAAAGTTTAATTAGGTCTTGATGTTCTTAAATTTGTCTAACATTATGACCCTTCAGGGAGATATGTATGTTTTCATCTCCTGACAGGTAATTGTAACAAATATCTCAAAAAAAAAGTATATTAGAAAACTCATTTCCCCCAAATGTATCTAATTTTTGTAAAACAAATATCTGCAGGCATTTAGTTCTTGTAAAATTATTATAATCTTCTTCAGTACATTTGCTCTCATCATGAAAGGATTTTTCAGCAGGAAGGCTCATGTACAGGTAATTGTGATACCATTCCTCTTTCTGATGAGGTAACCTCCAATCTCCACCTGCTAAGCCTCAGTGAAACACTAGAGAAGTCCAGAACAGAGCATTTTTTCACTTGATAAGATAATTTTTAATCTTTCTTTCTCAGGAAACCTCTGTGGATTCCATGCTCCCCTCCCATTGATTGGTCAGCCAACAACTGGTCTTTACCTCAGTCTGCACTCCAGGGCAGCCACAGGTTGTTTCACATCTGCTGTTGTCATTTTCTGCTGTTTTTCCACTAGTTGCCCTAATTCTTTAAGATAAAATGAGCAGAAATGGAACAAAATGGGAGCAAAATTCTGAGTCCAATGTTGCTCTTGCCTATTAGAAGTAAAATTAATATGAATTAGAAGTAAATTATTTCTTATAAGAATTTTTGTGTTTGGAAAAAGAATATAATTTTCCACCTAGACATCTCTTTACTTTTTTTAATTTTATGCTTTAAAAATTCTGAAATTAAATGCAATTTGAGAGAACTTCCTTATTTAGAAGGCAGCCATATATGCCACCAAAAGAAGAAATTTGATGACATGAAGAAGACTGACATCTGAGTTCTTATAATTGTTCTATTCCACTGGTAGTGTTTATTTTCTCTGTTGGATGCTGGCACTCTACTAGGCCATTTTCTCCCAAACTTACCATATTCTGTAATTAAAACATTACTGTAATCTTTTTTTTCTTCTTCTTCATTCTCCTATTTAGGACATGTACCATTTTCAGCCATGTCTGGAGCATTTAGGCTCTCTCTTACTGCACCTGATTGCTGAGCTGGGGGCATTGGGCTCAAAATGCAGAGCAAACATATCTCTTTTTTTTATCTTGGCAGACAAGACTGACTGACATTTTTCATAGATGTTCTTCCCAGTGTTTGCATTTGGACAGAAAGTGCCATGAGGAAATGTGTTCAATGAAGCATAAAGAGGTCAATTACTTGCATCTGTTACAGTCCAGTATTGAAGCTGAGAAAAATTCAGGCCAGATCAGATCCATGTTGCCCTCCTGGAAACACTGACTCCATGACCAATCCCACCCTGTCCCAGGTCCTCACCAGTTCTGCCTTCCTATCAGAGACACAGCAAAAACTTGCCTCTGTTAGTAGCCAGTTTTATGTGTATCACACATCCTTCTGTTCACTTCAGCTTCTTCAGCTTCTCTTGACTATAGCTTGACTATAATTTTTTTTTTTTTTTTTTTTTTTTTTTTTTTTGGTCAGGGTTTGCCTCTTCATGTTATTTGCTGCCTATATTCTGGAGGAAAAAGAATCACAGTAGCCAGGAGCACAGTTACTTTGAGACAGCCAGGATGCTCTATGGTGTATCATTAAAATTTTACCAAAGGGCTTTTCCTCTGGCCAGCAGCACCTTGCTCCTGCATATGCTCAGGTCATTCAGCTGTAGCCAGTACTGAATTGCAAACAGAGTGTTCTTAATGTGCTGCTAACAGAAAAAGCTTTAAATATCAGTTCCATTTAAAAAGGTAAGCTAGTATTAGTAAAATGTGGCAAGAAGAGATAATGATTCATCACACAGAAGGGCATATTTTTTCCTACCCTATTGTTTGCTCTTCTAATAAGAGCAAGTAGAGGTAGAAACTTATGCCTTAAAACTCTTTGGATTCTTTTTTTTTCCCCCTATTGTTAAATAAGACCCATACCAAAAATTGCTCCAAATATTGCAACTTTGTAGATCATTCATCTCACAGGAATTATAAGAGATAAAATATCCTTGTGAACTGCATTCATTGAGGTAATTTGGCGTTATCCTCTCACTTTTTGTTACACACTTTGCTCCCATAAATCTTTAGCAGTTCTTCCAAAAATAGTAAGAATAGGCCATTGCATTTCTCTGAAGCAGAAAAAGGCTGTGGTGTTATAACTATGTCTGTGGTTTTGTCCATGGCACTGGTCCTTCTACTTCCACTAAGTGGAAGTCCTTGCTCCATTGGAAGATCTAAATTCAGTTTGGATACTGATTAAAAGCTTTTTGCCCTCAGGGGAAAAATGATTTGGTGACTGAATTTCTCAGTTGTCTTACACTCCTGCAAGCTGATTCTGCATATTTCTGGTTGTTCTTATTGACATTATTTTCCAACTGGCAATCTCTATGTTCACAGTTCATTTACACTTGATGCCCTAGAGATTGTTTTCTTGAGCAGGCATTTTGTAAAAATACAGTGAATTAAATCCAGTTCTCTGCTGTGATCTGGATTGTGTATTCTCATAAAACTTTTTAGACAAGGACTCTTTTTTCCTGACAATTAATTCTGGTTCCTGTGCTTGCCCCAAAGTTTCTGTTTCTCTGTGATGATAAATGTGATGTATAATTTGGGTTTGGGTTTTTGGAGGGTTTTGCAGGCATTTGGGTTTTGTGGGTTCTTTTAGGGTATGGGTTTTTTTTCAGATCTGCCCAATACCTTCGCTAATCGCTTGAGACACAGCATAAGAATGAATTATTATGAACTGTCTTTCTGTCTCCTGAAAGATTTGCTTGAAAAGCAGGTTGCCTGAAGCTGAATTCATCATTATTCCACTTATCTCCAAGTCAGCAAGGGACAGTTTTACAAATCTCTAACATAAGGCATGAAATGGAATTCAACAGCAACACTGATTTTCTTCTTTGTATTTAGTTCTGGCCAAGTGAATTGAGGCTGATGGACTGCAAACACAGAGAGCACATTTTGGTGTTTTCTTGAAATGTTAACTTTATTAAAATCAGTCACCCTGTGAGAAAAAACTGTAAAACAGTAATCATAGAGAATTTACTCACTCACTCTGATTTATTTATCTTTCCTTGTATATGTTTCAAAATACAACCTTGGGGTGAAACACTGAAAGCTGATTGCTTTTACTGACGTGTGCAAGCCATATTAATTGTTTTTTGACCGTTATGTCTCTGATACATTACTGCTAATAAACATTATTTTAGAAAATATGCAATTAGCTTACAACCACTAAAAGACATTACATTTTCTCAAGGCAAAGTGCTTCCCTGAACCTTTCAGTGTGCAGGGAGGATCTCAAACACATTTTCCTAATAACAGCATTGTTAGTAGTAGTAATTGACTTCCTCTCATGGCTTGACTCCCATCTCTCCACTTATGTGAACAGAAGCCAAGTTTTTCAAGGGCATACCTATATTATTAACTACATGTGACCAGGGTCTTGATGATGCAATCATCTACATAACCATAGAATCAGAATGGACCCTAGAGTGGTTCATCTGCTGTCCCAAACCATGGACAAGGGCCAAGCCAGTACTTATGATAAAGCCCTTGGGGCTAGAGAGCTATTCCCTTGCAGCAGCCTGAGTATGGTCACCACTGATCACTGTAAAATTTAGTTTAACTTTGCACATATGAGTTCTGCCACTTGCCCTCAGACCTAGAGAAGGTGCTTTATCTCTATTTTAACTAGTAACAAAGCAGTCAAAGTCTGCTTCCATCAGGGAAGAGTTCTTTCTGGCCTGGTATGGCCCTCCTGCTTACCAACTAATTTAGTAAGTTTATTGGCTTTGCTTTGGCTCTTGCATCTTGCTAAAGCAACACTTAGAAACTGAAAGAATATTCTTCTTCATGCTCATCCCACACCCCTTCATCTGAAGATTCCCGGCTGAAGAAATACTTGTGGCAATGAGACAAGACCCTAGATCTGTGCCAGTCCATGGCACAGCTTTCAAACCTATGTGTCAGTGCACAGAAATGAGCTAGAAGTGACTCTGTGCCTGGTGTGCTTCGTCCATGCTGGAAACATTCCTGGGTCCTTGAACTGTGCTGTCAATGCAGAGCAGGGTGAGAGATCAGAGACATGTTTAAAGGGTGTTGCCAGTGCCAGCACTCATGACTCTTCAATCAGAGCTGCAGCCTTTAAGGGTATTGTTGCCCTGATCTCATGGCAGCTAAGAACTGACCTCAGACTGCTACAGCTCATTCGCCTGCCCAAGGACTTTGAGATTCATCACAGACAGAGCCTTTCTCAGAGCATTTTATATGTGCACTCAAATTCCATGGGTATCATAGAAACATAGAATAAACTGAGCTGGAAGAGCCCACCAGTGTCATCAAGTCCAACTCCTGGCTCTGCACAGGACACCCCAAGACCCACACCATGTACCTGAAAGTCTTGTCCAAACACTTCTTGAGCACAGATGCTCAGAAGCTGTCTTTGCTCTAAATCCCTGTATGAGACACCAAAAATTTCAAATCAGGCAGGAGTATACTAACTTCACCTTTTTTTTTAAATTCTTTTTTCTTTGTCCCATAAATACTTGTAATTATTCAGAGACAATTTGGATGTTAGACTAGAAACAACTCTCTATTAAAACCAACAAGAGGTTCTTTGTACAATTTAGCGTCTAACATTAGCAAAAAGGGCTGAAGTCAAAATGCAAAGCTTAAGACTGTTTGCAACTGTAGTATTTTCTAGCATTGTAACAAAACAAGAGACTGGTAACTGCAAGTTGCAGTACTAATCCTTAATATAATTTAACAATTACTAATGCACAGTAAGTTTTTTCTATTATTTTCTTTTTAGTTTCATCAAAAAGGCCAGATCAAGTGCAAACTGCTATTGTAAGGATTTTTAATCAAATACAATTATATAATTAATGATACACTACTAAGCCATGGCAGTCCAATTACCATTGATAAACATTTCTTCAGGGGTCTCTAGCTCTTCATAGTGAAGACTGGCAAAGAATGGATTTCTATTAGGCTGCTCAGAGCCCCTTGGGCTCTGTCATAGATAAATAGAATTTTACATGCTTGTACTGCTCTTGTCTTATTCTAACAGCACCCCTTCTAGTCATACTAAATAAGTTAGGCTTATTCTGTAGAAGGCAACTTAAATTCTGCATGAATGCAATAACCAGCAAATGCTAATGTAGGAGCACAATAGTGTTACACATTGTGCTTTCCTCTAGTACCAGCAAATTTCAGGGGAGAAAATTTCACTGCAGTGAAATTTCAGACTGCTATAAATTTTATTAAGCACTTTTTCAGTCAGATAGCCCAGGAAAATTGTGGTTAAGCAGCCAATAGTGTTCACATAGCTTGAAAGTGAACTACAAGAACTGAAACTTGTTTTGCAATAAGTATGTTAGAGATAATATCAGTGTCTCTTCCTCTCAGGTAAATTCTTGTAAAATAAACAAGATAAAATAGCTTTAAAGAATCGTTAAAAAGCAGAGATAGGAAGCAAAACAAAGAAAGGACAATTATCTAAAAGTAACTGACTATATGAACTCCCTCTTCCCAAATAACAAAAGAACAGAGAACATAGTGACAAAAACTAAAGCTTTGCAGATCATAGAATCATAGAATGGTTTGGGATGGAAGGGACATTAAAGATCATCTAATTCCAACCCCCTGCCATGGGCAAGGACACCTTCCACAAGATGAGATTGTGCAAAGTCCTGTTCAACCTTGTCTTGAACACTTCCAAGAACTGGGCATCCACAGTTTCTCTGGGCAACCTGTGCCAGTGTCTCACCTCTCTCAATATTGTTTTGTGGCACATCTGTCATTGCTCCTGAATGTCATGGCTTATAGTTATGTTACTAAGGAAATGTTTCATAGAGATGTAGGTGTTGAGAGAGGGTTTAATTCCGTGTCTTGTGTAGATATTCTTGGCCTTAACCCAGGGCAGAGCTATTCTGGTAACAAAGCAGGAAGGGTGCAGAGCAGCACGTGCCTTTCACTTAGAAGATTGAACAGCTGTCACTGCATGTGCTGCTAACAAGAGGGACTGCAGTCCCACTGCTGCTCTTCAGGAAGTCTCCTTACTCCTGCTGGAGATACAAAGCCACCAAGAATGATCTAGTAATAAAATCCTCATGTGTGTGTGTGTCTGTAATTATATATGCATATCTATATATTTCAGTTTAAATTGACCTCTGAAACTATCCATGTAGTTTATTACCCCTGACTACCTCCTGTCCTTTACTTCCTTCTGTGCCATGTTGTAGCTGCTTTGTTGTATGTGTGTGCCAGTAACCACATAAACCATTATCTCATCCCAGTTCTTTATAAAATAAATGGAGGAAAGTCAAGCAATTTGTGTTACTGTGGGGGGTTTTATTAGCTTTCTTTTTTTTTCCCTCCTTATTATTCAATCTTCTCTTGAGATTAAGAATTATGCTTTGTAGTACACTGTTAAACTTAGAAAAAATGTTCCATACAAGGAGAGAATATATAACTCCTTACACACAGCTTTTCAGTCCACAAGGTCTTACTCAGCTGAGTTACTCTGATTTAGTCCAAAAAGCATTTTTTCCTCCTGCCACTGGTACTATTGCACACATTGTTCTAATTACAGAGCTATAGTTTCTTTATGAAGCTGGTTTCAGTTTTTACAGTCAAAAATGACATGTAAAAAATTGCAAAATCAAATATATATTGTGCCTATTGATTGTGTACCTACAGTGAGTCATAAAACTTAATCACTACCATGAAATCCCTTCATAGAATTACTGCTTCAAAACTCTGAATGAATTAACTGGCCCCTATACAGATGCCAAATACATACATGTATTTTTCCAAATGCATGATTTCTATTAACTTAATAGCGAAATAGCCTTGTAAAATATTTTTTATTATTAATATTTTACATATAATGCATCAGTACACCAATAGACATTTAATGGCAGTGGACAAAAATAGTGCTTGGTCAACAAAATCCTGGATTAGCAACATACACTTTTATTGCTGTTATTGGCTACAGCACCAGCTACAGAGCTTATAATCAACAAAAAAACGGGGTTGCATGAATTTTGGTGTCTCTATTTATTGATTAATATTGGCATCGATATAGATATATGTGTCTCAATAATGTGAGTACTCCCAGAAATCTCCCTTAGCTTATTTTTTTTAATTTACAGGCTGCCTAAATTCTGAAAAATAAAATGGTTTTATGCTAATACTTCTGAAAAACAACTTGATAATATTTTATTGCCTCCTTCTATACATTATAATTTGAACAGGTTCTGTCCACTCCACAATTTATTCTAGATAATAATGGTGTATTCT
Organism: Toxostoma redivivum; assembly: GCA_013397375.1. Classification (NCBI taxonomy): domain Eukaryota; kingdom Metazoa; phylum Chordata; class Aves; order Passeriformes; family Mimidae; genus Toxostoma; species Toxostoma redivivum. The sequence goes on along the minus strand of VXBI01002862.1, from coordinate 439,594 downwards.
TATGCAAATATCACTTTTTTATTGCTAAGAATGTGAATAGTTTAGGCTCTCTATCTAATGCTACCTCTTTCAGTCAGTTTTCTAGAAGGATTTTAATGTAATTATGCTTTTTCAGTTTTGTTCTTACTCAGGACAAGTAAAAAACTTCTTGACTTAAGAAGGGATGTGTGGTTAAGCAATAACATTCAGCCTTTAATGTCAGTATCCATCTTAAACATCTGTAACTACATTGCTAAAATTAGGTCTATTTTGCATTTTTAGATGGCAAATCATGCTGTTTTAAATGCAGATGTTTTGAAAGTAAAACAAGTCTCTACATAATTCTCATGAAAGGGCTTATCTTGTATATCTCAGTGTATATGTGGGTATGTATAATGCATCTGTATGTCATTAAAATGGTCTTCTCAAAATTTCTCCTATTTCTTGCACCAAAGGCCAGAATGGTTGAGCTACTGTGACTTCAATTTTTCTTCCTGAAGATTTTGAATGTGAAACAATACAATATCAGCTCAAATTTAAAATAAGCAAATTTTTTCTCTCAGTCTTGTCTCTCATTTAAAGTTTGTGCGATACAAACAAGGTGTGACAGACTATGCAACTGAGAACTCCAGTTCTTGAGGTCTGAAGTAAGGATGAATAAAGACCAGTATTGTCTTAAGGGCATTTCTGTTATTCAAAATTGTCATCATTTATTTGTAATTATTTTGTTTGAGAACATATTCCATCAGTGGATGAAATGTTCTGTTATAGCCATGAGGGAACTACTATATTGCAGCACACATATCATCCATGGAAACAAGATATTTCCTCTCCTTCCCAGTAACCACCATCAAACTACACCAGAGGAAAGCACCAGAGGCTGTGCATTGCACAGATTCAAAAAAAAAAAAAAATTGACCCCATGAAGTTATAACTTAATCCCAGACAGACATGGTCAGTCTCATTTTACCAAATTTTGATATGAGCAGTGCAGACATCTATATCTGGTTTCATCATCCAGACTTCTTTTCTAGCCAGAGGAAATAACAAGGCATTTCTAGAGCACAAGGAATCACATCTATTTTAAAGTATCTAATTCTCCCTGTTAGAAGTAGACAAGGTGAGTTTATATGTAGCTATTCACACAACAGACAATCCAAATTTTGAAGAAACAGAGTTTAATCTTGGAGACAACTTTAAATCCTAAAATAATCAGTTATGGTTTCCAAAACTATCTCATCCTTAGTGGAAATTAGTATGCACTTCAAGCCATTTTGTGTAATATGTTGATACATTAACACCACTGCTAGAGCTCTTTGAAGGTTAATTTCAGTTTAACAGTATAATGCTGGAAAAACTTTCATTTATTACCCAGAGTACTGGAGAAATGGGTCACTGAGGTTGTTTATGGAGCAGAAAGACACTCTTATCAGCACCTGAGTATAAAATAACCATCAGCTGGCTTGTCCATACATGATCCACAGCAGGAATTCAGCAGGTGATTGATAAAGGGAAATGTAATTTCTTACACCAGAAATTTAAGAAGGCTGCATATGAAAAGAATGTAAACAATTCAGCATTCCTGCCTGCACTCACCACCATGGTAACGATAACAACCTTCTCTCTGTTGAGATATTTGGCAGCTCAGCTTTACCTCTCCTGTGCATGTAGACACTGTACTGGCTACACATCCTCTCTAAACTCACTGCCCTTCCAGAAGGGGATTATGCCTCCCACAGTGCCCCAGCACACCAGCATAAAGATAATATTAAGTCTATTGATCATCCAGAAACTCTGTCTAGGGGACAGAGCTGATCAGCTACAGACACCAAAACACCTACACATTTTTTGTTCTTGCAGATAGTGCCAACAAGAGCTTAAAGCTCTCTGTTTCCAGCTCAGGTGTTAATGTAAGCAAGTCAAACTGAGATACCAAGGCAGACATGCTGAAGTAGCTTCTTCTGGGCAGGTCCTGAATATCCTGCTGCCTGGATCCTCCTGCCTACCTTGAGGAGATAGAAAGGGATAACACACAGGCTACAGATAAGGAAATGGAATGAATACTTTAACCTTTTAGATAAAACCAGATTTTCAGTGGAGGATATTATAGTACATAATTTCTGGAATAGCTGTATTGTGTTACAAAGCTAAGTAGGAATGTTGAGAAGTGACTTGGGTCCTCTTTCATATTGAAAAAGTCATAACTGTTAAATCTTTGATTTATGAGAGCAGAGTGATGATTTTAAATCACTGCACATTCATTTGATTTAGTACATTGAAAGAAATGAAAACTCCAGTGATAACATCAGTGTATTCTTAAGAGTCAGATTCGCATTCCTCATGTCTTGTCTCCTATTACTAAGAACTACATTGACAAATTACAATAAATGCTTAAACACATGGACTCCTGAACCCTACTCCTATCCTAAATTAATACTGCTGCTTTCATCCTGCTTATTTTGTAAAATGATCCTGTTGTTTTGATGCAATTGCTTTGCATGAGATTCTTGCATATTTATGTCAGTCAAGCTCTGCACACATCAGGTGACCATTTCATATGACCCTGCTCAGAAGATCAAAAGCCTCCCAAACAGTGTTCCAAGTTGTTTTAAATAGATTACCCACATTCTCTTACCCACATACTCCTATTTATCAACAACTAGAGTTACTCAGCAAAAGGTTTGACCTCTGAAATTTTCTGACCAATTTTTTTCAAAAAAGCTTGCATTTATTCCTGTTCATTCTTCCTTCTGCATATGGATATAGTGCATAGACGTACAAAGTCCAAAAAGGACTAAGATGGTGCCTTGAGTAGACAACTTGTCTCTATCTGTTGTCTCAGTTTGAAAAAGTGTTATGAGGTTCTTAAACCTAATCTTTAGTTTCATAGGAGAAGAGAAAATGTGATTCACTCTGAATTAAGAGGAAAAAAAAAGACATTGCAGAATTGCAATTGCCAGAAGTCTTAAACAGAAGTCAAGGCTGCAATAGGTGAGACATAACTGTGGTATTCAATCCTCCACTAAAATGCTTATGTCTCAAAGGGCTCAAAACTGGTTAATATTATCCAAATTTTAAAAAGTTTTCCTGGAAAATTTGTTGTTTTTACAGCCATGCCACGCAGATCAGACAATCTTCAGTACAGACCCAAATTAACATGATAGGTGTGATGTATTAGGGAATAGCAAGCTGGATTTTCTGTATGCTAATTTTACCTAAACAAACCTACTACAGCTCTTTGGTCAGTGGTGATGTGAATAATGGAGAGTAGGTTCATAAAATCTACTTGAATCTCCAAAATTCATTTGGAAATTGAACTTGCTGAAGGTTTTTCTAAGTGAATAGTAAATGGTCATGAAGAAGATGCTTACATCACCCAATGGGTTGTCTACTCAAAGCACCATTTTTAGTCTTTTTTGAACTTTCCATATTTATGCACTGTCAACCATATGCAAAAAGAAGACTGAATATGAATAAGATAAACACTTGGTCAGAAAATGGAAAACACATTACAGAATCACAGAATATGCTGAAGTGGAGGGGCCCACAAGGACATCAAGTCCAACTCCTGGCCCTGCACTGCACCATTCCCAATAGTCACACCGTGATCCCAAGAGCAGTGTCCAAAGGCTTCTTGAACTCTGCCAGGCTGGTGCTGTGACCACTGCCCTGGGGAGCCTGTTCCCATGTCCAACCACCCTCTGGGGGAAGAACCTTTTCCTAATATCCAACCTAAACCTCCCCTAACACAACTTCAGATCATTCACCACACTGCAGAGCAGAGAGCAGTGTCTGTCTCTCCTCCTCCCTTTATGAGGAATCTGTAACTGCAGTGAGGTGTCCCCTCAGTCTCCTCTCTTCCAGACTGAACAGACCAAGTGACCTCAGCTGCTCTTCATGCAGCTTCCCCTCAGGGCCCTTCACCATCTTTTTTGCTCTCCTTGGGCCACTTTCTCACAGTTCAATGTCTTTCTTAGATTGTGGCACCCAGAACTGCCCCCAGCACTGGAGGTGAGGCTGCCCCAGCTCAGAGCAGAGCAGGACAATCCCTCCCTTGCTGGGCTGTGATGCTGTGCCTGATGTCCCCAGGACAGGGCTGTCCCTCGTGGCTCCAGGGCACTGCTGGCTCATGTTCAACTTGCCATGGACCAGCACACCCAGGTCCCTTTCCACGGTGCTGCTTTCCAGCCTCCCATTGCCCAGTCTGTCCGTGCATCCAGGGTTGCCTGGATACACTGTCAGTATTGCCAGCAGAGTGAAATGATAATAGCATACCTCGGTGACCTGTGCTGTTAACTTATCAAAAAATTATCTAGAAAGTTACCCATAAACTGTCTAGAAAGGGGACTAGCTGAAGTGACAAAATCTGATGGGAAGCCTTTGAAACTGAAGTTGCTCAAAGCTGCAAAGAATGCATGCTGACTGTGTAGCAGCATTTCATTAGAACCTAACCAAATCCTGGCTGCACTAAATACGGGACAAAAATAGCATGGAATGTGAACCTTGGTGTAGATAAACATAAAGTAATATAATTATGTGGAATGATTCTTAACATATATATGCAATCTTGGTTTACCAGTACTAATGCAGAGTGAATTTTAGCACCAAAATTCTGCAGAAGTCATTTTCTCAGAACTTATGCAGTCAAAAAGAAAAGAAAATGCTAAGCAGTTTTGGAAAATTATAGAGAGCAAGCCAAAAACTGCATCTTGGTAGTATAATCTAATGTTTGCTGTATATTTGCAAGATTAAGGTGAAAAAAGAAGTACTTCAACATTTTCTTGTAAGGCATTAATAATAATAGCAGCAATACCTCTTTAAAGTCAGCTCCTTGTACTAAGGCTGCCTGAGCCTTAATAAGGTGCTAAGGTGTTGATAGTCCTTGCTAATTAAAATAAAATAAACACTTTATTTTAGTCTCTAGAAAATTAGTTTTGCAACTAATAGTAAACTCTCAATTTGGTCCCTAGTTATACCCAAATGGATATTCAGATATTCCTAAACCCTTTTGTTTTTGCTTTGTTTTTGTGTTTGCTTGTTTATATTTTTAACCTGTGGAATTTTTTTATTTCCCCCTCCCTTACATTTTCCTTCCTGGATGCAGCACAGTAGGAAATGCAGCAACTGAAGCTGTTGAAAACAAGACACTACAAAATAATTGCAAACGCATTAGCACCAGAAATTCTTTAAGACCAATTAATGAGGAAATTCACTAAAAGCTCCATTATGTCTTTAAAAGAGCTTTACATGCTTATGTCATGCAGCTCATAAATAACAGGGATCTAAAAGGAAATCCCTTTGTAAATTGTTCTTCAGACTTTGTAAGAGTAGATGCCAGTCATGAAGCTATTTAAACATAAGTTTATATTCAGAATAAAAGCACCACTGAATGAATCATGATCTCATTTTGGAAATTACTGTGGGTGGAAATGGAAGACTTTGGCCAGACTGGTTATGTTACAGACACATAGGAGAACTGAGGAGATTTGAGTTAAACAAGGGAGTGTCAAACATGGTTTATTGGTGATTTGAAGTTCCTGTTAAAGGCAGACACATTGGGCAAAATATAAAATGGAGCTCACAAGTACATATAAAGCTACTTACATAAATTACAAAAATCAGAAAGAATGTAATTAGAATAATGAACTATTCTTGCCTTAGTAGCAGTCATTCAAGAAAATACATAATATAATGAATTGACTGGATTAAAAGTCAAGAAGTACAAAGCCAGTCTGGTAAAACTGCTCCCACAGAGTGACTGGTGAGGCACCATTGCAGAATGAGGGAGCATTTGGGAACTCGGGCTTCTCCAGAAAGTAGGATTCATTGATTGTGTTAGCATTTGATGTCAATTTGAATTACCTCATTTTAGATGTTTCTGATCAAGAATGGTAATTTCAGTAAGGCCCAAACTGACTTTCATTGTGTATGTGACAGCTGGGGGGAACCAGTGTGTAATTTGTGTTGTGTTTTTGGTCTGATGTTTTGTCTCAGTATAATCTTAAACAGTCTTAAACAATCTTTGTGAACTGCTATGTGGTGATACTTACTATTAACTATCAAGAAGGTATAATAAGAGCTAAGCTAAGGAAACTATCTGGGATTTATCTTATTTAAATAAATTTATCACAGTGTCCATGCCAGCTAGACAAGAAACCTTACCAAGAACAGCTGCAAGATAATCAGATGCAGGAATGTGTTAACATGTTGTGATGGGGAACTGCAGCATCTTTTTTTTACCACCTTCCTAATGTGAAAATATAACTTGAATTTTCTTTAGGTGTTACAACACTTTCAAAGATTGCAATTCAGATGTCAGAGAACAAGACACAGGACCTTTATCACTACTGGTCCCCTCTACCAGGGGTATTATGCATATCCTGTGTGCTCATGGTAGATAAAAATGTAGCTATTTAGGAGGTGTTTTCACTAAAATATAGGTTATATTCAATTACAGCCTGGTTGTGTTTTCACTTCATGTTCTTTGGGAGTGCTCCTAGAGAGCAAGGCCATAATTTTCCCTGAGGAAAGAGAATGGAGAAGAAAACCTACTGAAACAGTAAAAATTCAACAGTGTGGTTACTGTCCCCAGCTTGCAGTGGTTCTGTTTTAGCCTTTGGGTGTCAGGCTTTCATTTCATACTACAGAACACTTCCTGAATTCCTGGGGCTTCATTTCTTCTGCATCTGTAACATTTTACCCCTGTCTTTTTCTTCTATTTTGCTGCCCTTGCTCCTTAGTGCTATGCTCTAGAAAGAGTGTTTAAGTTGAATTTACGCTGAAGAAATCCCAGTAGTAATATCAGGTTGCAGCATTGCTTTCATCTCATTGCTCTTTCAACAGCAGCCCCAACTCTGTTTTGCTAATTTTGACAGAGAAAGTGTTTCAAATAGAATTACTGAAGGGCATCTGGTCTCATTTTTGTCAGTCCCTTCTTGGATGGTACCATGGGAAGATGCTTGTCTTATTGAAATTAATGAGAGTACTTTCTCTGCAGATGAAGAAACAGAAGACCAGCAAACCTTTCATGTTTGTTGTATTACTCTTTCTTCTTTATGTTAGTAGGCACCATTAACACCAGAAAATCTTTGGAGAAATATTCTCTTAATGTCTTGTTCACATCATACAGAGAAGCAGCAGCAAAGGCAGAGATGATAATCATATATAACCTCTGTAAGGTTGACATGGACCTAGAATCTGATGGAACATCACCTATAAGTGTATTTGCAGATGGCATTCTCTAATAAAAAGCTTTTAATTTTAAAATGCAGGTTGGAAATTGCAGAAAGTTTGGCATAGTACAAACGACTTTCAAAGAAGATATAATACAAACTTTAATCCTTACAACTAATTTTTGATGGAAGGATTTTAAATTTTTTTACAGTTACATATATATATGTATATGTAATAAATAAATTTAAAAATACCTGTAAGAAATTAGCTGTTGACAATTGTGTTGGTTAATCATCATTGTACTCAACTACTTTTTTTTGCTGCTTACATTATGTGAGTAAATTCAAGACTGTTTTTAACATAACATTGCATAACAAAATTGTTAACACATTCTGATTTCTGATGGAAATCTACTAGATCTGGGAACTTTGCACTATATCTTATTTCTTTGCCTAAGAGCTAATGATCTGAAAAATGTGCTGTAATGGAAAGTAAAACTATTCACCAATTTGTATTAAAACACTCATAATAAAGTTCCAGCCATAACTAGGAGCATGTGGCTGCCAAATATCAATATAGGATTAGGGAACTTGGCTTCTATTCCTTTGGCAAATAAAGGCTCAAACCCTTCTGACCCCTGAAAGATGCAATGTGTTGTATTGAGATAGGTGTCTTCTTCCACTGCTTCTGTTATTCTATTCCATTTTAGATTTCATAATAAAATATTGATCAGAGCATTAAAGTTGCTATATACCCTGATAATTAGGACAGTAATCTGAATCCTATTTCCTGTGCCAGCTGGTATTTCAGCATAAAGGTATCCATCAGTTTAGATTTAAATCCCCGTTTTAAATCAGGTGGTGTCCTAAACTACTAAACCATAGAGACAGACTATTTTGGCTCAATGAATATTTCATTATGTCCAAAGTGAAGAGATGGAGAGCAGCATTCTCTGAGAAGCTGAGAATTATGATGGTCACTGAAGAGCCAGGGCAGCAATTGTGAAGCTTTCAGAGTTTCCAGGCTCCTAAATCCACATAAGCCCATCTGTTGACCTATGAATTTGAAAATCCTGGAAGCCTTCAGGCAAGTTGTAAAGGAGACAGACTCCAAGGTTCTTTGTCCTCTCACCTGTTCATTTATTCGTTAATTGGGTGCTAAAGAACTCAGCAGGTACCTTGGAATGTGATTAAAGGGTTTTGCAATATTTTTGGCATGAGATTCATCAAAATCCAATTTGCCTTCTGGTGCAATCTTACTGTGATCTTTGAAAAATATTTTTCTTTCGCTAATTCAGCATCCTTCAAAAGAAAAAGCAGAATTGTTCATATTTTCCAAACAGCAAAGTGTTTACTTTTCCGGCTTAATTAATTACACGTAATGTAGTCAGACAACTCGTGACACATGCTGAAGGAGAGCTCTCTATAGAGGAACATGACAGACTGTGTCACTGGCTTCTAATACATGTGAGTTTTCATGAAGATCATGTTTCTGATATTTGCCTAAAGTAGGATGCCAGGATCTTATTGCTTGGAGTGGGAGGATAAGATGATCTGATCAGAGTGCCAAGTTCCTGTAACTCATCACTTTCCATTCTTCACAAAGTGGCATTCCCCTAATCTGTCTGCCAAAAGCTGGTTTCTGTTTCACAGTCCCAAGGATGGTGTAAAATCTCACTTACTTATTACCTTCCTGTTAGGCTAAGTACTGCAAAAACCTGTTTCTGAATTGCACTTGGTTTGAAGTGGTGGTCAGCTACTAATAAACTCCCTTTCTCATTTTCTTGCTTTCTTATTCCACACCCGCCCCTGCCCTGTCCCCCCTTCATCCCCCAGCCCTTTCCCCACCCCATTTTGGGCATACTTCCAAGTGTCAGCAAAAACTGGGTCCCCAGCCACATACAATAGGCAGTGCCTGCTGTGTATCATTTTTGTTTCAGATGGATTGAAGTACAAGACACAGAAAGGGTTCTGTCTGGAGTTAAACTCGCTCAAAAAGGTATGTCAGTATATTAGGCTGTGTTATTTCTGTGATATTGGCACTTAGATTCATATGATATTCACACATAAGACCAGTAAGTTTGGAAAAATCCACACAGATTGCTAGTTGTGCCTGGAACAAGCAGGTGTAATCCTGGAAAGATAAATTTAATCCAGTTGCTAGCACTGATTCCTTTAGCATTTTATCAAAATCCCTGTTGTAGCAACGGTCTTATTCTGTTTTTTCCATTCTGCTTAACCAGCAGATGACTCAGTCTACAGACCAAGATAATGCTGTACAATTGTAGCATTCAAAATGGTTTATGTGTGACTACTCAAGGCTTGTCTTCACTCTGTTTATTGGCTACCAGCACACTAGGCTAAATGCAAGTTAACAAATTCCTAAAAATACCCCAGGGATGAATCATCCCTTTCAAAAGGGTTCTGGAGAGTGTTTACCACTGTGATGGTAAGTCATGGGGCAGCAGGGAAGCCAATTTCTGTTACAGAAAGAGACAAGCTTGAGTCAGCCAAATGCTATGTTACAGTTTCTGAATGCTTTGCCTGGAAGATGGCTATTATGAGTTCATGTTCTCAAATTTGGACAGCTAAAGGAAACCGTTAAAGCAGAATTTTCCCAAAGTATCTTGCAAGCCTGATGTCTGCTGCTTTCCATAAGGATACAGGAATTAAGATTTTCTAATTTTTTTTTTTTTACTTCCAAATCCTAGAGTGACTCATCATTGTCAGAGAAAAAAGTCTGTTTGCTGGAATTTAGAAAATTGCCTTTCAAATCTCATATTGGACAATATGTGTTCAAATTCATGGCATAGATGTGTACTTGAACATTCTCTGCTATCTACAGAGCAGACTGAATTATTTTTTAAATGAAAATAATTATATACTCCATTTTTTCCTTAAAAATGTTTGTGTTTGATAGATCCAGGATTTCAGATACAGTCAGAAACAGAAGGGTTAAATAGTAACAAAAACAACAACAATAAAATCTAGGAGAAATTAACGTTGACATTTCAACCACTGTCCTGTAATAGACACTCAACAAACCATAGCAAATTTATTCATCTACCTATAAGAGCTTAATTTTATCCCAGTATTATGACTTTCCACTCTGATTTAATCTGATTGAACATTATTTACTGTAAATTGAAGAAATGCGAAAAGCATAATTCATGGAGATCTTTCTGTTTTTTAAATAATTGTTTCACATTTACAATTTGATCTCTGATAAATGGCATAGGCAGGAATGCTCCAGCGTGGATTGAGGAGTTATCTCCACTGAGGGCTGCTCAGCTGTGCTTTTCTCACTGAAGTTGCTATCCCCACATCTGAGATACCCTAAGTGGCCACACAGCTGCATCATGGCATCACTTCAGTTGTGTTTTGGGCACCCTGCTCATCCACTAATCCACAACTGATGCAAGTGGCTTGTGCTCATAAGATGTATTTAGTAGCACCTTTAGATAACTCAGGCTTCAGCTGGAAGAATAAAGTCCTGAAGGTATCATTTAATAAATAGGTTACCAATTACAGTTAACATAAAAACGTGTGAAGTCTTCCATATTTGCACCTTGACAGGTTGCAAAAGAGGGCTATACTCTCCAGATAAAGGTGGAAAATAGAAGATAAAAATAATTTTAGAAATCCTGATTCAACCAATGGAATGTATAGAAGGCATCTCACAGCCCATTCCTGACACACCCCCCTGTTCATGCTTTGCCTATCATCTGAGAACAACAAAGGGAAAGAAAGGCAGGGATTCACCTAGGAAATTTTGAATAAGGTTTGTAACCAATAAGGTAAATTAAACAGAATTTTAAAAATAAAATTTTGAAAATAGGGATAGTGTGAATGGTTTTATATTCTGCCATTTTCTTCCCTGCAGGCATTCATTGCAACCAAGCAAGTTAAAAATTCCTCACAGGTGACCAGTGAGATGTGACACAAAAAGACACATGGACTGACATCTTCACCCTCACAGATCAGAATCCTGGATTCTTTGCAGGGAAACTACTGACTGCTCAGAGGTTAATTAATTTTATTCCACATTGAAATAGTTCAGTAAATCCTTATTTCAGAATTTAAAACTTTTTTCTTTTCACAATTCTATGTTTGCAATTTAATCATACTCCCTTTGTCCCTTGACTCCTCCCTCTCACAATTACACTTTAATAAGTATTCTGATGTTTGCATTGAGATTGTGTTATAAATCTTTAAGAAAGTAGCCTATGAAAATTCTAATTTGTGCTCACACTTCTCTTGTCAGAAGGAAAATTGTTACCTAAGATGTGCTGCAGCCATGTTTGCAGAAGCAGATCTGGGAAATTGACTGCTGGAAAGAGTTTCTGTGAAGAGTAAATGAGGATATCTTTAGATAATCATCTGTGATGGAGACTGAAATGTACACCAGAAATGTTTGTAATAGCAAAACCTCACACTTAATCCCTGTGAAGAGATGGAGGAAAGGCTGCTGCTGGGATGTGTTGCCTCACTCTGGATGCCCTGCAAAAGTCCTTTGCCCTTAGGTTGATGTGAACTGCAAGCTTTTAGCTCCTGCATTTTTCTAGATGATGAACTTGCTGTCCTTCACAGACCATACTTTGAAAGAGGTGCTGTAATGCAGCTTCACAAAGTGAGATGCAAAATAAATGAGCCTGCAGGCAGAATGCTGCTGAACATCCTTCTGGGAGCTGTTTATCAGAGCCCAGCCCTGCTCACATCCATCCTCACCCCCATCAAGCCCTGGCTGTAGTGGGGGCTCAGAGCACTCACTGGAACCACTGAACAGTTGCAATCTCACCAGATAATCCAAATGCATGAGGGGCCAGGGGATGGGTGAAAACTTTCTACTGCAGAGCCCTTCCTCTCACTTTTTTACAACCAGACAAAGGCAGCTGACAGCCCAAGGCCTCTTACACGATTTAGAACCAAAGAAACCTGAAATCTCTCGTTGGAAATTTGGCACACCTCAAAAATGAGAGGACTACATGTTTATGTGGTAAATGTGTAAGAAGAGAAACAGGTATTTACGAAAAATTTATAACGATAAATTTGTATTAATGGGCACTTGGGCAAGAAGACCACTCAAAAGCTGGTTTGGCTCAGGAAAATAATTCCTGATGCCTTCAACGTGCTTCTTATTCCTTTTTCAAATTCTCCTGAAGAAAGAAAGCATTGATGTCAATAAATATATAGAGAAAAAAATAACACACAGGCCTAAATATAAGTAAGCATCTGCACAAGCTTCAGTGCCCACAAGCCCACCTTCAGATTGTGTTATATTCCCTCCTCACAACTGGGAGGAATTCACATGTTTCTATTTACATCCTCTTGATCCTTTAAGATGGAACATAAGAATAGAAAAATCACAGAATAGTTTTGCAAGCAACTTTAACTAAGGTTGAGGTTTATTGCAACAGCAAATTCACAGTTTTACACTAAATTTGCTTTCTTCTCTGCTCACAAATGTGTGATAATATTAGAACAGTACTCAAGAGCAAAAAAATATTCTGGAATAAAATTATGCACATCTAAAAAGATAGTCCACAGAAAATTGCTTGAAGAAGTCCAAGCACAAATAATTGTCTTAAGTATGCATGGTTTTCTCAATTGCATATGCATTTTCTATAATTAAACCTGCATGAATAACAGGTTTTTTTCTGTTTGCTGGCAGCTCTAAAAACAGAACCAATCAATGAATGCACAGGCATCAAAGGACATTTAGTATTGATTAAAACCAAAATAATTTGGTAAAAAAAATTTTGAAATTAAATGTTTTCTCTTTCTTCTGAATTTTTAGCAAGAACAATTAGCAAAGATATGAATTTATGAAACACTTCAGTACAGCTCTACATGTATTTGTCCCATGCAAAATTCTTTCTTGAAAGGCTTCTACAAATCACAAATTAGGAAGTTACAGCCTCTTTAGAAATCGCAGACAAAATGTCAGAATTCAGTTGTGTATATAATCTCCATCATTTCCAATTCTGTGCCTTTTTCTCCCTACTTATTTTTACTATTTTTTAAAATAATTTTAATATTTTCAGTTGTCTGTTCAGCTTCTGTCCTTGCCTCGCTTGTTTTAGTTTGGATGCACATGCACTAACAGTGAAATCAGACCTTTTATGCATTCAAAATCAAAGAGAATAAACAGTCTTCTGTGCCTCAGTGTTTCTGGTTTTGATGCGGTTGACACTGCTAGTAATTTTTAAGAATTAGTCACCTTTTTGACCTCCTAGAACAGCAAATAGCTATGCAAACAAATGTGGAGGAGAACCTAATTTGGACTGTTGGACTAAGCAGACACGACAAGGAAATCACTGGAGTGGGCTCATATATATGTACTGTCAAGGTGCCATCCTGACAAAGTATCTTTTTTCACTACAGTCACACAATTTATAGTATCAGCAAGTTTTAGAAGTGAAATATGTGTATTTCATTGTTAGAATCAAAAGGATAGCTTTAAAATCCTTCCCCACTGTCTTTTTTT
>VXBI01002862.1:406433-425925 GCA_013397375.1 Toxostoma redivivum | reverse complement strand
TTTTTTTTTTTTTAAACAAGGTATTAAGTAAAAATGCTGTTTAAGCAAAAAAAAAAAGGAGGAAAGTCAGAGAAAGGTCAGTGTGACAGTCTTAAAGGCATGCTGCTGATTACTCATTAAAAAAATTTTGCAATGGGGATTTTAAACAGTGTCTTTGCTTCCACTAATGTCCTGCAATCTCTCCAGCAAGGGTCAAAAGCCCTGGGGGCTTGACAGGAGATAAACAAATGCATAAAGTTCATGAGTGCTTGAATCCATCCTTCTTCACTGAAATGTGCAATTACATCCCCTTAATTAAAACTGTCCTGTTGTATTGCTGTGTGTGCAATAGGGATGTGAGTTAGGAGTGTTCTAGAGGGTTTGATCCAGATGATGATGTCAAGGTGAGCTGCAGTTCAGGCTCCCTGGAGCTTTGGCTCCTGGTGGCCATGCAGGTCTGACCACTGCCAGTGGGTTCAGAGGTAATTAAGGGCTCAGTCTTTTGCAAGTGTTTTACATGTAGCAGTACCTCAACTTTGGTTACACTTGAAATGTGGAGTGTATATTTTTTTCTACAAAAAGGAGAAAAAAAAATCATATTGCTGCATCAAAAACTTGTGTAACAGATGGGTATTGGTACACTGATATACTGATGGTGATGGGATACAATACCTGTGGTATGGATATCCTACTTCAGGCGGCTCTGCCATCATCCCTCTGCATGGTAAGAAGCAGATATGGAGAAACCAAACCCTGAGCTGACCAAAGAAACACAAAACTTAACACATTCAATTTGTATATTTTGGATGAAGAAGGGAAGACCAGCCCTCAAATGTTTTCTACCCACCTGGAGCCACTGGCTGCATTTCCTTTATGTGCTGCATAAATGTTGTCACATCTCAAAACTCCACAGTGAGTTTGTTAACAAGTCTCTGCACCTTAAAGAAGAAAAAAAGTTGGCGAGGAGGGAACAGGGAAATGGACGCAAAAAAAGGTGATCTCAGAAAAAGAAGAAATATTGCAGAAATGTCCATGTCTTTCAATCCAAACAAAATCACAGAACCAAACTTATATCTGATAACATGTGATTGTAATTGTTTGATAGGAAAGGTATCCCTGGAGGAACTTTTAACTTCAAGAGTAATTACCAGCAATGTTGTGACTGCTGATGCCTTTGGGCAGCAATTTGCTTCTGTTTAGTTTTAAGATACTGTCATGTCAATCAGATCTGTGGCATCATTCACAGGGAATTGTGACACTTAGACCAAGGAAAATGCATGTTAGAAGGCACGTCCTCCAATCCAGGCTTGAGGCAGAGTCATTTCATCCAGCTGTTTTTTTCAGAACAGAAGACTGGAAGTGTTAATTGGAGAGATGAGACATTCATTAAGCATAAAGATGGTTGGAAACAAATTTCTCCTCTTTTCCTTTGCACAGTTTTATTTACAGACACTGATAGTTCTGTAATTGTTATTTATCATATTTCTTTGCACAACATTAATGAATAAGCATAAAACATTTATTTATGAAGTTCTGCACAATCTCTCACCCTCCCTCCTTCCTCCTATGCATCTGTTCTGTAGCTCATCAAAACTAGCTGCAATTTCCATCAGTGTGTTCACAGATATCTAACCAAGAAAAGTTAATGTAGATACAAAATCTGTATGCCAGAATTTTGGAGGAAGGAGTAGGAAGTTTTTGGTTTGTTTGTTAGTTTTTTTGGATTTTTTTTCTTTTGCCAGCTTCATGTACTCAGTCTGGCTGTTTGTGTAAAATGCTCATAACAAATTTAAGTTTTTTTTAATTAGACTTTAATGGCATATATTATGCTTTGATTTTTTTGACTGATTATGTCTCAGAATTAATACTGAAAATGTTAATTTAAAATTATTTCTATGGATAGTCTACACATTGATTTAAAATATTTGAAAATGTTCCTAAAATTAACGATTTTTCTCAATTTTAAGTCCTCAAATGACATAACATCCACGGTTGCTGTTTCTAACACCCTTGTGGTCCCACCTACTAGAAGACAGGGAAATTAATTTCCCTTTTTCAGTGGCAGGCTCTTCAGCCATGGGGACTTCACTCTACTGCAGGATACAGAAGTGCATCTCACTCGTGGAAAAAGACTCCCATCCTATTCACCTCCCACTTCCACTTCAAGCCAGATTTTTTTCCTGTGGGAAAGAATACTCACAGAGACTGGAGCGTCTCTGCAGCACAGAGCACACTTTAGGTGTCACCATGGGAAGTCTGCAGCAGGGGAGGATTTTCCTGTGTACAAAGAGACTGATCCATTCTTTTTAGGAGAACTACAGAACACCAGCACATGCAAAAATACCAAAAATCTACTTCAAATTCCTTTCTATTATCAGCTATAATCACTGTGATTATTATAATTTAGACTGTATTAGCACCTAAAGACACCAGTTCCACGTACCAGAAATTGTTTTGATTCAAGGTGAGTGAAGGGTTCAGCTACCAGCAGAGGAGTGAAATATTTTCCAGTGTGTTACAAAAGATAACATGCTAGATTGTGCTCCTAGGACTGGAAACCCTGCAATGTTTGGCAAGTGACTTTATCACCTTGTGCCTGTTTCCTATTCACAGATTTGAGCTGTAAGTATGTCACTCCATGTTGCAGTGTTTTCAGATTTGCAGGTGCAAGGAGCTATTAAATAAAGTAAAATAAAAAAAAAAAAAAAAAAAAGGAAAAAAGAAAAAAGGGTTGGCAAAAAAAAAAGGAAATAAGGAAACAGTGTTGGCAAATAAAACAAGATTAAAGAAAACATCTGTGAAGAATCTGGAAATATAAAAGGTCAATCTGTTCTCTAGCCATGCATTCAATTTTTTTCTTTTTTTTTTCTATGAGAACAGTAAAGTAAAATCTTATGTAATCTATCAAATGAATCATCCATGAGAAAGAGAGTTCTGGAACACTGCAGGAAAAAAAAAATCAGTGATGGTGAATTTGAGAAGGTAGATAAATAGTAAAATTTTCAAATCCTGACAACTTTATTCCCCAGAAAGAATATGACTCTTTTTTTAGAGTTTTTATCTGGATATTTTCTAACTTTAATTCATTCCACACTACAGATATGATTCCCGAAAGTCACTCAAATGAAATGTCTATTTATACTGGACTTGAACTCCTTCCTTATTCTGCTAGCAACTTTTAGGGTTTAAAAATCTTTGAAAGTAAGAGAAGTAAGAGATTAATGATAACTTTAGATAGATCAAACTTAAGTGAGTGAAATACAATTGTAATTGTAACAATTGTAATAAAATCAGAATTTTATAAAATTGTTGGGTTTTTCAGATCTCTACTCTCTTTATCCTTTAAAGAATAAGGAAAATATCTTCTAGAGAAGGCAGGAAATCTGCAATTTTCTACATACTTTAATTTCACAGAGAGATCTGGGAAAAAAAAAGAAAATTAATCAAAAACCAGAACAGTCACATATTGGCAGTTATGTCTTATATGGGAGCACACAGAGTAATTGAGGAGCATTAAGGGGATATCAGTCTGTGCTGAGTTTTGGATGGCAGACAGCACTGCAGCCATTGGAATTTTTCAGCAAATACGACAAAATGTGACACGTGCAGCTTCACTCCTGTGTCTGTGTCACAGCCCAGCCAGGATCTGAGGCCTCACTGTGCTGCAGGGAAGGCAGAGAAGGGGTGGGTGTTGGCCTGGGACATGAATTGCACCAGGCAAATGAAAATACTGCCTTGGTCTGAAGGCTGTGCTTCAGCACTTCCAAAACTTTGCACAAATTAATAACCTTCTGTTGGGTTCTCCAGGCTTGTTCAGACTGCTGCACTCTGTGTGATGCTGTCGTGGCACTCTGTGACACTGCCATGCCCCTTCCCAGCTGCCTTTTGAAGCCACCACCCAAAGTGCCAAATGGAGAAATCCCATCTGTGGCTGTGCCGTGCCTGGGTCTCTGCAGCATCCAGTGATGGGGACCTTGCACCCAGCAGGTTCACTCTTCTTGCTGCAGTGCTGCAGCCCAGAGCCTGCCACAAGACCTGAGACAACTCCAGGAAAAGGTGTTCTACTAGCACAAAATCCATTCCATGTTAACATAATTATATTCCAGTGTTAGGGCAGCCTTAGCCAGTAGCAATTAAGGAATATCTGCAGTTTGCTCCATTATACAGTGCAAAAGCAGCCCTCATGGCTCTCATCTTCCCTCTCTTCCTTCTATTTATGAAGGCTGAAACAATAGGTCCAACAATTGTATTGAGAGCTTCAAAGCAGGGTGACAATAATGCTGTTAAAGGCAGTCAGTCATGCTATACTTTGGTAGAGAGAAAGGCAAATAACCCTGACACACACAGGTTCCCACTGATAGGTGGGGTGAGGTGGAGACACTTCTGCAGGTGGATTATGTCCAAATAACTACTAAACTTTAAAGCAACACCATGTGTGTATTCTGTGCTCATCTAAATAGATTTCAGAGCAGATCAACTTGCAGCATCCTAATATCTAGGTAAAAAATACATTATATACTTGAATATAAATATTACTCGAACATAGCAAACTTAGCGCAATAAATTATTTTTTCTCAAGGGATTTCATTTTACAGTTTCAAATTGAAGGAGTCCAGCCTCACCACCCTCTTTGTGTGTCATGATTTCCCTTGCACAGATGGAGAAATCAACAGTGAAGCTGACGTGTTTCAGATCATGCAGAATTTTATAACTAAGCTATGATTATTTGCTTTTATGATTCTACAGCAAAACCATATAAGCACCAACTGCTGCCTCTAGGGTTGCTCTGTCATTCTTTGAACCATTTACATTTTCAATCAGGTTAAGCATATGTTAAACCTGCACACCTACAAATCAAACCCATAGCACTGAAATGGGCCATATTAATTGTTAATACTACTCCATAGACTACTCTGACTTTACACCATGGATAAATTGATGCACCTCTTGGTCTCCAGTGAGTTTGATATTTTATGGGAAAGGTAATACACTGTGTTTGTTCCCAGTCCCCAAGAATAGCAGTTTCCATTGTTACTCTCCTTAAACAGCCCGAAGGTACATCTGTAGTTTTCTGTCCCATCTTTTATAACCTCACCTTTAAAAAACTGACAGTAGATCTCTGACTAGTTTAAACACTTCTCAATTACATTGTGAAGCTGAGCAGCTCATTCATAGCTATTCTTATCCTTCCTTATTTTTTCATCATTCATCATTTAAAAGGCTGTTTCTCAGTTAATCCTCTGTGTTCTTTTGTTTCCAGTTGTGAATATTCATTTGGCTTAGAAAGAGACAAATGTGGATTATCCTTTAAATGGTGCCTCAAGGTTAAATTGGTTGGGAAAATAAAGGATTCCAAAAACCAACCAAACAAAAGAGTGCTCTCCCAAACCCTGGCCTTCACAAACTTGTCTCTTGATGGCACTATAAATATGTGGCACTATCCAGGGAGATTGAGAAGGTTTTCTGATGTGGTAGTTCCTCTTCCATCACTCTGCTTTTTCATAGGAAACCAAAAGCCTTTTATTTTTTTGAGATGAGAAAAATACTGCTAACAATGTAGAGTCTGGACTGATCACAATAGGAGTTCGTAGCTAACATCCTACCAAGGTGAGAAGAAACAGTTTACACTTTCAGGAACTATTTTGTCTTCAGAAAAAGGCTGCCCTCAAAATAGAATGACCTCAACTGTAGTAATTCACACCCAGCTCAGCCTCTGAACCACCTTAACAAATAGGAGAATCTAAAATGAGCAGTTTCCTTTTCTTGTTTTTAATAACTTCTGAAAGACTTCTGAAAGTCTCAAGTTTGGTGTGTCACTGCCAACTGGCAGAGATCCTTTCTCTGAAGATTTTTTTTCCTTACATATTAATCATTGCTGTGCAGAGAAGAGACTTAAAATGCAGACATTGTGGAGTTTTCCTTCCATGAAAAGAGTCAATTTCTTTTCATGAACAAGTAGCATGAGACTAGATTCCTGCTAAGCCTCAGACAGTACCTGTTTCTTTTCCAGAAAGAAAAACCCCTGCCTTTAATTTTTTGTTTAATTTTTCTTCTTTAATTTTTCTTTGAGTGATGGTTTTTTTGCTTTAATGTGCCACTACATCAGTTGGTGATGAGACAAGTAGATAAGGTTTGCACATGGCCATCAACTGTTCCATGCTAAATAAATTAGGTACAGACAAGGAAGGCAAGAAATAGCTTAGCTCTGGATACAATGTCCATTCTCTGAGACCACACTGGATGAAGCATTATAAAACACACTGTAAAGGAGAGTTTTGCTCCAGGGACAGTGTTTTGCTTACTCTGTCTTTTTATTGAGTAGGGAGAGATGAAACATTACTTTTCAGGCAGAAGTTTGAGTGAAGAAGATCAAGAAGTCTTTCATCTAATGTTTTTTACTGTTGGGTTTTTTAATTCATCATCTATTTTTTGCGGCACTCGATTTTCCCAAACACATGAAGGAAAAGAACACTCAGGAAGTATCAAAGCCACTGTCTTTTTCTTATCTTTCTGAATTTCATTCTGTTTTCTCTGGCTTTAATCCCTGGGCAGTGGGGGAGAAGCTGTGCACAGAACATTGTCAGGAATAGAGAATGGAGGCAAATGGTACCTCTGCCTATCCCTACAAAGATTGGTGACAAAGTATATTTCCAAGAATCCTATGTAGTTCTTTTTCTTGAAAGGATACATTATTCATATATTCCCAGTCTTGTGGTATGTGCTGTTGGACATTGAAGAGTACTTTTTTAGCTCAGTGAAGAAGTTTGATTACTTTGAAGGCATTTTGCTAGTTGAATTTCCCTCCTCCATTCCCCTTCCTTCCTCTTCTGCTTGGAACAATTACTTTTTCTGAGCAGGTGATGTGGTTCTGTAAATAAATTACTTCAGACATATCTAAGTGTACCAAAGTGAGACTGGAGCAGAAGAGGAAGATTTACTTCCTTAAGTCTGCACCAGATCTGAATTAAAAAGCTGGTGGAGAGACATCCATAGACACCAGTTCACTAATCCAAGTCAAATAAAAAATGCCAGGCTGAGACGCACCAGGGACAAATTAGAATCACTAAAACATTTTTTTTTTTCCCAAGGAACTGGATCAAATATTCCTGACATGAAGGTAAATAGTAACACACAAAAAGACAAGTGTCAAGAGTGTTTTAATCTCATCCCATGGTGAGAGGTTTTGGTTCCAGGTTTTGGCTGTGTGCATGTCACCATTTGTCTAAGCCTTCTGAATAGGGATAGGGATCCCTTCAGAGTAAGTATAGGGAATTCTACAGCCTGCAGCACTCCTAGAAACATAACAAATCCTGGTTTAAGTTAGGTTTGCCAATCACTAGGCTGTGGAATCCCATATCCTTTTGTTATATATCACCAACAATATTGATAAAAGAAGGGCTTCTTATTTTATTTATATATGTAATTACATATATGTTTATATATAATTGTATCCATATAAAATAATGATAATTATACATATAATGGTTGCTTCCTCTATCTTTTACATTTATTTATAGACCCCTTTCTATTAGTGCATTTTTTATGTACTTGAAGTGAACTTAGTGGAAGATAAAATTAAAACCTGCACCTGAGTACTGAAGTCAAGAAAAGCTAAATAAACACTGATACTCAATCACTCTTACACAAAACTCCTGTGCTCTGTTTATTCTTGCTGATCTCTTCAGGGCTTAGCCCCCTCCCTCTTGTTGCCAGCATCATGAGTGTAGTAATGCCACCTGTGTGGACATTTGAGGTAGAACAGGATTTTAAAAGGTCATTGTGTTTCATTTGCACCATGAACACCAACTCCATGGAAACCCTTTAATACCATGAGAAGAAAGGCATCCCAGATAGGAAAAATGGGATGAATGTGAGAATGATCCATTTTTCTACAGATCCTGTTCTTTAACATCATGGGCAAAAATACTTGCTAGTGCTACAACTGCACTATTATGCCTATTCTTTAGGACTTCCTGTCTCTTTCTGTGGGAGAAAATCCCACCAGTCCCAACCAGGTTAGAAGCCTGGAATTCACCATGGCTTGGGTGCTTTAGCAGTGAAAGAAAATAATATATAATGCCATGCTTACCTTCTGGGCAAAATGGGCTCAAAAGTGAAGACATTCTGTACCTGGGCTGGAGGCTGTCACATTTCTGAGCTGATTGCTTCACTGCTAATTTAGTAAGCTACACAAATCACAACTACTTCTGAGTGAAAAACATGTAAATTCTCCAGTAGACATGTGTAATCACTTCATCTATACAAAATAAATTGCTAAAAAAATTACTGTGCCTCAGAGGCTCAGTGACCATATCTACTGAGAAAGCTCAGGGAAATATAAACTTTGTGTATTTTCACAAGTGGAATTATTTTCTTTCCTTTTTTAAAAGTGACTTATAAAATCTTCCTCCACATTTGAAAGTGCAAGCAGTCTCACTGAACCAGCAAAACTCCATTGGCTTAATCTAGGCATACTATGTAGTTAACATTGCAAGAGAAACCCTTTATTTAAAATAATTATTTGGAAGGTTGAAGATGGATTTAATATCAATAAATTGCAGTTCCTTTCTTTGTGTTGTGGCTTTCTGAATCTGAATGAAGCATTTTTCAGGTCTTTGAGACTTGTATCTGAAACTGTAATATATGTCTTGCTTCCAGTGTGACCTTTAAGGTTTTATATTTTTGATAGGCTGGTGTTGTTCACAGCAGGGAAAAATGGCAGGAGGAGATTTCTTTATGGTAGAATAAAAAATGTGTTTACCTAAAGAAAAAGCAATACAGAGCATAGACTTTTATTTCTTTTAAAATGACAGGAAATGAGAAAAGGCTTCTCAAAGAGCTTTTGATGAACTTGATTCACTACCTGTAGCAGATCTCATCAATGCTTGGGGTTAATTTACTCATTTCATTCTTTGAGAGACATGTATTAATATATATTTACCCTTCAGGAAAGATATTAAACTCGGGCTTGTTGAAACGATAACTTTTTTCTTCAGTGCTAGCAATGGACCAGCAGAACAATTTGATTTTACCAGAATAGTATTCTATGGGTCTTTGTCTCCT
Source organism: Toxostoma redivivum (assembly GCA_013397375.1). Lineage (NCBI taxonomy): Eukaryota > Metazoa > Chordata > Aves > Passeriformes > Mimidae > Toxostoma > Toxostoma redivivum. Next base: position 416,883 of record VXBI01002862.1, on the reverse strand, counting down.
TGAACTGGCTGGGAGAGCTCATTTGGGAAAGGTTTATAGGCCAAGAGTCACTACGTGGTTGTGCTGTGTTACACATTTAATGTGGTGTGTTTGGAGGTCCAAATTAATCTTGACTTTGTTCATTTCTGTGAGGAATCATGACAGAAAAAAGACTGCTGTAGGAGCAGAAGGAGGTAATATGATTTAGCATTGGCCCATCCATTTCATCCTCATTTTGGTCGAGGGGGACTGTGATACCATGCACCAGATCTCTCTGTAACCACACGTCACCATCTAAGTGGGAATTGCAGTGTTGTTCCCAGGCACCTTGGTGTTCAGCAGAGAGCCTCAGGGACTGGAACAAGAGATACAAGATCTCTGAAAAAAATGTGTTGCCTGCAACACTGGCAAGGGCTAGGAAAATGTAGCTGGGGTTCAGATTTCACATGGAATTTGCCATTTCAACTTACTGGTCTGGTCAATATGTGCTGAGGAAAAGACTGAAAGTGAGCATTATTTCCAGACTTGTCCTTGGTTTTCTGGCTGACTTTGATAATTTTTTCCTGAGCTTACTTCTTTGTCATTTCTTTGCCATTAAAACATGAATGATAATGCTCTAGCCACTATCTGGTGAAGCCTATGTATTAAAATAAATACACATTCTGAAATAATGAACAGATTTTAAATGCCACATTTTCAGCCCAGTCTATATTGTTCTTAAGTTACCTATTTACACACCTGGTATGATGAGTTGCTGACCATCTCCATCAGTGTGTAGCACATTTTCTGTTTGTACTGAAGTGGGCAACATTTGAGAGAGCACTGCAGTGAAACACCCATCAAGAGGAGAGCACAGCAGCCATCAAGTAGCAGAGTCAGCAAGTTTCCTGTCCTGCAAACTTGGAACCCCCAGGGATGTTCAGAGTCACTACCTATTAAATTCTAGACAGGGAGAATTAGTGAGGTCACAGTGAGGAAAATAATGTTGAGCCCAAGGTTCATATGAAAATAGATAAGAGACATTTATTGCAGCTTTTCAGAAACTCGCATGACAGCCAGTTGGTGATATTTTTAGTAACTTAGAATTATGCCTGTTATCTATGGAAATCCACAAAACACAACTTTCAGTAAATGAGTTTCAAATACCTCATACTCAGCAGGGAAAGTGGAACTGCAGAAGTAGTTATTTAAAGTTACTGAAAACACACTGTGTGTGGATAAATACTCCAAGATGATGTAAATTTTTAATATCCCTTGTTCTACCCTTCTGTGTCTGCTTTAATTTACTACCTCAATTTAACTATGTTAAATCACTGAGGTATGTAACAGGAGTCTTTAAAATACAGCTTCTAAGTTTACATAATACTGCATCCTGTTTGCAGTTCTCTAACAAATGTCCAGGAACATCTCAAATTACAATGACTTTGTGGTAGTTCAGCTGGTTGTTTTTTTTTTTACTTCCCTCCTACAAAGTTTCCAAACAAATAACTCTGCTATGTCTAAATTTTGAATATCATGTTTTTTCCTTTATTGACAGAAAATGCACTAAAAATTTTAACATGCATTATTAAAACAAAATAAAAAGAAGAATTAATTTCAATTAATCTTATTATAAATGGAAGTAGTACAAAACTAGTGCTAAGAAACATTTGGAATTTCACCCTCCACAGAGAGTTGCAGGGAGGTGTTTGGCCCTATTTATGCTCACTGATTTCAAAGATGAGCCTTTATATGTTTTACATTGAAGGATAACTACGGAATCAATATCCAATATAGTTAACACTCAGGTAAAGCAATTTCAGTTTCATCATTTCCACAGAGGTTTCATACAGAAATAGTGCTACTATTTAAAGGTAAAACACAGAGAAAGATAAATGGAGTGAAAACACTACCCCTAGAGAAATTTAAACCCAAATGGTAAATATTGTAAATATTCCATGGTAGGGAGATACTAGGATATACAGGATGCAAAGTAGTTTACCTTCACAATGGGCAGTGCTACTTACCTTGATGTTCACATCTTAAAATATTCTCAAGTGAAAACGGTTTTGTATATATACAGATTCTGAAATGTATTCTCAAATTTTAATTTTAGTCTTCCTGTCATCTATGAGCCCTGTTTCTAAAAATGTTGGTTTCTTCATGAATCGAGATGGTGGAGGAAGGTACATGTGAACTTGAGATATCACAGCAAGTTCAAATCTGAAATTATATCACCCACATTTTGTTATTCAGAAATCATTCATAGCCAAGGAACCTGGAAGGAGTTCATTATATTTAATGTTTAAATTTATGTGGTCTGTGTTGCATAACATGGTTCTCCACATCATAGCAACCACTATCAAATGCTTTTTCCCTGAATCTGTTAAAGGCACAGCTGCCTAAATCTTTCCTTATTGTTTAATAATAATAATAATAATAATAATAAACAATAAACTATAAAAAAGAGAGAAAATATTTTGTACACATAAAGACGTAAACATTTCTCACCAATTTGTCTGCTCTGTATACATACTGTTAAGGTTACCAGTATTATTTTATAGGCCTGTCTCCTTTTGAAAGTACTGTTATCAGACAATGACAAATCCATTGGTTCTGGTTGTATCATGCTCTGATGCTCAGCCATCTCAATCTGCTGTAGTTGCTGTCTGAGACCTTCTTGGGGGGAAAAACCTGAGGCACAACAAAATAACTCAAATGCAGAAATTTTGTTTATTTCTCTTTTCCTGGAGATGTGGAGAAGGCTGTGACCTTTCTGTTCATTGTGTATGTCTGCATGTGACTGGAGGCATCTTAGGATACCACTGTAGTTTAAAATATACTGTTCTCCACTGGAGACATGCATCCTAGTATTTCTCCTGCCTGCATGGCTTACTCCTACCACTCATTTTATATTGCTTATTTTACCTCTTCATAAATCTAAAAGTCCCCAGAAGGTGCACCATCACTTTTTAAGACTTTTGGCTTACTTGCAAGTTAAGATTAAATAAAATACAAGCAGGTCTCAATTAAAGATTCAGTGGTGCTTCTCCCTAATTTAACATTTTTAAATAAGGCTCTGAGTTTGATTTTAAATTTCTTAACAAGGCTTTCGTTTAAATCTATTTTCTACAAAGTCATTAGAAATTCAAATATTGGAGATATTGCCATTTGCTTTAACTTCCAGACCAAAACTCTTCTTATCAGGTTCCCTGTCTCAGATTTGGAGGACTCATTGCATTTTAGGCATGTATTAAGCACATTCACCAAATCAATGACTCAGGAATATGGTTCTATCTTGCCCTATAAACTCATTAGGAATTGTGTGGGAAAGTAGTAGCAGAAATGGAGGCACCTGTGGATGTGTGAATACTGATAGTCTCTCAGGCCCTAAAGTGGATTTGGAAGGATGATTTTGGATGTCTCTCTCACAAATGAAGATATACAAGTTCCACCACAGTTGCACTTTTGCTCATTAAGTGCAATTTTGGATCACTCCCTCAGTATCAACTTTCCTTAACCAGAGGAAGATTTGAACAAAAGCTGGCTTTTACAAAAGCCTTTAAAAGGCTCAGTTCTCCATCTATCTCAGTGTTTCTTGACCTTAACTGAGAAATGAACAGCACATACACACACACAAAAAAGTTGTATATAAAGCATAGAGTGGTTTTGGTGTTTGTTTAGGGTTTTTTGGGTTGGTCGTGTTTGTAGTTATTGTTTTTCTTTGTTTTCTGGGGGAACTTTTTGTTTTGCTTTATTTTTGAGTCATAAAAATATCACTTGGGAAACATTCTGATACACTTCTGTGTGCGTTTAATTTCATCTTTGCTGTTGCTGGGAATAAAATCACAGTGAAGATCTTTATTATGCTTTAATGTTTGGGGAAAAAGAGGGCCTTGCTACATCTGTGTTGCCAGCACTATACAAGTCATAAATAGAATCAAGCTTTTTAAAATCATGTGGTACCAAATGTATTTTTTAGGAAAAAACATGTGTTTCTTCCTTACTAAAACTCTTAGGTATCAGCAGTCTGTACTGTCTATTGCAACAGTGCACACTCTTAGGAATTAAAATTTCACGTGTATGGCACAGGAAATAATTCCTGTGGGATTCTCTAACATATTATGATATTGGGTAAATCACCACAAAACAGAAAGTGAGAAAAGTGCTGGCTCCTGTAAATTCAAAAATAACCGTTTTTTTCCCTTATTTTTATGAATCAGGAGACTTGAAAATTTCCAGTTCTTTCTTCTCTGTTCTAATGGTGGAATATATTCACACTACTTGTAAGAAGCAGAAAGAAAAAAAAAATCAGTTTTTAATGACATCAAAAGCAATTAAGACCCAAATCTACTCAGGAGATAGGTGCTGTAAATACATAATTTCTCCAAGATCTTGAGCTTTATATGCTAAACTAACAATTCCAGCTTCCTTAGAAGACATAAGTACCAAAACTATTCATGCATCTCCTCATTACTTGAAGAGCAATAATGTTTCAGAGTTCAGTTTACAAAATACAGCTGGCGTTGGCATTGCAGTTGGGAAACACTCAGCAGCACAAAGGGCATTTCTTGGGTTCATCTCTGAGGGTGTGCTGGTGCACGGGGGAGTGTGTGTGCCTTTGTGTTTGCTCTCACTTTGCTTGGACAACACGGGAAATGCAAAATTAGTTTTGATTTTTCACAAGTGCTATTGAGATCACCGAAAGAGCTGCAAAGTACATAAGTGCATTCTGCGTGTCACATGCTGACTTCTTTGAAAGTTTTGGGGTTTTTTCTGTCTGTAATGTTATAGTCTTGAGAAAAATTGCTACTTTCTTTTTTTTTTTTTTCCTTTTTTTATGTTTGCCTTTTTTTTTCTTCTTCTGTGGAAACAAAACAAAGCTCTTGGCAAGGCAGCCTGCACTTACAGCCCTCTTCCTTCTCCTTTGTGAGGTGTGATGTCACCACTTGGCACTGGGAATGCCATTGTCTCGCTGAGACTCCCATAAATGGCCTTTCTGTGCTCCTGATTTACATGTTAAGAAATCGGATGGGAATTGCTTACTGTGGTGACTCCCACTTTCCTTTCAGTTAAACATGATTTGGTAGTAAATATGCACAGGATACATTGTTATTCATGGTACATCCTGCCTACCACCTAAGTACTTTTTTTTTTTTTTCTGTTTTTTTGGAACTCTCAATTTGAATGGAATTTGCAAAATAAAGCTCTTCTTCCCTTCTCCCCCTTCTCCTTCCAAACATTACAAATGTTGGCTCTGATATTTGAACATTTCAATCCTAGAACAAAGGCAACTTGTTTCTTTATTTCAGAAGTAAACTCATAATGGTGGCACACTTCCAGAATGGTGTACTATTCCTTACAGAGTCGTATTTACTATGCCTTTGACAAGTCATGGCAAAGCTATTCTATTTTGAAGCTGCTCAGGATTGATTCATTTTATAATGAAGCATTCCCTTCTGGATTGCAAAAATGTGTGGGGTTAAATTAGAAGATAAAGAAGGTTTTGTGATTAAAGAGCTCCCCACAGTCTTCTCCTAGGCTTTGGCAAATAACTTTATCTGAGTTTTTCACCTGTAAAATGGGGAAAATACTTCTCTGTGCTTTTGGTTTGAGTTTTGTTGCTTTTTTGTTTGTGTTTGTTGTTGTTGTGTTGGTGGGTTTTTTAAGTGGTTTGAAGATTTTAGCAGCTGAGGCTCCACGTATGTACAAGAACTACCCCAGTGGATTCCTGATCTCAGATGAGCCCTCCATGAGCCATTGCGATAAAATAGCTAATAATAATTAAATCCCAAATCCCAAAGAACTTCAAGATTAGTGGAAGTTCATCTCTCATCTGAAGCATTTTCCTCTCTCACATAATAAGCACATTGTAAACAATAGCAAAATGTCCTCTGACTTTCCAAAAGTCAGTACCACTCACCAGTGAACCACATCATTTGGAGCACTACTTAGGTCTGTATTCAGGATTCAGGCAGTCCTCAGCTGCAGTAAAAAAAGCTTGATGATGTGATTTCGCCTATTCTTTTAAGCTTTTAAAATTATATCTATGATGAACATTTGCCATCTGTATTTGTTAGAAAGTGATAGGCAGGATCCTTGGTTGATGCAAGTCAATGCTGCTCTGATTTACACCGTATTAGGTTTGGCTCTCTGCCTGTTGAATAAAAAGGGAGCTCAGATATTGTTGTAAGTACCGCTGTGAGCTATTTTTACTTAGTCAACCAAGAAAAAATATCACCACCCTAAATAAAGAGAGATTTAACAAGTCCTGAGTAGGTACTCCAGGGCTGTGAAAAATCTGTTTCTTCTCAGTGAGCATCTGGAACCCCCAGTGGAGCTCTGGCCCGTTCCCATACGCTTTTCTTCCAGCAATAACACTGGAGAGTGGCAGTTTCCCATCAGCTCTGTGGAGCAGAACTGTAACCTCAGGAAGGAGTGAATAAACATCATTGCCAAGCAGCAGCTCCTGAGGAGAAGGGTGAAATTTCACGTGTTTAGTTCATGTGGAGAAAGGAATGTTGACCAAGTTCATCCGAATAATTGGAAAAATATCCTGGGCTTCACTAAAATTACTTTCTCCATCTGAGGGCTTGACAGTCACTTTCTGTTTCATGACAGCAGCATTTTTCAACAACAAAACTGCCAAAAAATGCTGAAGCAACCTTTATGGAAAGAATTATTAAGCAACTGTCTTATAATGAGCTAAACAAAAGAGTTTTTTAGGCACAATTTACATTGCGGGTACAGAATAAGACTGTAATTTGTGTTTTATCAGACAGCATGTGTGCCTAAATGTGATGTCAATTTAATATTCAAAAGCCTATTTAGTGTTTTGAGAGCAAGAACTTGATATCCTTTACAATTATGAAAATCCAGCTAATGCAATTAAATATTATTTAATTAATAATTTCACAAAGCAAGAGATATTAGTACATGGAACAATATGTCTCCTAACACATAAGCCACGTTTCCAAGTGGGACCTCTGAAAGAATACAAATTAACTTCTCTGGAATTTGGAGTGAAAAAAATATTAAGACAACTAAGAGAAAAAAGATAGAGAGAGTAACTGGTGAAAGAGAGGGAGAAAGAGAACAGATATGAACAGAAAAGGTTATATATAGTATGGAAAATAAGTTACAAGGATTTTAAACCATCTGGAATACATTTCTGGAATGTCTCTGAAAAACAAAGCAAACCACAGGAGGAAAGTCACACTAAGCATTACTCAATTCTTTTCTTCCTTTCCTTTTTATAGAGGAGGGGATGCAAAAAATGTTTGATGTTAATGGAAAAACTTCTTCCAGTATATGTGTTCTGCCTCCACAGGCCTCAACTGAGTAAGCACAAACCTAATTTTAAACATTTCAACAGCTCCTTAAAAATCATTTGGATTATGCTTGTGTTAGAATTAGGGGTATAAAAGGGCCTGAGTGAAAACCTCCTTCCTGTCTTTTTGATGATGTTAGGGATAGGCTGGCTCCAAGTGCCTTGCCTTCCATGTACTACACCTTGAAATTCACAGATTTAAAAATGTCATTTTCCAGCTGAACGAGAGCTATATTAAGACCAATGTTGGTCCAAAGTGCAGTGAAACACACTTTTGTCCTTGTTCAGCCTCAGTGTTCAAAAAGTATTGAGAGTGGAACGGTTACTAAAAAAAAAAAGTTTGCAAGTTACCATAAAAACCAACTTCTATGTATAGATGAAGCACCCAAAAGTAAAGATTTTCTGATTCATAAATGTGATATAGGTGACACATGTCATGCTTTATTTCACAGGTATACTTCGTGGTGTTCAAAATTTAACTGCTACTGCTGAGACATATATCTATCCTTAAGCAATGGCAGCAATTCTCACATTAGCCAGAAGTCAAGGTTTTTATCTGAAACAAGAACTTGAACCTCCTCTATTCCACTATTGTGAAGAAAAAAAAAACACAAAAGAAACACCAAAAAACAAACAAACAAACAAAAAAACCCAAAAACCACACAAAACCCAAATAAAGAACCAAACAAAAACCAACAAAACAAAGCAAAAAATAAAACAAATAAAAAAAGCAGCGTTATTAAGAGAGAGGCCATGACTGCACGAACAAAGCTGATGTCATGAGAAAGGGATCAGGCCCAATATTTATGAAGTCTTCCAAGCTGAAATGTTTGTAAAATACTGTGAATTCTGGACCTGAAACCAGCTGATGTGTTCCAAAGACAGTCAGTTAGTTCTGAAAAACAAACAAAAGTAGTGCAAAAGTCACACTCCAGGGAGCTTTGGACCTTCTCACTTCCCACGCTCTGTAATTCCCAACCCAATTCCCTTATGGAATTGTTCAGCTCTCATGAGCCCTTAGAAATAAGGATGTTCTGTTATCAGCACTAGGAAAGGGTTATCTTTGTGGCCATGCTTGCTAAGGTCTTATTCTAGTTTTAGCCAACCTGAACACAGAGATCTGAAGCCCAAAGTTTGTAACTGACCCTGGTGGTGATCCAATCCCATTATCTGTGCTCTATCCTGTGCCACTGGCACCTTTTCTTAAAAGAGGAGGAATTCTTCCATTCTTCTGACTTTTATACTTTTCTCCACTAACTGCCTTACAATTACTATCCAAAAGGAAAAAATGTTCTGCTTCTCAAAAAATTATGTGATTCATCAAGTTTTCCTTTTTTTTTTTTTTTGAAAATGAAATTTTTAACCTTTTATACTCTAAAATAGGACTCGCTATCAGGTGGAATTAACCATCTTCCATGAAACATGTTTTATCATAAGGTTTTCAGGCCATAAGAGAACCCAGAACTTACACTTGTGTGGATTCCACTTAAGCATAGAAAATTACTATAGAAAGGGTGAAGTCACTTCTGCATGAAGTCTGAGAATTAGAGGGTTCTCCCTGACAAAAAATAAATGGAAGCTTATGGATTAATTCCCTATTCATTGTCCAAACTGCCTCGATGATGAAACAGCAGCCTCTTCTGAAGGGTTGACAATGACAAGCTGATTTATTGTCATCTCAGCGAACGTGCAAAAGACAAGTCAGATTTCTTTGGCAAGAAAGAGGCAGAAAGTTTTAGTATCTTGTGGTTAGAGTTCTCATAGGAAAATCTCAGTAATTCAAATGCTGTTGTCCTGTACATTAAGCTGAAACTGCATATAACTTATAAGGAGATGTTTTGTGGCCAGCTGTAACCCAAATGAAGATATTTCTTTGAAGTTCTTTATCTTTTCAAAGTTGTCATAAGATAAGCTATTGCACACTTTGTATTAGATCTTATTGTGACGGTACATCACTAAATACATCAAGAATTAAACATAACTCTGCAATATTTAATTAAATGTTTTCCTTCCAAAATAATCTTTATGTATTTTATTCACTATCTGAGCCTGACCATAGCAGTTAAATAAATGCAGTGTGGTTTAACTCAAATTGACAATCCTGATTATGGACCCTTTTGCCTAGGATTTTTGGTGATGCATATTTAAAGGAGACAAGTAGGCAGAATAATGTACTCAGGGCAATCCTACTTGAAAAGCAATTTTAATTTGCATTATTGATAGACAAAAAGAAAAGTACAAAAGGTTTAATGGAGTTTAATGAGCAGGTCTTGTGATTGCAGCATATTCCCAGTAGCTTCTGCCTATTATCTCAGCATTATAGTAATCCTAGGAGTCTGTTAGTAAAAATGTGTGAGCTTTTCCTATCTTCTGCCTCTCTGACTTTTTCATCTGGTTCTTTTCTATTGCCTTTGGAAGAAATAGCAGCTTCTCAACTTTCCTCCGAGTCACTGAGTCCCAGTGTGCATCCTGCTTCAAACTACAAAACATAATCACAATGGGCATGAAATTCTCTTTTTCATATCCATTTGCCAGGTGCAGTAATTGCATGATGAGCATGAAATACCAGGGGAATCCTCCTATAAAGTGGGTATTGAACGAACAACAAGCATAGATGGCAAAATTACAATTCTCTGATCCTCACGCTCCTGTCCTTTCTGCACATTAACTAAATTATTTCTTTTTCTCATCTGCTACAGCGTGGGTGATTATGTGTTGCAATGAAATGTTGTATTGAGAAATGCAATCTTCATGTCTTTCACGTCAGTTCACAATCAGTTGGGACAATCCTTAATTCTGATGATATTTTTGTTATTGGTAAGTGGTGTAGAAGAATGATTTAACTTTATGGCTGGTTGATCAATAGGTCACTTCCATGATAACCCAGATTGCCTATGATTTCTGCCATTGGCACTTGTATTAATATTTCTGCTACTTTTACTTATGTTTTTCAAGAAAATAACACATTTAAAGCAGAAAATAGTGAGTAGACTTATACAGGATGTTTTATGATGGAAATTCACTTTATCAAATTAGGGAAAATGGACACGTATATATCTGTTATATTTTGAATCACCAAAAGGCATAAAAACAGAATGATACATAAGATGGTTTCTTTCTGGGGAATAATGACTACAGTACTATAGAATCTTTTTTTTTTTT
>VXBI01002862.1:374720-406349 GCA_013397375.1 Toxostoma redivivum | reverse complement strand
TTTTTTTTTTTTAATAAAGAAATTACTTATTTCAGAAGTGTCCATAGTATTTATGGAGCTGTAATTGTAATTTTCATTCACTTCTCTGAATAGTACACTGTGGAAAAATGTATTAACAATTCTGTCTCAGCTGGAAGAAAATGCTGTGAAACATTTTGGGATGTGACATTTGACAGGAGAATATAGTCATGGCTTTAACTGCGCACAACTCTTTTAAACTAAACTTAGACTAAAAATTCTTGATTTTCAGCTAAAAATTATTAGCTTTTTTTTTTTCCTTTTAAATTAATTGTGTTTTTGTTAATATTTTCACTAGGGATAAGTGAAAGAAACAGCTATCTTGAAGCCCAGTGAAAATTCCTGACAAGTCTTTCTTCAGTATTTGGATGCTATTATCCACTCTGAAGCTCAGTGAATTGAAGAGACACACATGCTGCAATTGTCATTTTAATCAGCAATAGTGGTGTAGAGATGGTGGCAGTACATATTAGACTGAAAATGAATCACACAGTAGAAAAATTTCAATGAGACAAGCTGAGGTCTACAGGACTGACTTTTATTTATCTGTGGTATGAATTTCACTTCATCATTCAGGTTCTACAATTAGACGAAGAAAACAAGACTTCAGCTTAACTTGAGTTTAATGGGGGTAATATCTTATACTGATGACAGCTGAGCCAATATTTTCCTAGGTAACTATGTTATCAATGTTAACGATGTTAATAATATTTTGGCAAACATTGCAGTAAAAATTAGCCAAGAAAGAGGCACTGATCTATTATAACTTTTATTTTTACTTCCAGTTAAACAGCTTCTATCTCATTAAGTGATCTGTGAATCTGGCATTTTATTATTGGTAATCAGGTCATTCATCCTGCATTATTTGACCCCTGAAAAGGGAACTCTTATCCAAAATGTTTGGTATCTATATTATTTCTCAACAAACAATATAGATTTGTTGGTTGTCAGTTACTGACTCACTCCCACAGAATGAAGGGAGCTCTTGGTACAGAATCAGAATTACTGTTGGCTGTCTAATTCTCTATCGTTCCAGTTTTAATTTGCTATTTATGAAATGGCAGAATTTAGTAGGACATTCTGAAATAAAATATGCAATTAATTATTATACAAGCTTCTTTATAACTTTATTAATTTTGAAGAAATTGCAGGAAGCATAAAACAATTCCCCTAGAAAAGAAGCAGTTGATACTTTACATTTACTACAGTTGTGAAGACTTAAAGGTAGATGAGTAATAATTTTGCATTCTCAACAATAGTTTTACAGATAATGCTTGAGACATGCAAAGGATGATTAACAGGCTGTGCATTCCAATCTATTGGCATCATACTAGTAATTCACTCCAAAAGTGGTTCGCCATTCACTGCCAACAAGGAAAGAAATGGAAAAACTTGGCATTTTGCTCACATTATCTGCTTTCATACCCATTCATTCTCAAGCCAAGACCTAGAGATTTTCTAAAACATGTGTAGGTCTATAGGCTATATTTACCATAAATATATATTGTGTCAGAACTCAAGCTTTTCATTAAAAATACAAAAGATTTCAAAACTGAGCACTGGAACAGGCTCCCCAGGGAAGTGGTCACAGCTCCAGCCTGGCAGAGATCAAGCAGTATTTGAATAATGCTCTCAGGCACAGGGGGTGACTCCTGGGGATGGAGCTATGCGGGGTCTGGAGTTGGAGTTGATGATCCTTGTGGGTCCCTCACAACTCAGCATCTTCTGTGATTCTATGGTTCTGTGATTCTGTGTAAACCAGGATAGAATTTGTAATACAGGCACAACATCTTATGGGAATTTTTGGACTCACACTTAAAGTTATATTATTCCAATTTTGAAATATATCCTGCTTTAGAAAAATAAATAGCTTTTTTTTTTTTTTGTCTGTTTGTTTGTTGGTTTGGTTTGATTTGGTTGGTTTGGGGTTTTCTTGGTGGTGGTGGTGGTGTTGATGGTGTTTTGGTTGTTTTTTTACTTTTTTTTTACTACTCAGTGTTTTCTTTTATGAATAACACAAACATGAAAAAAGCTGAGAGGAAGTGTTCTTCCTAAACTTTTAGCCCCTTGAAGACACATAAAAAACATAGTAAAATTTGCCAGTGAAGACCATTTTTAACAAGTTACTTCTGTAGTATGAACACAGAAAGCTCATAAATCAGTATTGCCATCAAATTTGAGTTACATCACTTTTGGCAGATCTCAAAACTTCTTTTCTTTTTTCTACAACAACAGAAAAGTGTCTGGAGATATTTGGAAACTGAGGCTTTATTACACAGACTACCATTTAGAGTAGAAGAAAAAAGAATGGGGAGCTCTGGAAAAATCAGTTGTATTTGAGAGCCTTTAGAATTAAAAAAAAAAAACTGTTTAACCACATTCTGGGCAACAGATTGCTTCTGGGCAGTCTGAAGCTGTAATTCATGTAAAGATTTCCTCTATCATCTTAAGGAGGATACAGCTTAAAAGGTTTATATACAGTCCTACTCAAAGCTGATATAGTGGCTTTATATTCATAATGTATGTCACAAAAGTACTTAAATAAAACAACCCTTACTTAACATATCTGACTTTAAATTCAAATATGGTTTACTCTAGAGAGGCACTTTGTCTAGTAGTATGTGTGGGGAATGTGCTAATTCTCAGCTTTCCCAGAACATTTTTGTGAAAAGTCAAAGAAAAAGCAGAAAAATAAATACTAAAGGTGATTTCAATTGCAATTTAAAATAAATAATGGAAGGATTTGAGATATTATATCTTTCAGTAACCTGAACAAGTTCAAGTTGCTACAGCTAAGAAACAAATCTCAAAAGCTATGAGTTTCTTGACTGCAGCCTGCAAATATTTGCATTGACTTTGTGAAAATAAAAGTCCTGTCCAAAGAATTTTTGCAGGAAGATGCTTGACTTAGGATATTAAATTTCCCTAGAAACCATTAGGTATTGATTAGTCCTATAGCCCTCGGCACAACTGGCTGTTTCTCAAAGCATTGCATTAGAGGGTGATCACTGTGATCTATGAGTTCAGTGGAAAATGGAGTTTGCAGGATTTCTATCGGTACAGAGAGCCCTTACCAACATCACCAATGCATTCTCCATGTGAATTTTGAGACATGCAATTCTTATGAATAAATCCTAGCATTCTATCCAGAGAGGAATGGTCTTTCTAAAAGTATTTACTACAGTCGGATACAGAAATTCCTCTTTTAAAAAATGCAAGAAATTATTAGGTTTAATGCTAAGTATTCAGAATTGTTAATACCATTCTAAACAGCTTGTTGCAGAAGTGGTGCATGAAGCACTAAACTTCTATAAGGGTGTAGAAATCTTTGTTTGCCTGAAAAGGATAAGCCCCAAAAGCAATGGATATATTCAAGACTTACACCTAAGAGTGTGTCTACAGGCACTCTTTAAAATATTTCAAAACATGAATAAGCACATGAACTTTCTCAAACACTTTCCCTTTTCCATAGTAGTTCAGAGGAAAATATATGTCACAGCTATTCCTAGAAAAATATTCTCAGAAATAAAACTAATGGATAAAATTTTCAATGAATGTAATGACTTTAATTATGATAGATTCCTTTGTCATGAGATTTTTTCAACTGAAAATGAGTCTAATTCTTTCAATGCTACAGCAACCAGCAAAATATTCTTTGCAAAACTTTACAGGATGTGTATATATAATTACATATATCTATAAATATTTGGAACTTCCAGTTCTTGGAAGTTCTTCAGAACTTTCCAAACAGAATATTAAGGGGAGATTTTTCTCCTGGGTTTTGTCACTTGTGCATCTTGCAGATTTATTAGGATCTGTTGTATGTCTCTAGATTTATTTTTTTCTTTTCATACTTTCACTTTTTTCCCCAAAACTCAAGCAATTTACCTATTCCTTCTTATGTTTGCACTGTTTTTATCAGACTATTTTTGTTTATTTCTATTATTTATGGTGAAATGTACATATTGAATAAAATTTGAGAGCATTCAACCCTACCATCAGTTTGCAAATCAATATTATGGTCTTGTTGTAACCTCAGATGGGTACCCTCACCATCACAAATGAAACAGCACAGATGTCAGTAGAATTCTGTGCATTATGGATTACAGGGATTGAATGATTTAGTTTCAGACAGTAGGTCTGGAATTTAGACAACAAGGCAAACAGTCTGATTTCTTGAAGTGTTTTTTAATTTATGTCTTTATCAAAATTATGAATTAATCTAGAAGGCATCCTTCAAGGGAAAATTCTTTTTTTTTTTATTTCTGTCCTGTTTTCATTGCCCTGTAAAAATCATAGAATTCAAGATTTACCACTGATTCATTTCTAAGAATAATTCAAAAATGTGGATGTTTGATACTGCAAAGTCTTTTAAATTTGTAGAATTTCTTCATGTGCCTGTGTGTCAGCTTTACTGTGACTTACAGCACCTTTAGCTGTTTTGGCTTTCTGTTAAGTACCTCTTTATTGCAAAATATTACCTTAAAATTCATTACGTAAACAACTTCAACTTTTTAATCACTTGTTTATATACTCTAGCAGAGCACATTGAATTTGTGTCCATTTGTATGTATAATTTCCTTTCTCTCTTGCACCCTTCCTACCAAACATGTCTCCTTAGTCAGGTTTCCAGAGGCAGCTTCAGATCATAACCAGAGCCACATCAACTGCCTTAGCAAGGTTTCCAGTACAATAACAGCATTTGTTTGCTTAGGAACTTCCTTGTTAGTGCTTCAAAGTGCTTTATGAAACCTTAAATAGTACAGTCTGCTGGGGTTAAAATTTCCTTTGTTTGTTTGGGTACTGCTCCCCCCTTCCTGCCCTGTCCCCAGAGGCAGAGGCTAATGAGCAAAGCGGGAAGAGGGGCTGTGCTCCTGCATCTCCCCCAGCCCTCATTAGCCACAGGGCATGTGCATTCCCATGGCACAGGTCATAACCCCAGGAAATGCCTTATAACCCCCTACTCTCCTTTAGGACCAATCCTGTATCAATTCTCTATCTATTCCTGTCTCAGTGCAGCTTATGAATACATAATTGCAGCAAATGTGTTTCACTGCCAATGATCATTTATTATCTGTAGCTGATATAGCAAAACAGATAAGTTTGGTTGTCCCTGATTTCAGCTGATAATAGCATTATGAATTCAAAAGTGATATTGTCCAAGTCAATTTTCTGCTCGAAGGTACTTTTTTGGGAGAGGAGGGGGCATTAACAAGAAAGATATTCACCAAATGCACAGAATGATATTATGAGAAAAAAGACGCTTTTATTGTCATTTAAAAATAAATAATTTTAAGAAAAGTTGCAGCAAGGCTCCTACAATGTGATAATTGAGGACAGATAATTGAGGTAGACCTATTTTTCTTGCCAGGCACTGAATTTTTGCCATCTAGATGGAGAATGAACATCTGGAAAAAACTGGCACTGTGACCTTGAGAGGTCTCAGAAAGATGATCCAAGTGTATGATCCAAAAATGTTCTCATCACCAAATGCCATAGAGATTTGGATATTATAGGATAACAGCTCTTGAAGTCCCTTTTCTTTTCAGAGGTCAGTGAAAAGGGGTGGGTCTTGAGGAGATGGCTTACAGATTTCTTGGGAGATTTACCAAAAAGGTAGAGATAAAAGGTACTGTGGGTAAGAGCTAGGCAAAGACACCTGAACAGAAGAAAACAGGGAGACTGAGAAAAGAAATTAAACAGAGAAAAGGAGGAAGCAACTGGGAGTTGATGGGTATGCAAGTACTTTGTGTTTAAGTACAAACTAAGTTTTATCAACTGTTTTTATAGTGTGTGGACAATCAAGCATTTTGAAATCCCTGAATAGACTTTTGTGTAGATTAGCCAGAGTTTCCTCCAACAACTGTGAGAGAAAATTAGAGCATAAAAGACTTCTTCAGAGTTAGATATCTAAAACTGGGTGAAATGAGTCTGACCTACACAAATAGAAGAATTGGATGATCCCAGCAACTGCCAGATTTCTCCATACAGGCGTATCTTTATGATTTACCTACAATGGATTTTTTCCCTAAGAACCTGCTTCCTCCAGTACAATGGCAAACAGTGGCTGAGAAATGAATGAGGATCATGCAGGAAATGAGTGTGCTGCAAATTGGCTTCTTGCCTTATTACATATAGAAGTCCAAAGTTACGTGGTAAATGGAAGAGAAGTGTTGAGAAAGGATGGTTTAATCATTAAGACAACTAAATGCTGTGAGAATCCACATCTTTGCATCAGTAGCATTTTTGATGGAGATAAGCAATTCACTTCAACCAAATTTTTCATCAGTAGCCTTTACTGCATGTTACTCATTTTCTGATTGCTCATCTTGGATCATATGGGGACAGATTTTCCAAAACTGAGCACTTATTGCTGCAAATGAAGTCAGGTTTGAAAAGTGTTCTAAAAAGTGTTGGTGTTTCTGAGAGGGTGTTTCTAGTAGGGAATCTAAGATAAGTTTATAAACTTGACAACACTGAATTTTATCTGAGCTTCAGCTCTCTGCTCGTAGTAAATGAATAATAGCCTCATCAAAGTCTCAGGGGCTGTGTGAAGTGAAAATCACCTCCTGTGTAAAGTATGTAATCTCCTGGCACAAAAGATCACAGAAATAGCTATAATGACCTTATAGTTCCTTCAGAGGTTGGCTAGTATAGTCTAAACAAGATCTAGAGTCACATTGCACCAGAAGAATAGTAAGAAATATTTAATAATAATCATTCTCTGTGTTAGGCTTGGAAAAGAAAAAAAGATTTAGCTTGACTATAACTGACACACGTACATGGACTGGCTAGTTGGAGATTCCACTGACAACTCCCTTTCTGAGGTTCTTGAAAGCATAATGCTCTTTTCATTTTCTTTCAACATTAATACTTGGGTTGTGTTGCTTGTATGTACAAAACTTTCTGAGGTTTGGGAGGTAGGGGACTAGGGGTGTTTTTATTGTAATTTATTTTTACCTGAAATTTAAGTTCCATTAAGGATTTGGTTATAAGATTTGGATAACTCTGTTCCCAAACTCACTCAGATCAACAGGAAAAATTCAGAAGTATTGAAGGGATTTTGCCTACTTTGCAGCATGGCAACAGTCAGAGATATCCAAAGGGATGAAATAATTCTGGAACTGGAAGTGGAAGAGCCATGTCAGCACCCAGCCCAGGTTTCCTACTGCCTGTAGGAAACATATGGTAATCCATGGGCTCTGCTAGGCACTGGAAACTCAGTGCTGGTTTGGATACCTCCCTTCAGGTGAGGTGCAGAGACAAGCCAGAGCAGAGCAAGCTGGAGACAACATGACTGGGGAGAGGAAATTCTGGGAAGAACTGGCATTGTGCAGTATAAATGAGAGAAGGTTGAGATAGCTGTGTCGTGAATAAGTGTTTTAGGTTGTTTAAAGAATCACTGGCAAAGCTATTGGAAAAGCATTTTTCATATAAAAGTGAAAGTGTGACAAGGCTCATTGGCAAGGTCCACTCTGCTTTTTACTTGATGGCTAAAACACACACAGAAAAACCAAACTAAAATCTAAAACCAATCAATCTAAACCCAAAAGCAACACAAAAACTATCTACAGTGAGTGGGGGGAGGGTAAGGATAAAGGTAAGGGTAAGGGTAAGGGTAAGGGTAAGGGTAAGGGTAAGGGTAAGGGTAAGGGTAAGGGTAAGGGTAAGGGTAAGGGTAAGGGTAAGGGTAAGGGTAAGGCTAGGAAAGGAGAAGGATAAAAAGGAATAAGGGAGACCCTCCCATTTAGTTGCAAGGTTAAGAGTAGACACCTTGCCAGACTGAGACCTGGACTTCACCAACAGTTTAGGCCTAAATGTTTAACAGCACTTAATGGATAGCTTAAGGCAAAAAATTTAACAAATTATTCTATAGGATTTACTATAGCACAACAGTAACCCAGGCCTAACTTACAAATCTAAAGGATTTAATGATCTAGGAGGGCAAAGTTCATAGCACATTTACTGTAACCTAGACACACTTGCATGCACACACACCTAAGGAAGTCTGTACAAAATACATATCTGTGAGAAATTCCTCTAATCTCAGTGAAGTGTTCATGTCAGGTGCCTTTGCATCGTCTCAGAGGGTGAAGGACTTCCCCACGAGGAGTGGGGGAATCAGCCCAGGCTGTGTCACTGTTGTTCAGGTAAAGCAAACTTGAGAGTTTTCTCGTTCTGAGAGGCCCCACTCAGAGGAAGGTTGATGGTTTCAGCCCCCCATAGTCCAGGAGAGTTCAAAGGATCTCAGGAAGGCAGTTTATAGAGCCACAAGAGAGTTGGCTTAGACATAATAATTTTCCATCCTGACTGCAATTCAGGTAGGCAACTCTCTTTGAAAGTTCAGTAACAAAATTGTTATTCCACTTGAGTTACCATTCAGGCAAGAAAGATAAGTTTCCAAGGCTGTACTCAATAGACACTAGTTCCTGGGAGCAGACAGTGATTCTGATAAGCTCTAGAGGAGCTGAGCCCAGGTATTGCTCATAAAGGCCAAGACTTATCTGAGATCACAGTGAGAGGAAATGGGGCAGGGGGACAGGGGCACTGCTCCACCATAGCTGGGGTTTAGAGTTTGACTGCAGAACTTGTAACAGTCTGCTACAGAAGAGTGGAAAAATTTATTCTCACTTTGCAAGACAAAACCAGTAGGAAATACATGAAATTGAATTTCGGCAGGACCAATTTTAGATATCAGGAAGAGTGTCTAATGTAAGCAAAGCACTAACAGTGCCCATGGCACTTTGGGAATGTCTATTACAGTAAGTCCTTAAGGAAAATTCTAAAAGTATCTCAGAATGACCAGAGGGATGGATGAGGTGAACTATCCAGGACCTGCCAAATTTATCATTCCATACTTCTGTGTTTTAGCTATAAATCTCCTCAGGTAAGGGAAATTAACTTATGCTAAAAGCTGCACTGTAGTGATTAGAATGTTTCAAGAATCCTAGACACTTACTCTGTAATGGAATTGATGGGATATGAGAGCTATTGCATTCTGTAGTTACCTTTAGTTATTTAGGAGCTTTCACCTAGAATTAAAGCTTTTGCAAGTTAGTTCAAGAAACACTCCTGAGAAATATCCCTGTCTAGTTGGTTTTTAACAAAAATTGCTATTAATGTAAGAAGAAATGCTATTTATGTAAAAGCAATAATATATATTTGCATGTAGATATTTGTATGCACAAATTTATATGTAAATTTATATAAACATAACAGATCCTTTGAAAGGGAGTCAGGGATGGAGCACTAGTATTTTTAAAAAGTTTTTTTTATAAAACTTTTCCAGTCAAATACAAGTGATGAACAATATAGCTATTAGGAAAGGAATAAAACCTCCTCAAAAATGCCTTCACTTTACAGTGCATGTATGATATTTTATACCAAAATCTCCCTCAACAACAAGCAGTGGTTATTCAGTTTACATTCAATGATGTAGAAAAACAGAGAAAGTACAACCCAAAATCTCTTAGGAAAATCCTATTCTCTATAGTATGAGCACAGCTTGCATTAAGGCAGTTCTGTCTTTAAGTTCCTTTTTCACACAAGTGAAGGAAAACCATTGCTTGAGTTCAATCTCTGGTATTAACGTCAGAGCACTCCCCTGAAATCAGCAGCATTTACTTGGCTGAACAAGATGGCAATATTCAACTCTATTTAAGTTAGAAAGCAAATTGATGAAGGCAAATAAGCTACATACCTGAAATGGATGGAAATTTATTTCATAAACATAAAACTGTCTTTCCAAAATAAGTTTTATTATTTGATTTGTATCTTTGATCTAAGCTTATATTCATGAAGTAGCTTGCCAAGACACTCAGGAGGACCTTTATTATGTGAAAGGCATTTTTTAATTACCTTAAAACACTTCTGAGAAGTATCCAGTGTTCACTGTTTTGTGTTTTTAGGGAATCTCACTCTGGTCAGAAGTTAAATTTCTTTCTATTGTTGCTCATTTTAACATCTCCCTTTCTCAAATCAGTATCTCTGAAAACATCTGATCAATTGGGCACCATCTTTTTAAGTGAAATTTCTACTCTGAATACACAGTGACCACATTGTGTCTTCTGGCCAACCTCCCTGCTCAGGCAGGGACTCCCAGAGCAGGTGGCACAGGATTGCATCCAGGGGATTCTGGAATATCCTCAGAGAGGGAGGCTCCACAGCCTCTCTGGACAATCTGATCTGTGCTTGGTCACTGCACAATAAAGAAGTTCTTCCTCATATCAGGTGGAATTTTCTGTGCATCAGTTTCTGCCCATTGCATCACTGTGTAAGCACTTGGAAATATTCTTTCTCATGACACTGTATTTCTCTCACTGCCCATTTTATTTATTAAGCATTTCTACCTAATTCAAGTGAAGCTGAGATAAACCAAAGTACAACACTTCCATATTCTGCATTACATAAGCTCTCTGTGAGCAATTATAGTGAGCAGACCATTAAAGAAGTAAATAAACCTCAGTCAGAAGGTGAAAGAAAACGTTTACTACTTGTCCTTGGCAAGTTGGTTCTGAAGACATGAAAGGAAAAGCTTTGATAAGTATTTGAAAGTAATCAACTTCAAAGATAAGCCTGATATTTTTATTTACTTACTTAAACAAGGTATGTCAGCAGCAGACAGATTAAGAAAACTTTGAAAATGGTACAAGTATTTTAAATTATGAGATCAAAATATGGTGTCTAACTTCAAACCCCTCTATCCCCAAATAGTCTACTTTATTTTTAGCTAATCATAACCTAATGAGGGATGACCTGAGACACTGAAGTTCGCTCTACTATTATCATTACATGTGAAGTAGCATTACATCTTGGCTGTTGTGATGTGCTTATGAATGTTAGCACCAGAGCTAAAATCAGTCATCAAAAGAAAAAAAAAATGCAATTAATGCTATTTAATGTCATTAGGGCCAAGAGATAACACAGAGTCGAACAACCAAAGTGAGATTAATTTACCCCAGTGTCTTCTGGGATTTCTCACACCCCTGCACAGCATTTGGAGACCACTGTGTCCTGCCCAGCTGTGACAGACCCAGCTGTGGGTGACCACCAGCACCTGCTTGGGGCTGGTGAACCTGTGCCATGTGTCTCATCTGGGGGCTGGAGAACAGCTGTGTGCTGGGGAAGGTACCACAAAGTGCTGGAAGTTTTTGCTCTATATCTTAAAAAGAAAAACAAAATTGGTGTTTGGCTCACAGCTAATAATTAGTGCTCCTCAAATGATAAGAAAGTTGAAAGATGTTAGTGTTGGCTTTGAAAGAATACAATTAGCTCAGTGCTTTCCTTCAACCATTTCTTTTTGAAGTTCTTTGCAGAAAATGCTAAGCAATTTCCTTTCCCTTTTAACATCAATAACCCTTCTTGGTAGAAGTCTTTGTTTAAATAGTTTTCTGTTGTCTGCAAACAAATCAAAGGAAAACAAAGTTAATTAACTGAATGAAAGTGTGGCTGAGAAAAAAGTGGGGATTAGTCAGTGTCGGCTCTTTGGCTGTGAAATGTTGATTGCAGACACTTGAGCGAGGCCTCTCTAACCTAAAAAGCTGCCACTGTGACTTCCTGCCAGGGCTGTTGGTTACAGGGTGAGCCTCAGGCCAAGCCTGGATGACACAGCAAGCCCAAAATAAGCTGTAACCTTCTCCCATGTAACACGCTCCTTTGGATCTGCGTTCCGTGAAAAGCGGCGCTTGTGGGATTGTTTCAGCTTTTACTGGAAAGCACGAGGTGTGGAGGAGGACGATCAAATCTCACTCTCCCTAAAAATTGCACCTGTGACTCAGACTACAGGCTATCTGGATCTGCCTGTATGAGTACCTCTCGGGAAGTAAAAAGGCAACACTGAATGCAAAAATATCTTTATTAAACAATGTGGTCTTTCCATTCCTTTCTTGGAAGAAGCAGCCTTTTAAAAACCAAATTAGCTTTCTTTGCACAAACAGTTCAAATGGGGTTTCCTCTATCTTAACTGTTTAAAAGAAATTATATACACACTAATTCCGTTTAAAAGAAATGATATATATACACTGGATTCCGTATTTTTGCCCTATGATACAGAAGCAATGCTTCAGAGGTGACACATAGTGCTGAAAGTCGGTATGTTCATGCTAGTCAGGTAGTGGGATTTTTTGATGTTTTCAAAGAAAGAGAAGATCTCACCTGGAATACAGAAGCTGGACTGGTTTCACACATTATTCCACACCTGTAGGCTGACTTTCTCTGAGGATGGCAAAGTTTGCCTTCCCAGAAGTGTTGATAAGGGCATGATGTGAGGCTTTTCTCAAAACAGTAGCAGAAAAGCATCCAAAGGAAGGATCAGAAATCCAGGTCATCCTGGTGTCACTGGAGGCAAGACCACAGCCATGCAGCAGTTTTTATTGCTGCCCCTCTTCCCTGGATGTCCCTGCGATGGATGCAACTCTCCACAGAATGGAGCCAGAGCCCAGAGCCTGCCATACCCTGCAGGACAGGACTGTTAATGAGCAAATTGCACAGGGGCAAAGTCCCTAAAACCTGTCCAAAGCTGTTTGCTTACAGACTTTTCTAGCTGGTGTTTTCTGTGCTAAGATTGTATGTAGGGGTTATAGCTGCTGCTATCAAGTACCTCCTTCAGAGCAGCAGGGCCACTGAGGGATGTGAGGTCAGTGCATGAGTGTCGATGACTGAAGGTGTCCCAGTCCATACTGATGCAAGAAGGCCAAGCACTGGGGACATGTGAGCATCTCTGTGTGTGACAGGTCTCCAAGCCATGCTCAGGATCTGTTCCCACCATCAGCTGAGGTCCAGGTACCTGATGACAATATCAGGAGTCTCTCCATAACCCAGTTGCTTCCTATGAAGTGCTGCTAATCCTCTGTCAAGCAGTTGCCAGGAGGAGCAAGAAGGAAATGGAACACTTGTGGGGAGACAATTATGGGGACTTCATCAGTGGGAGCTTTCCCTTAGTATCCACAAGCTTTGAGCACAACAGCTCGGCTGCTGGGTAATAAATTACTGATTACTGCTGGGTCTGACAGAGTGGGGACATCTCAGGTGTGTGGAAATGCGAGCAGGTAAAATCCACAACAGTGATGCTTGTGAACTGCACTATAAGGCCATTGCTATGTAGAAAGTATCCTACTACCCACAGGGTTGAAACAATCCTGGTTGTTGGTTAAAACAAAGAAAAAAGTGAAAACCAACACTATTTGGTTCAGGTATTGTCCTATGTCTGGGTTGCTGGCTGAAATAGTGGGTAATAATATGCAATCCTCTGTTGTAACTGCAGCATAACCAACACATAATAAGTAGTGATAATAAGTAGTGGTGTGATTTTGAAGAAAATAACTCTTTCCACTAAGAATTATACTCCATTTTATTAAGCTATGTGTTTAAGAAATACTTAGTCAATAATTAACTAAGTGAGCAAAATCAAGTTTTGTACTTTTTGTTAGAGGGATGTTTCTCGACAGGATGCTGTATGCATTTGTCAGGCCAAAGTATAAAACCTCTTTTATTTCAGCAGAAAAGAATGCTAATTTTGTGTCTTCATTTCTGTTCAAGCAAGCCAGTGACTATTTGTTATGTTATTGTAGCTGATCAGAAATGAACCTAGAAAGAGTAACAATTGTTAATTGGATCCTCTAATTATAGCGTGGCCTGACAATAGGCGAGCACAGTATTCATGCATACAGAGACATCAATTTCTTTTTACCTCTTTTTTCTTATATATATAATTTTTTTTTTAATTTTCTTTTACTTTCCTTTTTTCCCTTATTTTTTATAACTGGGACATAAGCAAGTCTTTAGTCACCAAGGACTGTATGATCCCCAGACACAGAAGTGAAGAAATGTACCCCGGGTCCAGTTTCAGAAGCCTGGTGGGGCAGTGCATCCTCACTGGCACCACACAGTGTCCTGTGGCCACTCTGAAACTGGCCCTGTGCAGCTCTCTGTAAAACACCAGCATGAGTGGGTGTGGGCTGTACAGAAAAGCCAATTTGCAACCAGAGACACCTCAGAAATACAGCTTCTCAAAACCCTTGCTTCTGAAAAGTCCTGGAGAAATAAAAGGATCAGTATTGGATTAAAAAAGGCAAATAATGCAGAAATGGATGTTGTGCTGCCTTGGCTGCTGTTTCAGAGAGTGCAGATTGGCAAGACTCCTCAACAGAATTAGCTTCAGCAGGAAAATCCAATGAAGGATTGATTTATAACTGTTGGTTGAAGGGGCATCTGCCAGTTGTTTTCTCTATAATGTAAATGTTCATAATGTAATGTGACTTATTTTGAAGCAGGCAAAGCTTATGTGCTCACTGAATACAGATATAATTCAGACCAGCCCAATTCTCTCAACTTTCTCAGAGGGCTTGATTATAAAATTCAGCTTGGTTTCAAGCTGGAGTCTCTCAAGATCAGGTATGTAATATTTGAATGTATTAAACTTCTTTGTAAAAAAAAAAAAAACACATCACTCCTCAAATTGCAGACCCAAATTTTCATTAGGGTGGGTATGAAGAAGTGGAGATAGATGTTTACCAGATTTATTCTTTTTCACGCCAGATGAAAATAACATAGATTTCAGCATCAGAGATGAAATTTCCTGAAATCACAAAGTAGATAAGGAAAGTAGCACCTAAGAACTCACAAAGCTTTTCCCTTCTGAAAGCTTGTTGGATTTTTGCACAGTGAAAAGACAGTATCATAGTTTAGGACAGGAGACAGATGCCATGTTATATCCATCAAATATAAAGGGGAGAAAAATGATTTTGTTCTTTAAAATCTAATCTCTGACAAAGGTTCACCAGAGCATTGTTATTAAAATCACTGCTTCTACATGAATGTTGTCCAATGATTTTTTAAAGATGTGCTCAGGATCTATGATTAAAATTAAACTGAAAATAATGTTATCCTCATCACATTCTCTAACCATGTATTCAAGGCTGATTCAGATGAGAAAACCACCTAATGAATCATCAGAGTTTTTTCCTGCACTCCCTAGGCAGGCCATGCTACCTTTAATTTCAGCTTTTCCTACAGAATAATTCTTCCACATATAAGACAGACTGAGATAATAATTCAGTGTTGGGATTCATTTTATTAAATTTGAGCTGGTCAACATGGATTTCTTTAAGCCAACAGAGATCTAGAAAATATAGTCAATAAGAATTAAGGCTAAATTGATCTCCCCATAAGGTAGGCAGTTACGCCAGGTCAGATGGATTGCTCCCTAAAAGAGAAATGCATATTCCTCTCAATTGCTTACAGCCCCAGAGGAGCAGCTGAGCTGGAGATGCTGCATTCTGCTCCTCTGGGGTGAGGAGCCTTCACAGTGTCAGATTTGCAGTACATCTGTCACATCTCCCTTTACTCCCAGGCTTTAGAAATATTCTGTTAGAACTGAATACCTCTGAAATCAAAAGTAATTTCTGGAATTTCACATCTAGAGGCTGGGCCTTTTTGTAGAATTCCCCTAGAGCTGAAATTTCCTTGATAATTTATCCAACATTTTAGCAAAATCACTTGCTTTCCATTCTTTATTAAATTTTGTAAGAGATCTCTGTAAGATTCTAGTCAAATGTGATACTTTATATATTTTACTTTGTGTAATCTCCAAATCAGAAGACTTTAGTACCATTTTTTGATAATACTTTGTCCTTATCCCTATTTTACTTGGGCATGCATGCATATTTAGATATACATAACTATATAACAATAATTATACAGAAATAGAGAATAATGAAACAGACATAAAACTGTGGAGTATCTAGAGATATAAATTCTGAATTGTATATGTGTGTATATAGCTATACAAATAGGCTATTAGTTCTGTTATTATTTTAAAAACAATGTCAGAGCACACAAGAGAGGTAATTGGATATGGTAGGGTGTTTTTATCAGAAAAGAAAATATAAGGAAACCACCAAATTACAGGTGAATCTTTAGAAAAAAATTACTAAAAATAAAAGAAGGCAATCTTGGGAGTTACAGTCTCCTCATCAGTCTATGGGAAAGCAGAACAAAGAGATCAGAAAATGTATACTTAAAGGATGATGATTCAGAGCTCATAAGGGAATATGTTATTGTAGTATGAGTAAAATGTCTATGGGAAATATTTTCCTTGTGAGACCAGGAAATATCTGAAAAAAGTAAGCCACAGGGTGCATTAAAGAGAAATGTTTCCCTGGGTCACCATTCCTTTTACAGAAGGAAAGAGGAATCTATTAAGTCAGGAATGGACAGTAAGATCAAGGGAAATTAATGAGCTGGAAGAGAGACTTTTAGAACTGTAGTAATGCTCAGACCTGTGGGCTACCCTGAAATAGGATTCTGTTTTCCTGAAAACCAGTGATAACTTCATGCAGCTGCTCATTAGATAGTGCAGATAGCAGAGGAGAAATTGAAACCCTGGATGTGCTAGATTAGGGCTTTCCCTCTATTTCCTCCATTTATTTTCCAGATGGCATACTGTTTCCCTATTATGTCTTATTTATTTATTCCCCTTCCAACTCTATTAACCTCAGTGGATCAACAACAGAAATGACTATGGCCCCTTGACTGCAGAATCTTATTTGATATTGACTGTTTTCTTTAGGACGATTTGATTGACACAAATTATTGCAGTAGATGTGTATTGCAATTCATAATGGAACCTTTTATCTATTTGAATCCAGATAGCCTTTCTTCCAGAGTCTCCATTTGTAATGCTGCTTATTGGGATCTTTGAATCTTTATTGTATCAAACAGCAGTTATTTGTAGGGCAGCTAAAAGCTGGGGAGGATTAATGCACAATCCTTCCACACTTAAATATCTGACTGTTTTCATCTTGTCCTAGGTCACCACTGGGAATGAATTTGGTCACCTTACCCTGGTACATATTTACAAGACTCAAGGAAGTGCCATGGAATTTGATGCAGTTAGTCTCACTTCAAAGAGGTATCAGAATTGAAATGATAGAAATCTCACGGACCAGGATTGAGATACTTTGAAGGTTTATATCAGATGTTCAACACTGAGCTCCACTACACTTATTTTTCTTTTATTCTTTCTTCCTTTCTTTCTCAAGCTCTGAACTTCGTCATCGTAAATATTAAATATATATTACATGTAGAGAATGTGGAAAAGGTGTGTAGAAAGGATAATGCATAACACTTGACTGTTTTTAGCAGGATTCACAACAAAAATCACTGCTTAAAAAAGTGACAGATATTGTATTAGCTTTTATTTGAAGTGCAGGAAAATAGCTACTCCCTAGTTTGATGCCTTGTGAATTGAAGGACAAGACCTTCTCCTTGAATATTGAATCAGGGCAATGCATCCTTGTGGCTTGGGGGTGCACAGAGCAGAAATCAGATTGTCTCAGGTAAATATGGCCTAAAGTTTGGCCCCAGATGGCTCATCTCCACAGCCAAGTAAACTATTTCAGGAGAAGAGGACAGGATCCAGGCTGAATGCAGACAGATGTCAAGAGAGAGAAGCAGTGCAGTGGAGCAGCTGCTCTGTTCTCCCCTGGCACAGATCCTCTGCTCTTCCCAGGAGGTGCTGCTGGTCTGGGGCAAGAGGGGAAGACAAACCCTACCTGCAGCTGAGAAACCTGGAAAATGTGCAAAAACACCATGCTGATGGTAACCTGCTGCTCAGAATTGTTCCTTATCTTAAACCCCATGCTGCCCATCCTGCTGCCAAGGCAGCTGGGAGCCTGTCCCAGCACCCTGCTGTATGGGGCAGGGGAGTGAGCACCACAGAAATCCTGGGTGCCAGCCAGTGTGCCACAGAGGTGTGGAATAATTGCTATGCACTGTGAGTGGTCAGCAGCTTCTGACACTGGCCAAGCTGGAAATCAGAACAAAATGCTGTTTTGGTTTGATCTGAACTATAGCAGTTCAGTTCTTCTGGCTTTCTCACCAAAACAAGAAAAGGAAGGAAAAAAAAATCTGAATTGATTTTTCTTGGATGAAAACTGAGGTGCATTTGATTTTAGTGGGGGTTTGTGAGAGTTTTCTCCATCTCCCTTCTCTTTCTCTCTGTTTGATTAACTTCCATTAAACTTTTGGGTAAAACATTTAAACTAGAGAGAAAACGTTTTCTATCAAATAAAATTATCTGATTTCCTACAGCGCATTTTTCTTTTTGTTTTTCTTTGTTGTCCAATATGCTAATTAAAAAGCACCTAAAATCTCAGATACTTTCTCCTCAAAAAATAAAAAAAACAAGAAATCAATTTTTGTGGCTTAGCATTTTATTCTACACAGGAGAATCAAATATAGTTCTCCCACAGCAACAGCACATGTACTCAAAACACATTCCTTTTGAAGGGGAAATACCTTTGAAATCATTGCTCAGATACCACCAGTCCTCCTTTCCTTTGCTACATCAGCCTCAGAGGACATAGAAATATGCATCAAGAAATTTATGGCTATTTCAAACTGTGTTAGGGCAGCTTTTCTCCCTCACTTTATTAAAAATCTTTCTGATTCAAAGGGCCCAACAGAGTTTCCTCACTTGTTTTCTAACTATGGTTAAAGTGACTAGAAGATATTTTTTACTTTTTTTTTGGAAATGGCTCACCAGCAGTTAATCAGCGTTAAATTGCACAGCCCACTTAAATTATGCATAGAAATAGAAAACACTTATATCATTAAATGTTTATGTCATTTGCAGCTGTATTTTGACCTATGTTGGAGTTATTACCAAATTAAAATAGCTTTTTTAAAAATATAGCATCATGTCACTCATGAAGCAGTTAGGAAGAAGGAGTTTCATAGATCTGAGACACCTAACACAAGCAAAGAAGACTACTTAATTTTGATATGTTAATGTAATAAAGAATATATGACATTGAATGACAGTCAACAAGAAGTTTGCTTTAGGAAGATGTAAGAGTGACTCTTTTTCCAGATGCCAACATTAAAGAAGCTTGAAGTTTGAGAAGCAAAAGGCATCCATACCTATGTAAACTATGGACAAAACAATCTTGTAAGTTGTTTTGAGTGTGCCTGTTTTTCTCTTAATCAAGCAAAAACTAATAAAGTAAAAATAAGAGTTAACCTTACACCTCTGGGTCATTTTAAAGTCACTTGCTCGTACCTCTCTCCTAGTTTGAATTTCCAAGTGGAAGAGACAAGTTTTGGTGTCTGGAAGATTAGGGTAGACAAAAATCAAAAAATAAACACCATGTTTCCACAGTGATGAAAAATGTATTGAGTATCACTCCTCCATGGAGGAATGAAATGTTCCACCATGTTCTTTGCTTACTAAAGTATTACCCATCTTTCTACAATGTGGATATTATCTAGTGGGATGGTGTGCCTGGAGCATGCAGTGATGTGGAGAATGGAGTGGGGCCTTTGCTCAGGGGTTGCCCTCCTGCTCAGCCTTTGCCCTGGGTGTTGTCCACCTTGGGACAGCAGCTCCATCACTGAAACCTCTGCCCCTGCAGCGCCCCCACTGCCTGCAGTGATGGGAGCACTCCAAGGGAACATTGCTGCCTGTGTTACACCACACTCACCTCACAGATGAAGTGTTATAAGGTCTCCTCTCACCATGAAAACCTATGAATCTCTTCAGCTGTACAATGCTGTACAAGGCAATGCTTCTTTGGAAGAAAGTTCCATGTTAGCCTGCTCCCCTCATTCCTGTGGCACGGAGGCATGACAGGCTTTCCTTGCCATCTTTTACAGGATTTTAAGCTTTTTTGCCTGGTAGAAAGCCAAAGCTGAAATCCCAGGTTAGCCTTGTTATCTGGTACACAGTGTAATGCTTGCTTTGCAGAATTCACCTCCATGCTTCCCCATAAGTGAACAATTTCAAAGGTTTTAAACTGAAAGGATAATAACAACTCTTGTGTCCAACCTTCTTCCAAATTGGTCTTCCTTTTAGTGTATCCTATCTGTTCTGGGCAGCAAGACTGACTTTCTAAACTCTGCTAAAATAAACTTATGGGATAACATATATAGGTGTGCAGGCAGAGCATCATAACATCAGGTAAGAAAAGAAATCCAAATGAAATAATGATGAACTAGTACTGATTTTAATCCATAGACTTTGAAATAGTTTTGCTTCAGCATCTCAATAAAATTCCAAGATAGACTAGATGCTTCCCTGGTTTACGGTGAAACCAGAATTCACTGTTTATCTCCCTACATATACCTCCCATGGAATTTCACTGGTGTCTAAGTGTGGGTGGAACAGCAGGCTAAGAACTGAGGGATAGACTGCTGGAGGTCTGTTGTTACTGCAAGGAAGTTGATTGCATGGTTTAGTGAGGAGCAGATATCTATTTCTAAGCATTTAAGTGCCACAGATAGGAGCTTAGTTCCATTGTATAGTCAGTGGCAAAATACAGACTCCTAAAATAGATCTTCTTGTTTAAAATCTGAAGGATTTGACCTCTATAGAGTCAGTTAATATTAATATTTCCCTGGTGTCATTCTTCTGAATTGTGTGACTGAGTCTTGGGTTGAATACAAAGCCTTCATGACCACTGACAACATGTATGGGATCAAAACCCACTTTCCTTCTTTCTTTCTTCAAAATAAGCAATACACTACTGACATGCACAGTCAACCCAAAGACACTCTGAGTACATGATTCTGAGTTATCCACTCCTTTTCTCTCCCTGAGTACAGTGGACAAGTAATGGTAATGGCAATGTGCCTAGTTTCTTAGAGAGCAGATTAAACCATAAGGACATATAAAAGTGAAATAAATCTTTTGGTGTTGTGCCTTCTACTGCAGTAACTGAAAATCTAACAGAGGTCTGCCAGCATGGTGGAGGACAGCTGGAAGAAGAAATTCATATTGTGAATTGTAATAACAATGGACAGGTGTATGAGAGATTTCTGACTCGGGAACATGTTCCTGAAACTTGGCACATGTTGCTGTTTGCTCCTGGGCTGGCATCCAGCAGAGAGTGAGAGGAAGCGAAACTGCTGCCATTAGTTTCGCAGTGTGCACAATTTCAGATTCACCAGAAACCCAGGTACACCAGAGAAACATTTATAAATCACACCAGAGCAGCTGTCAGGCAAGAGACTATGATCACATAATATTTGCTGTAATCTATAGGATCTTAAAAAATAGATGGGGAAGGTCAGATTCACATTGAGGACAGTGAAAGGAAAAACCTGAAGATCACCAAAACTGCTAAAAAATCAGGTTTACTAACTGTGATATTCTTAGTAGTAGTTAATTATTTACTTAATTCTACATTATTTGACACTAAGGGTAGAAACTGAGCATCTTTTCTGTTAGACACAGTGGTATCCTCAACGTGTAGCAGAGAGAGACAGGTACCCCCAGAGTTCAGATCTGCCTCTCAGTCCTACTGAATAAATAGGGAGTCACATGATTACTGCAGATAGACAAGGCTGAAAGCATGTAAACAGAACCCCAAAACTGAAGTAATATCTGAGTGAACAGCATAGGAAAGCACTATTATGCAAAAATCATAAGTTCAAAAAATAATGGCACAGAAAGTAATTTTTTTTTGTATCTGTAGTACTTAGAGCCTGAATATCCCCAGGCTGGATTACATCTCCTTTTATTAGGCAGTTTCTGTTGATATTATTAAAATTTGGTATACTTAAAATCTGTCTCATTAGACTATAGAAATTATTTTATTTCATCTACTATTTTTAGACATCTACAGTTTAGATCTTTCTGGGGTCAGGTGAATCCCACTCAAGGCATCTGTCTGTCTTAGAAAGAGATTTCAGTCATGATGTTTTCAAACTATGCACCTATATTTAAAAGTGGATTTTCTGGTTAAATAATCTGAACAAAGGTTTTCCTGAGGCTTTTATCAGTGACTGCAGGATGTATCCTAACCTTTGAATATTCAAAACTGAACTCTTTCTGTAACTACTGGGATCTTACAAAAATTGTATCAAATTGCATAGAGTCATTTTCCTTCTGATAGCAGGAGGAAAGCATTTTTTTGGATGAGATTAAAAATCTTTTCATCTCGTAAGAAAAATAAATCAGCAGATTAAAACAAATAACTTTAACATATTGTCATATATGCTATTCATTGAAATCTAAACAAAAAATATCCTGCTTAGTTTCTCATATACACATATACATTTCTTATAAACATTTCTTCATATGCCTAGTCTCTCAGGGTAAATGTAGAAATGCTAATATTTGAAGAGTAGTATGGAAATGAGCACAAAGGATGCCTTGGGTACAGGCAAAGGTTGGCTGCAGAAATCAAAATGAAAAGAGAGATTTAATGTCCCAAGTAGGAAGATATTTAAACATACTTTGAATTTTGAATGCCCAAAGGAATTAAAGATGTGCTAATGTTAAACACATGTCTAAGTAACCTTTCTGACTCTGCATTTTCTTGAACTGAACATGAGCCCATGTCTGGAGGCAAGAGAGTGTCAAATGTCAAAATAAAATAAAAAATAATTACAATAAAAAAAATAAATAATGCACATGTTTTATTCTCTTTCTCTAAGAGCACATAAAGATTTCTGGTGTCATGTCATGCATTTAAAAAGAAACACCGATAGAAAAGAAGCTATCCTAAGCCACAATGTGAAAATCCATACTGATGGTATAAATGTTGAAGGAAGGATCTGTCCAAATAAATCAGGAAGACAGAGGATCACACATGTATGAAGTTATTGTGTAAGTCCATCTTAGAAGGCAGTAACAACAGTCTGGAGAATGGGATTGTTGTGGGAAAAAATAAAATGAAATAAAATGTCCAAGATGCAGCAAAGCCTTTGTAATTAGTAAACACTAGGGCAGGATCCAACTGACTGACTTCTTTGTTAATCTATGCTTCATTCTCTGTGACATTAATTATCTGCATTTGACTGGCAGTCATCTATTCACAGTTTGGACAGTTTCCCCATTAGTGTACCAGGCACAGGGCTTGTACAGGAGTTATCAGGCAAAACAGTGACTACATTGGACTGGAACAGAGTCCTGGCTGCATGAGTCAAATATCGCAGGAATTTGTGTGTGGAGGGTGTTTCCCCAGACTTTTCAAGCTTTTGAAAACACATGGTATGAAAAAAAAACAAACAACAACCAAAAATTCCAGTCCTTTCATTTTAAAAGTCTTTTTTTTTTTACCTGTAAGCAGTCTATTACCAAGGCATTAACATAAGGCTTCTTTTTCTCTCTTGCCCAGAGTGCAATGTGTCCCAAGACTTATTAATTATAAAACTGTCAGTCCCACAGTCACAAAGCACAATCTCTAATCTCCCACTGCCTGCTGGCTCACAATCACATGGATATCTGCACATATACACACATGTACACCCATATACAAATACATACATACAATGATTGCAATTTTCATCTATTTGCCTCCAAAAAAAAAAAAAACCAAAAAACAAAACAACAACAACAACAAAAAAAACCACAAACTCACAAAGTAATCATTAATAGAAAACTATTTGAATGAGTGAAAATTAAACCTTGGCATTACAAGGTGATAGTATTCATATTGAGAGAGAAAAAAAAAAGAAAAAAGTGTAGCTTTGAAATCTGTAGTGAGGCCATGCACACATGGACAGAGAGATGGAGCATGAGGCAAAAACCTGGAGCAAATCACACCACGACAGCAACATACAAAGGGCCAGGTTGTGCATTTGAAAATGTGGAAAAGAAACATGCTGTGTCTGAAAAAGTAAGTGCTTGAAAGTACAACAAATGTCTCTCTGATTCATTTTGTGTAAGTTTGTAGGTAGAAGGGCTAATTTGTTTCTAGGAATAGTTTCTTATGGTCACAGTTTGACATCCAAAGCTTAACACTGTGGTGTACAGCTCTTCCCATGCAGCTTTTCTCATCCAGAATCCTAGATCCTCTTCTGTAAATATTGCAGTTTTGTCTTCCATGGGATACAATAGAGAGTGTTTTAGTCTTGCTGATATCAAAAGGGAAGTTTTTTGCCCCAGAGATTATGTGTAGAGCCAGCAATTGAAACCAGACTGCTATCTCCTTAACTGTCCAGTCTATAAATAAGTACTGTTCCTTTGGAATGACATTACCACTGTCAGGTTGAGTAGAATATTAAATACCACCCTAAATGGTATTAAATTGGCACGAAATAGACATTTCCCACTATAAAAATAACCAAATGGCATTTACTGTATCTGGATAGAGGATATAAACAGTGTCACCTGTCTAATGGGGTAAAAGGAAAAATGATTTAGACATTTTGCAGCTTCCCAGTGCTTTCTCCTGGTTTGACCAATGTTTCCTACCATGTTTGTTCTTGGCAATTTCTGTGCTGTTCTATCCAGTGCTTCAAATAAATGTTTTGTGTAGGGGGTGACGAGGAGGGGAGGAGAGAGCTGCAGAACCCATCATGCAGGGAGCCAATGCCTTCCAGAAACATATTGCTGTTTCTGGAAGTGGCTTTTTCTGTATCAAGGTAAATTATTTAAAGACTAATTGTTTGACAGCAGACCTAAATGAGCCTGGTAATTTCCTTGCATTGGATCAGACCCGTAAACCTCTACTTTAGCCCTCTGTTTCTTAAAGGGATGAGTAAAAGTCTATTTAGAAAGTTGCATGGAGCTGAGCAATTAGGAGATATCCTACTCACAGATAAATGACTTTCTATCAAGAGTGCTTGAAAGCTGAACTAGAGTAGATTGATTCAGCTAAGTGACTGCATGGTAAGAAGGAAGAGTCGTGGACACGCTTTGGAAACTCAAATTTACACAGAGACCCCTGCATGAACTAGTCATGCTGGCACACCATTTAATAGAAAATTCACGGTTTGGCACCTATCTCTGCATTTATGAGCCAAAATTAACTTATTTTGTCCGATGTGGACAGAGCACAGCTAAACAGCAATAGTGGAAATAAGTAGATAAAGAGCTAAGGTGGAAATCCAGCCAGATACTAAAGATAAAAAATAACCAACTGCAAGGTTTACATAGAATTGCATATTTCAGGTCTGTCTGTTCTCAGACAAGAGTAATGTAATTTCTCTCCACTGTGAAGTAAAGTGAATACAGCTGAGATATCTGCTGCTGTAAAATCACAGGAGGTTCTCACCTGGCAGAAAGAGCACCAAAGCTCTCTCTGTGCCTCCATCCAGTGAAGTTGTCTCCAAGCTGACCTAGGATCTTCTAGAACTGATGAACTTTAGTGATTGTGACAGTTATGTCCCTTTTCTTGATGACTCTCCCTGTCAGATTTTATCATTGATGCTTTTTTTCTCTCATGGAGGAGAACTAGTATTTGCTGATGACTTCAAACTGCATCCCAAGCAAAGGAAGAACAGATATATTTTCTGGGGTTTGATGAAACTTTTTAAGCCTTAAAATGATTCAAGGTAAAAATCAGTATCTCCAAGGTATATCCATATGAGTTTTGAAGGAAAATATATACATCAAATAATATCTCTGGTACCTGAATTCATTTGAGAAGCACTAAGATAAAACCAAAATTATCAGCATAAAAATGTATTTGATGAATGTTTGAAAGATGTGAGGATATTTTTCTCTGCTATTACAATGAAATGTAATATAATTTGCAAACATGATCTGGTTTTTTTCATATCTAAGGGTCCTTCATACAGTTACTGAGCTCTCATGCTGACTCACCCTCTTATCAAACAGATGGATCTGTTCACTTCCAGGAATGTGAGAGAATTAGGTTGTTTCCGAGAACCAGATGGATGTAGAGGCAGAAACAACAGCAAAGGACAAAGTTGGTGTTGTACTTTACAGCTTCTTTTCTGTTTCCAAGACAGCATAAATGGCAAATCCAAGGAAAGGGGCAACTTTAGCAAGAGATTCAGCAAGGGCATCAGGTGAGAAAATCCCTTCTTGTTTACATGGCTGCTCATGTGCACATGCCTCAGACAGGCTGTACTTCACTTACCTACAGTTTGTTCAGCTGGTAGAATTCCTTACTTGTCCACAGGTGGGGATTTGCCCGGAGGTTCTGGATATGCTTATGCTATTGCCAAGTAAGCTCACAGAATTAAGATGAGCATTAGCAGAATTTCTCCCATGCTAACAGTTCATCTTCTCATTTTCCCCATATGGTAATCTGATATCTGCACAGCTTTTCTGATCCAACAGCTAAGTTTGCCAGCATATGCATGTTGGACTGTGAGAAGGGATTCCTCCATGCTAGACTAATAGCCCTGAAGTAAAAGAGACTGTAGGCATTTCATGTTGCTGCTAAGAAGACTGATCAATTACAGACAGCTCTCTCTTTGAAAAACTTCACAGAGACAGAAAATTGTTATGAGAAATAATGGAAAGAGTAGAACCAAATTTCTGAATTCCAAAAGATAAAACAACAAATCTGTTCACTACTTAGTAATATGACCTTATTGAAATATTTTTTCTTTCTGCATGGTTTTGTTTGTTGGTTTTCAGTTTTTTTGTTTTAATATATTATTCTCAAGAAAACTTCTTCTTCCTGCATAGTCTCTATTCAGCATGTACTTTTTATGTAATCTGGCCTCTACAAACTTTGTAATGAATGGAACCAAGTTGAAAAATTTTCTCAGAAAATAAAACTGATGGAACATTTTAGGAGAGATTTTTCACTGCAATGGAAGCCTGGTATGCTCCAGAGTGCAGCACTTGGCACATGTAAATAGCAAAGCATAAGAAGGATTACCAGATACTAATTTTATGAAAGTCCACTGGCACTACGAGCAGTGCTGATATCACCAGATTTCAAGGATAACAGCAAACTGAAATGAAGTACTCATTCCTTTTTAGCAGAAAAAAAAATTTATGATAAAAATGTTATAACTTGATGGAGAAATTGTTTAATGTTCAGAGCTGAAAAATGCTGCTAGAAAAACAACGTTTTTTGAGAAATTCAGGTATTGATCAAGTGCTATGGGCAGTCATTTACTAAGGGGTTACAGCAAAACAGAAGCAAAATTTGTTTTAAACTGATAGACAAATTTTAGTGTTATAAAGACATTGATAAGAGAATATGATTTCCCAGAATGCTTCTGACAGCAGGAGGACTTTATTCTTGGGTTTCTGCCTTAGGGCATTTGTTTCACTTTTGTTGCTTTCAACAAAATTTTTCATGTGAGTCTGGGTTATTCACATGCCTTGGAGTTATTGGTCTCACCCAGACTTTGCAATCAGAGACACAAATCCTGATACAGTTGACTGCTCATAGAAGTGTGAATCTGAAAATACATAAGAACATCGAAGTATTTTACACTATGCAGAGAATCTTCTGATAAATTTACACAGCTAAAAATTGAAATTGATGCTCATTAGCATCTTCCTGAGAGACAGTTACTGTTATGTTTCAGAAAATCACCCTAAGTACCATACTGCCCATTTGAATACCCTAATATGCTGAACCAAAGCTTAAAGTCAAGCAGATATGTAAGTGCTTTAAGGAATAGGCATGGTTTTTAGTTCACTTCTGTGGAACAGGGTGAAAGATGTTAATTATCTTCTAAGAAATGCAGATGGGAATAAAGGTTCATGGGTTACACCATTTAAATGCATATAACACTGGTAAAAAAAGAAAGTTATTTAATATTTCATCTAATTTTTATGTAGTTCTCTATTCAATGGTATTTGTGGCTGTGTTACATTTTTATATTATTTATTATTCTTATATTTTGCTAACAGTGGGTTGATGGATAAAATTACTGTTAGCTTGCCTGGGAGAATTTTGTAGAACAATATCCAGCACAGGAGAGGACATTCTGGATCTCTGACTCAGAAAGCACACTAGGCCCAATTTCACATATTCTGGAGGAGCATCTTTCTGGTTGTTTGGTTGGTTTTGATTTTATTCTGGATCTAAAATGATATTTCTAATCCACTGCAGTTTACTTCTTGCAAAGTAGGTCCAAAATCATATTGGAATTCAGGGAGAACCTAAGTTTTAATTTCACAGTTTTCTCTATTTGGTTTATTTTTTTAGTGTTTTTCTCATGCTATAAAGAAATTAAAATAAATTCTGACAATTCACAGTTTCCAAAAGACAAGATCTTGTTTCAAGTTACTCTATATTTTTAGTTTACTCACCACAGTGCTTGATTTTCTAGCTAAGGTTACATCTGTCAGTCTGGAAATTCTCCTAGAACTCAAAATTAGTGTGATAATCTGTGTGTTGCCAGCACTTTAGGTTGACATCCCAGAAGCTTTGTTGCATTGCCAGATTTGAAGAGGTCTCTCACCTTTCCCTTTTCTGCAGTGTGTGTGAAATTGATGCAGACATAGCTTTTGAGGAACAAGATGTCCACCAGTTGGATTGCAATGTTCCTGGTGCCTAAAAGAAATTCTTTCTGAACCAAGATTCCTCTTCTTGTGTATAATAAAAAGAAGAAAGGAGAGAAATATCATCCTAGGGTTATGTGAGTCTTAACACCTGGAGAGGAATAAATTCCTACAACCATATATTTTTAAATACAAAAAAAATTGCTACAAAATATTATATAAAGAGTTCATATTACCCAACGTTGTTAATGTGATCTCAAGGTAGATCTAAAACAGTAATATAGGTTTGACCAGCTGTTGTTGATTTTCCTATTTAGTTTTATCTCTGTCTCCTTACAAATATGCAATATTTGTGGGACTTAATCAGTACTTATTGAAACTATTTAATATACCCATTGCCATCAATATCCTATTACTAATTTCTTTAAAGTTTAATTAAATGTTTTCCAAATTAATAATAATACTCAATTAATCATTACACAGGCCAATCATGTCAGTTCATGCAAATTAAAGCATGAATTTCAGAGCACTGCAAGCATGGCAGGCAGAACTAATCATGATCAATAAACAGCCTCTCTCCGAGGATTTTCAAATATTCCTAGTTAATTCTGTTCACAAAATACTGAGCAACAGAAAGCAAGAGAGAACAAAAAGGTTATTTACATCTCAATCACAAACCCATTCATTAGTTCTTTTTCATTGCCAATAATTTTGCTTTTAGCCATTATTGGCATTTGAGCATTTGCCTGAGTCTGGTCTGCTGTCCCTTTGTTTTAAAAGGATTTGAACTGCCAAACTTTCCTTATGAAACACATAGATGATAATGGTCACTCATGTTACATAGAAATGGGTAATGTGTCTGTTCATTTCTGAGATATTTTAGAAGATTTATGCTTATAAAATGGGAATTATGAATGGTGAACAAAACCATAAAATGCACACATAAAGCCTGTCATAAATCCAAAAATGTTCCACCTAAATCTACATCTTTAATCAGTTTAGAAGCTTCTTCCCCTCACCTCCCTCTTTTTTTTCCCCCAGTATTTAAAGCAGAAAACCATCAAATCTTACTGAAATAACAAGTTTTCCTTATTTTTTATGCTTAGAAACAACCAAAGTCTCATGAGAAAGTTTCTGTTTATTAGCTAGTTTCTGCTTTACTTGAATTTTTTAAGAAGTAAAATAGAAGGGCAGTATAGCCTTTCAGATGAATCTTAGAACACTTTTACTACATGGCTGAAAAGCATCTTGAGAGAACCTACATGAAATTTACCCTCTGTGGAGGGGTGTCACACAAATGTTGCTTTGAACCATAAAAGGTATAATATACTGTATAAAACGGATGATTCATATTTTCCTCTTTTTTCTTCCAAGTCCAAAATCACTCCATCTCACTTCTTATCTGCTCGTATTTAAGTGTAGTATCTTGCCAGGCAGCTGTCACTTCTCACAGCTGCTTTGAGAGAGCTGTGTCTGTGTGGGACTGGGCATAAGCACGCTGTGATTTATAGCAGCAGCAGCCTGTTGGCAGAATTCATTTGACTTAACTTGCACCATCTAAAAGGACGGGCCCTTTTCCAGCCTTGTCTTCCAGGAGCCCGTATTGTCTTTGGAGAGAAGTTGACATCTCCAGAAAGTGATGTATCTACTGCCAAAATTGGTGTTATATAACATATTCCTTTTCCCTCAGCAGCAATGAGAGCACAGGCAGTTGCTTCAACCAGTAATGTCACTTTCACGTGGCTGAAGCCAGATGGAATGGATACAGACTTTTCTCTTATTCCAACGGCCAGGAGAATGTACTAACCATTCCCAGTCAGAAGTGAGTCTTTACTGGATAATATTTAGATTAATATGTCAATTCACAGTCTGCTTAAGCCGTATTACTCATAAGCCCTCACCATGCGTGGTCGTACAGAAGAGAGTAATGCTGCCTTTGAGCAGGCCAGAGCTCTTTCTCTTAAAGAGCAAGTATGAATTTTGTTGTCTTTTCCATAAACTGAAGCAGCAATACAGCCCATGGGACCCTTCAATCTTCTTGATTGATGAGTAAAACAATGCTTCAGCTGTATTGATCTCCTTTATCTGCTAAATGTGAGAATGTGGATCAGGGGAATGTTGTAGGGGAGCAACAGAGTGAGGAAGGAACAGGACCTGCTTTGTATGCTGGATAGTGAGGGAATGAAACCACAAACTCTTGTATGTTTGTTGTATGTCTGCCCTTGTTACAAAATATGGAACAAAAGGGAAGCCAAATTTCATTATATAGTGTACAGAGAGAGCTGAGGCAGGTAGCAACCAGGTATTTTGCTTATTCTGAAGATTCAGGACAGGTTTTTTACTGAGTAGGTACAACCCACACAGGGAATCTGAGCCAAATCAAGGAGCTGATCATGAGTCTCTTGGCTTCAGGAGGCTTTGGAGCTGTTTCTTAGAGCTTAAGTCACTCCTGTTTATCTCTGCAGTTCTTGGAAGGACAAAGAGAGAGCTGTGAGCTCTGCACAATGCGTTCCTTGTACAGCAGAGACAGGTAGGTCCCAGATAATTATTTCTGCCTTGCCCTGACACATCAAAACAGTCTGTTACAAGTTCGGCCTTCCCTTTCCCACACCCTTTAAAAAAATCCACCTCTGCTCTTTATTTAAAAGGCTCAAGAGTGGCATTTCAGGAGTGGTTACTGTCCAGTGGTCACCTGTGACAGCCCATAGACTGCTATTATTTGCAATTTAAGTCCATCACCAGTATTTTATGACTGCGTCTGCAGGTACTGTCAGCTGAACAATATTTAATTCGTTGACTCACAAACTTGACAACAAATACTCATCCATGGGCCCCATTGTGCTTCGAGTGGAGCTTGCAGCTTGCTTTTTTTTTCATTTGTTCTGCCTATTGAAATCTGGGTTTACTGTAAGGTGTTCAATGTTCATGAGCAATAAAGTCATAAAAGAATTACAGATTATAATCTTGTCTGGCACACTGGTTATTTAAGAGGAGGAAATGGGCTTAATTTCTATTTAAAGAGATATTTTGTTCTTTCCTATTAAAAAAAAAATCTGTTGGGCTATGAAGGGCTTCCCCTTGACCCCATTATCTAAGGGTAATGGCAGTCCTTAATTTAAAAATATATGCTATTGCATCTTTCTTTGAGCATCATCCTACTGATAAAAAAGTTTTAGAATGTGCCAAAGTTTAAGGTTGCACCCATGTTAATATTTCCTAAACTATGACAGTACTTGGCAGTTACAGACTTTGGCTTGTTTTCAGACTTAAAATTAGAATTTGTATTACTCAGTTGACTTTTAAGCATAATTTAAATTTTAAACAGAACTACCATCCTTCAGAAACTATTTGTGGCAAACAAGATGACAGAGAGATTCAAGAGGTTTTCTAGTCCAATAGCTACCAACTGATGAACCACAGCCCATGAGAAATGGTCCACAAAA
>VXBI01002862.1:346026-374676 GCA_013397375.1 Toxostoma redivivum | reverse complement strand
AAAAAAAAAAAAAAAAGTATCCAAGCCCTCCTCTAAGACTCAGGAAATCAAATGAAAGAAAATTGGAAAACTAAAAAAAATAAAGACTCAAATCTCAACTTTTTTCTGATTGTAAGTGAAGATGAATATTGAAGAAACATACAAAATATTTTATGGTTTTGTGTTTTAAGAAAGCATTACATAGCTCTTAAATGCTTTTCAGAACATTTATGTGATACTTAGAATGACTGAATAAAGGCATCAAGCTATGACCTTTTACTGTCTAGCTTATCTTAAAGATCTCCAGTGATGGCATTTCCACAAATTCTCTGAGCAGTCTGCCAGTGATTTAGCATTTCCTAATAAACATAAACTATAATTCTTACTGCACCTTGGCTCCTCCACTTTTTATTCTCTCTCTCACAGATATGGAGAACAGGTTATTCCTTTACCAACAGCCAAAAGTGAACATAAGATTAAAATTCCTCATCTGACTAAAAATGCCTGTTTACCAGAATGTAATTATAAACCCATATCTTGCATTTCCTAAGCCAACTACTCACACTTGTCTCACTGAAACTACAGAGGTTATAGAAGATGAAAAGTTTGAAACTCGTTTAACCAGAAACTATATATTCACAAAGAAACAACCTACCCTCTTTTATAGAAGGATCCACATTTGTCTGAAGAGAACTGGAAAAGTCTTAAATATACTCATTAAAAACTTTTTTAGCAATACTACTCTGTTGCCTCTGGCAATATTCTTATGACATGTCTATATTAATATATGTATTTATTTCAAATTACTTCCTCTTCCCTCTAACTGTGTCCTGCAGATTTTATGTCATGTAATTGCTTCTCTAGACTCTTAAAAATTGTCAGGTTTTGTCTAAAAATATTTTTAATTGTAAATTTTCAGAAACTTTGCTTGTTGCTTTAAAATTAATCAGTAGGATCAGGGAACTAATTTTAATGATGATTGCTATTTTAATGGGTGAATATTTTTAGCTAAATCTAAAATGCAAAAAGGCTTTATGGTTTGGTAGAACTTTAAGTGAGTACAAAACTGTAATACATCTACCAAGCACAGATAACAGATTATCTTAATTCAAATTATGA
Source organism: Toxostoma redivivum (assembly GCA_013397375.1). Classification (NCBI taxonomy): domain Eukaryota; kingdom Metazoa; phylum Chordata; class Aves; order Passeriformes; family Mimidae; genus Toxostoma; species Toxostoma redivivum. The sequence continues at coordinate 373,578 of VXBI01002862.1, read as the reverse complement.
AGGTATTTATAGAACAGACCAGCAAGTGGCAGTACATGTTGTGCATAAATCATGAATGATAAGACTGAAATCTTTAAAATGAAACCAAATAGGCAGTCAAACAAGCTTTCATGTACAGTCTTATTCCTTTTAAGTGTCCTGCCAAAAATTGTAAATGCTTCATTCCACAAGACCTTATTTATTTTCCTGGAAATAATAAGTATCTCTCAATTTTAGGAAAGAAAGGAAACAACTCTCCTGTAACTGCTGGGATGCTTTTGTGTCTCAGTTAATCAAAATGTATGTACTGTAAGCCTAATGTTGGCTAAGAGTGGAAAATGGAATTTTCCAGCGACTGTAGTGTTATGAATTGCCATGACTCATAACATATTCCAAAAAATAATCACTGCCTGTGGGTACTGTATTGTAATGGATCTACAATGCCTTCTCCAATGGTCTTTGACCTTGGTATTTTTTATGTGAACTCCTTTTTATGCAGTTTATTTTCACAGGTGAAATGTTAGAAGAAATCATAGTAAACCATAATATTTACTATTACAAATTCCTTCAAAGTCAGTTAAATATATTGCTAGCAACATCTAACACAGAAAAAGAAAAAGAAGAAAAAGGAAGAGAAGAAGAAGAAAAAGGAAAAGAAGAAAAGATTAAAAAAAGGAAAAGATAAAGAAAAGAAAGATAAGGAAAAGAAAAAAGAAAAAGGGAAAAAAAAGGACTATAGCCTTCATTCTGTGAGTTAGCTAAGAAAACAAAAATTTGTATGTTTTGATAAAATACTACTTTGAAATCTCTGTTTATATTGGTAAAACATTTTAACAGAAGGATGTTTTTCTTCTCTAGAAATATTTAGAATAATGTACTGTGAGACTGTAATGACTGATAATCTCTGAGGTGAAAATAATGTTCATACTCTGAAGATGAACATAGAAATAACAGAGGAACCCATTGGTGTTTCTCAACATATCACCTCTGATCCAGAAATCACCAGTATGTGTAAATGAGAACCCTTTTAACCCTTTCTCTGCCAGTTTAGGCTATTAACTGGACTGCTAAATACTGCTCCTTCTCAATCTTGTTGGCACATGTATAAGATGTGTGTTGAAGGAAGTTGGCAGTTTCTATCGTGGTTTCATGAAGACACACAGAAATTGCTTTCCTTTTGCATCCCTGTTCCTGAGGTTGCTAAGCATGATGGCTCTGCTTGTTTCCTTCAAGAAACAAGGCTGTTCAAGCAGCATGCTGTGACATTTGTTAGTGAAATGCAGTTAGAGTTGACTGAAAAAAATGTCAACTACACTTTTGAATTTCAGAAAAAGTTTCTGCACGTTCAGGTTACGTTTGCAAATGGGCCAGAAGCAGTGGGTGGTGTCATTCTCCGATGCAGCAGTCCAGAATGGAAAGAATAAATTAAGGTGAAGATGAGTAAAGATTCAGTGCCTTTTCTGACTGATGGATTTTATATCTCCCCTTTCTCCCACAACTGTGTCTTTGCTCTGTTTTAGCATATTTTTAAATGTGCTTTCAGGCTCTCCTTCTAAAGATGTTCACTTTTTCCTGGAATGATTTTTGAGAGCAGAAAGAAGAACCACAGCTTTTCATATCACAAATGGAAATTTTTAGGTTGAGAGGGTCATTCTTTCTCTCTGAATAAAGTTTATCTCATGTAAAATGAAATATACCAGTGGGAGAAACCAAGAGACATTCACCTGCAGTTGCATAAGTGTACTGAGTATATGCATTTTCTATGTACACTTAGAGATTTAAATCTCTGTTTCACAAGCTCATAGTAGAAGATTTCAAGACCTAGATAATAAGACTCAGATTTGAGAGGAATTTTTCTTGCTGACTTTTACTGGAGGCATTCCATTTAGTGGCAAGAGAGTCTTAAGTATAAAGACACGCCTATGAAGTACAAAGCATTAAAATACAGGCAACAGGACAAGGATATTCTTTCTGTACTGAGTCTTGCCCAGTCTGGGTGAGAAGTTAAAGCAGTGTTTCTTTATGTAAAGCTTCATTGCAAGCAGATGAGACAGGTAAGGAGATTATCTTCCATAAAGGCTATGAAGCAGACCTTTTCCACAAGGTTATTTCTTAGTCTGTCTCTTCCCAGCATCTCTTCCCTGAGTTACTTCTAGCATTTACTATTCTATGGGATTACTCTTCCTTATGTGCAGAACTTTGTACTTTTATTTTTGAGCATCCTGCAGTTTCTGTTGACCTGGTTCCAAGGTTTATCAAGATGTTGTGGACTGAATCTCTGTTGTGATTTGATGAGACATTTGATCCCCAGGCTGTGTCTTAACAACACCAGAAAACACTCCTGAATTTCCTGAATTCAAGGTATATATCTTGTGCTGAAAGTCTTTAAAATAATGGTATTTTTCTATTCTTGACTTTGCTATGAAAACTACATAATCTGAAAAACTGAGAAAAGGCCATCTTGAACCATATTTTATAATATCTCCCTCAGAAGAGAAGACATCATTTCCTTCCTACACAATCTAGGAGAAAAGCTCAGGTTTCCCATTGGACTCATATTTCCAATTTTTTTCTCTCTAACTTGGACTTCCTAATCAGAGGGCTCTTATACAAAAGGTTGGCAGAACCATGCAGTTAAGTACATTCAGTGTATTTCTAATCACATACACTTCTCCAAGACTATTTCTAAGATCCCATTAAAAAAAAAATCAAGGAGGAAATCTGGATGATCAGGCCAAGCGTAAAGCAGGATTTTACTTATTTACAGGCATATTTACCTCTGTATTGCTGCTCCATTTAGGGATGGTTTGACCTTTATTTGACTATATCTTCTTAATATGGGTCTCTGAACTGGGCCCCTCCAGTTCCATTTCTCTTGGCCAAGTCCTGTAAGAGAATCATTGACTAGGAACCATCTCACATAGAATTGTAGTGTTGTATTAGTGAACTCCTAAAGAAATTACCTTATTTTTTTCTGTAGCTGTGTACCTCTGCCTGCTGTAGATTTTGGCTACAAGACTATGTGACTATATTTAATGGTCTAGAAAATGTCAAAGTAAATAAGAATCAGACAAAAGTAATGCAACTCTGGCTGGAGGCAGACAATTGCCCTAGCTACAAAACACTGGATAATCAGTAACCATGGCTGTAACGTCATAGTGTGCATTCCAGACTTTGGGAATGGAAGATTTACAGCACCACATAAATTCTTCTGCACTTGCTATTGCTTTTGTTTCCTCTTACAAAGGTAAGGGAATCCCTTGAGTGTGTGGTAATTAGCAATGTTTATTTTGGGGTATGCTGCAGACAGTGTATCCAGGTGGTATTTTCTGATTCAAAGCTGAGGTCAATAAAAAGTGATGGAAAATGTTAGCAAATACTTGGCCCAATTGACTCTGTTCATTTAGGAATCTGAATAAAACTTTCCTGCTCTTACAATACCTTCTTTGTTCTTCCTTGCCCAGTCTCCAACCACCCTCTTATTACATGGCAAAGGAAGATTAAAAGGAGAACATATCCTCCAGTTATTTTCCTCTGAAGTAATGATATAATAGGGATTAAAAAAAATCAAATAATGTGCAGGGGAGTGAAGCAGAAGCGGAACAATGAAACAATATAAGTTCTCTGCTCAGATTTCTTCCAGAAGAAAAAGATGGGCTGAAATGTTTCAAACCAACTACATCAAATAGGGAAAACAAAAAAAAAAAAAAAAGGAGAAACAATTAACAATACTCATAACACATCCAACATTTAACAACATTTAAATTTTCTGACAGTAATGGAAAAGGTTTGTGATTACATTTATTCTTCTTTTAACAGTTTAAAACAAACTATGCCTTTCTGTTCAAGGCTGGGTTCTCCCAATACTGTAATTTGGTGGACAAGCAACAAAATATATTAAGCAGAGAGTATTTTAATGAATGAGAGATCCACCAATTCAACAGGAAAAATAAGTCATTAATACAATTGCAAATGTTAGCAAATCTCCACAACCAGCTCCCAGAGCCTGTGCTGCTCATTCTTCCAGCCCTCAGCTGTTGTCTGAGCTTTCAATAGGTGATGAACTGAAACTTTTCCATCGAGTGTATTCAGATAAAAAAGTATGAATGCAAGGTAAAATCACAATCAGCTGAACTGCATGATTTATTAATCAAATAAAAACCAGACAAAAATGTCCTATTGACCTAAAATAGTGACAACTATAGTGGAGTGTGCTGTTTCCAATTAAAAGAAAAATAGAGGCCTAGGAAACATAAATGCTGAAGGACAGGAAAAAGAAAAAGTTATTCTGAGCTTCTAAATATAGAAATCTCTCCTGTGCTTTTTTTAGAAAAGATATGACCAGCTGCAAGTGTCATCCAGATCAGCCTATTTTTTACTGATGTCTTGACCTCTTCCCTTATATTGAATACAAGTCCCAAAGCAGAAGGGATCTATAGCCTAGTACACATCTAATAAAACTAATAATAAAATAAACTAATAAAGCCAAATGGTAGTAAAAAAATAATTAATTATTGATATACCAAAGCCCCTAAAAAGTATTAACTTTAATAGCTACTGCAAGCTAATCTCTCCTTTTTTTTTGAGAATGAAGATATATTGAAGTAACATTATTAGTTTCAGTTCACTCACATATATATTTTGATTTGTCTTTGCTTGTCTTGAGGTAGTATATATATCCTGAGTTGAGAATGGATATGCTGGCAAGAAAATATAGGAGGAAATGAAAGAATAAACTCATGAGGGGATGCTCAAATGTAAGGGCTTCAGCAAAAGACTTTTGTTATTTTCTAAATATTTCAAATATTTTTTTACATATTTTCACTTTTTATTCAGGTTAGGTGCTTGTCCTATATCATGTTGATTTTTTTGAGTTTATGAATAATACTATTGAAGCAAGTAGATCAGAATCAGAGTTCTAAACCTTCATTTAAAAAAAGCCATTTAAGAATTAAATTAAAGCAGGTGCTTAAACTCAGGTGTCTTGAAAAACTAATGTTTTTATACTCTTGAATTTAAACAGACATCAGATATTTATTAAATACCCTTTTGACTGTTCAGAGCTATCAAAACATTTCTTTCTCAGTTTTCTGCCCAAACAAGCCTGGTACCTGCAAGTCAACTGGATAGGATTGTTAAACTAATTTGCATCTGGTTGTGTTTAATTTTGGAAAACAGACTTGCTGACAGGATCTTAGAAAAGAGTGACAGCAGTTTAAAAATGCAACATATGTCATTTTCAGGGTTCCTTCACATCTTCTTTGTGCCTCAGAACAATGAGGTTGAGCTACCAACTAGTAAAGAAGACTTACCTCTGTGAGCACTGAATAACACTGTAAAATATGTCCTTTTGCTTATTGCCCTTTATAATCGCCTTCAAAACTTCTAAAATATTGCTGTACTTATTTCAGAGGTATATTATAGGCTTCATAGCAAGACTCCCATGTCATTAAAGGTATGTGCACTCACCATGTAAACCACCCACATCCAGGCCAATAGAAAATACATTCCATTGTTGTATTTTTCTGCAGCATTTTCAAGAAGAAACTCCAAGATAACCAAGAATTATTCCAGCCTGCACTTGCATAGGTGATTGATTCTAGATTTATGTTTTAAAGTCCCACTTCTGACAAAAAGGTCCCATCTGTAATCACATCTGTTGTCTTTACTCTCAGAAGATAGAAGCAGAACTCCAGCAGCAAAAGTAACACCAGAACCACAGAAACTCACAGACTTTCCTGACCAAAGACATTTCCACAGGGCAAGCCCAGCTCTCAGACTTCAGCAAACTCCCAGAATACAGGATTTGGTACATCTGTCTTACTGGGTACGTGATTTCCATTTTGGAAATATGCTTTTTAATCTAGAAGATAAAATTAATGCTATACCCATATATAAGGACGCATTGTGTTTTAAAGTTCTTATTTTCTCCTCTCTCAGAGTTGTGCATTCCAAAGAAAATGGCTTCTGCATACCCTGATTGAAAAAACTTACACACACTTATAAGACAAATATATTTCATAAAAGACAATGATTCATCACAAAAATGATCAAGACTATGAGGTAGCAGAAAAGATGTGCTATAAAACATCACATTTGCTGAAAGACTGAAACACTGAAAAAAGGCAGGAGAAGTTGGATAATAAAGGTAAACGGACAACAAAAATATAATTATAAAAGTAGTTGTGATAGATAATAATATTTCAGGCATATGTAGAGCAAGAATTCAATGAATGAGAACCTAGTGTTTCTAAGAGACAGCAAGCAATTTATTAAAGAACCTTCAGCTGAGACCAAGATTAATAATTTTCTCCATTATTCACTTAGAGGGTGAAGAGATGAAACCAATATATCCTCACCAAAGGGAGGAGGGAGATGTACTGGTGTTGTAGGATGCATGTTGTAGGAATGTTTGTTCTCCAGATCAGTGGTGGCTTTTCAGAAAGTCATAAGAAGGTTAAAAGATGCACACACATGGATGAGAAGACACACAACAGCATTAGTGCCCTCTTGAACTTGGAAAACTTTATGCCATGTATAAAACATCTACATATGAAAGTATATCAAAGCATAATGCCTCTTGATTGTACACACAACTTTTCCTCCATGTATTTAAAAATGGAAGGTAAATTCCATCTACTTGCATATATTTTGTCTATGCAAGTTTTCCTATCTTATTAAACATTAATTTCTGTAAATATAATAGCCATATCTTGTCAGTGGGTATTAGAAATAAAAGAGAAAAAAACTCTTCTGTTTCATCAAATGTCAATGGATTTTTTTGTAATTAAATCCCATTAAGTGATTATTTAGATGCTAGCATTTTGTAGAGAAGAAAGGTACCAGGACTGAAACTGACAAATTTAAGTTCTTTCTCCTTTTTTTTTTTTTTTTTTTTTGGCCCTTGATATGCTAGAGTAGCTGAAGGATATAGATTATCTAGATATATTAAGTCTTCTAGACTTACAGTGTCTGCTTGTTGGACTTCTGTATAATCTGAACACTCAATTTCTTCAGGTACTCCAGTGATGTTTGTTTTTCTGTAACATTGTTTAAAGTGACTGGCACACTTTCAGGAAACGCACGTTTCAGTTAGGTAGGAATATAAGAAGTAGAAGTCAAAGCATGATCAAGCACTTGAAAGCTTATCTCAGATCTTATTCTCAGGGGTACATACACAGCTGCTCAAACTGAACATGAATACCAAACAGGTGCCCACAGGAATTTTAATATAGGTATTTTAAAACTTAGAAAATATAGTAAAAAAACAACAGTGTACTGACAATGATTAGTGGAAATTCCAAAAATAGATGAATGCAGACTATTGTGAACTCGGTTTTTGCCTTTCTTTAAAAAATATTGCACAAAAACTTAGTTCTGTGATGAAGGTGTAAAGAATATATTGAATTCATTACAGAAAAACAGCCAAGCAGATTATGACTATAAGAAATAGAAAAGCAATTGAAGCCTGGTATACATTAGTACAATACAGTAGCAATACAAACTCTCATTTACCATCTACTGTGTCAGTTGCAAACTTCCATTGATGTCAGTGGTGCAAGATAAAACTCCTGAAGCTTAAACACTTCAGTCAATATGTTGCTAGTGATCTATTTGTGCTGATAGCAAACAGGCTTAGGTGAGGTGACCACTGAAAAGCCCTGTTATCACCTCTCATCTTTTTTACTCTATAAACCAATGCCATGTGAACAAAGAATCAGCCATAAACTGAAAAAAAATTTATGAAAAGAGGAACAGGGAAATCAATAAAAATGTAAGAAGGCAGTAAAAATCAAAATTGCTTAGAAAAGAAAAGGCTGGGGAGATATAGTAAATACCTTAAGCACATCAATAAAATGAAATGTCTACTTCAAAAGAAGAATAAGAATAAAATCAAATGTAAGATTAAAAACATATTTCAAAATACAGATTTGAAAACTAAAAGTGTTCCCATGTTTTCTGCCAGGCTCCCAAAAATGGATGTGATTAAATTTAATGTAACTTTAATCCCCTCAAAATGCATTCTGATTTTTATTCAAGGAGTGGGATTTTTTTTTTTGTTCTTGAGATGGTAGTTTGTTGTCTTGTTTGTTTGTTTTTATTTGCTTTGGGCATTTGAATTTCTTTGCAAGAATTGTGCCTGTAAAAACTGACATTAGAAAAAAAAAGCTGAGTTTCATTTACAGTTTCCTACTGCCAAAATCTGGGGCTGTAGAAAAATGACACTACAAATCAAGTGCTATGCCCTGTGGAAGTCAACACAAAATTTTGACTTCACTGCAATGTTTCTATTTTTATGGTAAAAGTGCAAGACCTGGTAATATTGAAGAGCATTCAAGGGTTTTTTTTTTTTTGATTAGCAAAGTACTGAGTTTAAAATTTCAAATCCTAAAAATAAGCCTGCAGATGGCTTAGGGCTGAAGCTGTTGCTGCTGAGCACTTTAGTCTTTCTCAATGTTAGCTGGGCTAGGAACAGAAGTAATTTACATAGACCTGAACTTATTATTTTTAAAGTGTTAGTGCAGCACTGGAGGAGGTTCAAGATTAAAAGGATCTGAACTAGGATTGTTTCTATTGAAATATAAATTGCAATGAGTACAAGTAAGATACCCACGATGTACATGAAAGGCAGACCATAACTAAACTCTTAAGGAAGACACAGTGAAGGATTTAAATAAAATATATTTGCCTGTAGAATTTTAAAACAAACTTTCTATTTGTTAGGACTTATTTACAAAGTTATGAGGAAAATAAGTTAAGGACTTGATTAAAAGAGAAGACGATGTCAGGAACAAAGCCTCCTCTCTGCTGTGCCTGGTGTTTGATACTGGGAACTGTGATGGAAAGGTTTTTCTTCCACGTTGGCCAGACTGCACCTCAGCTGAGAGGACAACTACCATTGGCCAGGTTAAACCATTGGGATGGGGTTTCAGAGAACTTGGAATATTTCTACAGCCAACAGTTGGGAAGTTGAGCAAAAAACCTCTCTGTAGCAACAAGAAATGCTGGATGGCTGCAGCTGGTCTTACACTGAAGAGGCAAATGCTTTCTGTGACCTGTCTGTTTAAAACAAGAGGCACAGACACCTAAAACACACTTAGGGCAGAGACAAACTGCCTTCAGCTTTGCCAAAGATCTTCTAAAACAGCTTACACTATTTTTATATTACCTGTCTATTGACATTATTTCATCTCAAGTAGTACTGAGCACAAGGAGCACAAAATGCGATTTGGCACTCAGGAGACCAGTATAAAATAAAAACAACAACAACAACAACAATAACAACAATAACAACAAAAAAAAAAAAACCAAAACCCCCCCCAAAAAAAAAAAAAACAAACCAAAAACAAACAAACAAAAAAACCAAACCAAACCAAACAAAAAAAAAAACCCAAGCCACCAAAAAAAAACCCCAAAACAAAAGAAACAAATGAAAACAAATAAACAAAATTGCCACAATAACTATTATAGTGTATTGACAGTGTAAGAATAGAGCCAGATACCTAACCAGGTCATTTTTACTCATGTATCATTAGCAAATGTCATTAGCCTGTGGCACGGTTTTCCTTAAAAGATAATGTGTACCCCATCAGCAGAAGGGCGGTTCATGACCAGTGAGTTTTACAGATCTCAGAAAAGGACACAACACAGAGAAATCTTTCTTATCCTGTATCAGCAGTGGTGCTACCTGAAATCAGTGGCAGTACAATCCCTTTGCAGAGAGAATCAGATCAAAATCAACTTCAAGAACATAAAATGTATGCATCTTGAAGATTGCTGTGTCATTCAAATTTTTTTAATTATTAGAAATTGCACAATGTAGAAATTTGTTGGAGAGAAACACATTGTGTGCTCTGCATTAGCATGAAGGCAAACTAAATAGCAAATTATGAAGGTCTCAATCTAGAATGTCTATGAACCTCTGACAACATGACACCTTCTGTGTGAAAAATATAATATATATATTAAAATGTATATTTAGTGATAAACATGAATATATACAAATGTATGTATTTTTTAAGGGGAAATAAATGGAATTTTAAGACATAACTCTAGAAGAGTTAGGCTGAAGTTAAGTAAACCTGCAGATACTACAGACAAAATAATTGGACATTTATATTTCAGTAATATTTTCAAGTTAAGAATATACAAAGCAATAACCAACCAAAGTCACCAAAGAGCCTTTAATTATATCCATCTAAGCAGAACTTCCAAAAGGTTAATTGTGAATAGAGTATGTGTAATATGTTCTTGAAATTAAACAAGAAAATCCTGTTGTAGAAACTATATCTGACAAAATTCTCAATAATGCAGTATGGAAAGTAGTCCTTCATGGGTCTAGATACACACACAAAGATAGATCATTTATACCTCACATGATGTGCAAAAACCAGCAGCGAAACACATTCCTAAAAAGAAAATTTCCCTTCATGCAATATTTGCAAAGGAAGGAATCTCAATGGCTTTCTGATAAAAAATGTTGACAAGTGCTGATGGCAGGGACTGAGAGAGCAGTCTGTCATCTAAGAAGGGAACATTTGGAAGTGTCCTTGTTCCTCTGGAACTGCTACTTGTTTTCCCTAAATATACTGGGAGTTGAGGAGGGGACCAGGGAAACTCTCATACCTGTTCATAGTGGTTGAAAGACAAAGGAACTGTGAAAATTAGAAAATGCCATGCACAACACAAAAGTGATTTCATGTTCAAGGCTGTTCTTGGCTTGCACTTTTAGTGTGGAATGTGTGGCCATAGGCAGTGAGCTCAAGTGCAGCAAAAGAAGGATGAACATCTCCTCAGTATACTTTATATGTTGGTTTCAGCAGCAAGCCAAGATGGGATTCATCTCACCAGATGTACAGATGTTCAATATAGCCACCCTCAGCTCTCCTTGTGTCACTGAACATCAGGTTACAAGAATAAGTTGTGTCTAAGTCATGATTTATTTGTCTTAAAGCAAATGCCTAAAACACATTAGATTAATCATGCCTTACAACTAAATTTACTATAAAATGAGCTTACAGTGGCATCATCTCCATGTAAATGTGTAAAGCCCAGAAAAATCCTTCTTGGCTGCAAATATCGAGACGTCTCTTGACGCCTCAGCTTTTCACCTTCAGTAAATGATTATTTTTGTGAGGAGCTTCTTGAGTTCTTTTGTCCCCTTTGACTTGCTTTGAAGTAAAGCTGGGTGCAGGTCAGCACTATTAATCAAGAGTGTATGCAAAGTTCTGCCACTTCTGTTCTTTCATGGAAAGGTGAGATATATGGAAAAGTTTATTCCTATTTCTTATTGGAACATACTTGATTAGCTGTGATTTAGCTTTCCTTTTCTATCACCTTAGCAAGAGAGGTTGTAAAAAGTGTTGCCATTCTACATCCCAGTAAGTTGGATAGGAAAAGATTCCTTTGAGTGCCCTCCAATCACTTCAAGTGGGGATTTTGCCAGCCCTCAGAGCCCATACAAATGATGTACTGCTCTCTGCTCTGGGCATCAAAACTGGACAGCAGTCATGTAGCAGCCCAAATCTGAACTGCAGAGTATGGAGGAGGCAAAGGAGAAATGCAGCCGTCTATAATGCTTCCCAATTGTACTTCTGATGGTAATGTACTTTAAAGGTGAAATGTCATTGTCTCCACCTTCACTGGGTGTGCAAGTTTGAGTCCCAAAAGCTCTGTGTTGCAGATGCCCAAATGTATCCCCTTGATTTAAGTAATTGGTAATTTTGTGTGAGATATAGACAAGGTTACTGCTGACTTTACTCTCTTTTAAAACAATATTTCATAGTAGAGAAGTTTGTTTGGTTTCCTTCTGGTTGTTTGTTTGTTTGTTTGTTTGTTTCTTTAAAGTCAGAAAGGGTGTTTAAAGAATTTAAAGTGAAGTGAGAACTTTATAGACTTGTGAAACCTAAAAAAAAAAAAGATGTCTATTTCTTTAAAATTAGGGCATTTCCCTACTTCAGAAGAGAACTGTAAAAATAACCAATCAATAGTGCAAGGTGATACAAAACTTCATTGAAACCCAATGAGTGTGTGGAATTATCCCTTAATTTTAGAGTATTGTTCGTAAAATCAAGATCATGCCTGTTAAGTTGACTCTCTTATTGCTGTTTTTTATGAGAGTTTAATTTTGGCAAGCTTTTCTTACCTGAGGGATAGCTTTTTATAACATGATTGTCCCTCTCTGATTATTAAGACCACAATTTACTTTCAGCCAAGATGATTATTGAAAAAGGTTTGTTTAATTTCCTGCCTCCAAGCTGTCCACATGGATTACAAAAAAAAAAAAAAGAAAAAGAAAAAAAAATCCCATTGCACTTAATTTGACACAAATCAATATGATTGGCAGGCTTTTCTACAAAAGCGTCTAATGTTAAATACACATGGTGCCTGAATTTCCTCTAACAGCCTGTGGTTTAAGCTTGTCTCAGTCAGGGTAGGCACATCATTTCCCAGGGCTTGTGGATTATAGTTTTGGCACTAGACCCAGTCGTCCGGATTTCCTCTTGTAGATCTTCAAAAGTAGCACCATTTCTACAAAGACAGAGTCAAACAGGGCGGTCATGAGTGATCAATGTGTTTGTAAGATCAGAGCAACCATTTCCTAATGGAGCATCTAGAGAAAGGAGGTACTGGGGGATGGAATATGCAAAAGCCCTGAGTGATAGTGGATGCATGGGGGAATGAATATAGACAGGCACCTAAAGATGGAATTGCAGGGCTTGCATTATTCAGCACAGAAAGATAGCTGACACTACCCAAGTTAGAAAAGAAGGTGAAGATGTAGGAGAATAATTATCTTTACTGAAAAACTGGAGAGCTTAAGGAGTAAAACAGAAGAAAAGCAGTTGAAAATGTTGAGGGAAGGGAAAACCACAATGCTAAAGTTAGAAAGCCTCAGATATTCCTTGAAGTATTCAGCAGTCATGTGTGATAGACTGCCCTGTTAATGACTCAGAAAAACCCTGTAGGTGCCAGGGTGCTTTGCTGAGTCCAGGCTTGCTTCCATTTAGAGGGAGGAGATAAGTTTTGGGGGTGTGGTTGAGATTTGCACAAGAACGAGGGGGAAGCTACAATTTGATTTTGAGGCTGACAAGAGGCAAATCCTGCAGGATGAGACAGTGCCTTTTATCACAGTAACTGTCCCCCATTACACAAGCTCAGCTGTAAAATCCCCCCCTCAGTTCCCCCAGGGAAGGTCTGATGGGGCATAACTGGCTCAGCCATGCTGACATGAGAGGGAGCTGTCACATCCCAGCAGGGACCCCAACCCCAGAGCCCCCAGACCCACTGCTGAGGCCAGAGACCTGCACCTGGTCCAAGCATAGCAACAGCTCCAGGGCAGTGCAAAGACAGTATAAAACTGCCAGCCCAGCCAGCCTGAGCCTACATTCATCCACTGAATTCTGTGTTTCATGGCACCCTCACCACTGAGCAGACCAGAAGAAGACCAATGGGATGCCGTGGGAATCCACAGAGTGGTGATATTTTTCTGCTTCCTCTGTCCCTCTCTCACTGTCTTTCTCTCTCTCCCACTTTTAATTTTTTTTTCTGCTTCACCCTCTCTGCCTCTACATTTCCTGTTGATTTTGGCATATGGTGTCTTTTGCACCTTAATTTATGCAGAGGCATCTCTCTAATAATTTTAATAATCAGATCTTAATATTAGGGAAAAATAAAAGAAGGATGTCTAGCTAAATTAATATACCAAAAAAAAAAGAGTCCAATGAGAATATGATACCCCTGATTTAATATGAATAATTTTGATTAGTTAAGTAGTTCCAAGCTATTGCATCAAGATTTGCCTTCTTTGGAAAAATCTATTAAAATACAATCATGCAATTTAACCATATCCTGGAGCCTCACCCAATATGCTTTGCTACTCATATAGAGAATGTTAAAGCCCTTCAATCCCTGTATGCTACTGGAAGCACACAGAGGACAATTTAATTTGGATTCCTACAAAGGAAAAGTAAGGCCAGGAGTGACAAGGGACTTTGCACAAAGCTTCAAGCCTGCATTAGTCCATGGACATATTTGAAGAACTAATGACATTGGATGCACTCCAGTGCTTTTCAAAGGAAAATCAAATTGCTCTTTAGAAGAATCTTTATGAACTGAGGAAGATTTATTCGTAGAGAGAGTATGATCACAATCAAATGTAGGGAAATCCTTTTGTTGCTCCCTCTTCCCATGCTTTGTTGTGGCATTACTGTAAAGTTGAAAATGGAAATAGCCCTGTTCTGCAGTGAACTTCTCTTTGTCTTCTCCAGGAAGAGAATATGTTGAAATGCTTTGAGGGAAGCAGGTTTTCTTTTCACATATATCTGGAATATCGGTTTTCATGCAGAAGCAATGACCTCATCTTCCCTCTTGCAGTACCAGTTTAGCACCAAGGCTAAAGCTCCCCATCCTCCCTAAGCACAGCTTCCTAGGGGCATTTTCCAGTTCCTGTGCTGTATTGCAACATGCCAGAAGTCTCTGTAACCAAGCTACCAGGAAGTACACTATGGAGTAAAATCTGTTTCTAAATAATCCTGTCTCTACATCCTTCAACAGTGTTCCAGGTGTTTTTCTTCCTGATTTAATTACAGACTAAAATATTCCTGCAGGAAATGGCCTGTGCTGATCTATACAGTCATACAAATGTCCTATTGGCAGAAGCAGCAGCTACAGCTGTTATGACAAAATGCTTGCTGTGGAAATATTTTTCAAAGAAATAAGATGATTTAAATGTATTACTCTCTGCCATTCATGTATGTCGTTAAATATCTGAGAAGAGATTAGATTGCAACTCATTCTGTGGCATTTCTTGATCAAATTATTGGTTTCAAGCAAGGTTTTATTCCTGGGACTCAGAATTTCTGTGTTGCTTCATAGGTATGTAGCTAAAATTATTTGTAAAACAGCAGTTTTGAATGGAACAGGGCTTTTCCCCATTATAGTTTTAGAAAATACCACAACTGGTTTCTTTTCTAAATCCTTTTCTTTTTCTCCTTCCTTCCTTCCTTGAGAAATTCTCATCTCCACAGGATAAAATCCAGCCCAGCACATCAGTAGGAGGAACAAAGAGAGCCGGAGCTGTGATGCTCTGCCTTACTACAAGGCTGCAGAGTGGCCTTGAGGCTACAAATGTTCAGCTGCTGCAAACCCGTCAGGAGAAAGCCCTGGAGAGCACACCTGTGAGTGTGTGAACGGAGCACAGCCGCCCTCCCACACAACAGGAATGCCAGCACAAGGATGTGCTCTGTGCAGGAGCAGGAAAATTAATCTGTTTGGAGCATCACTACGGGAACCCAGACACAGTGCCACTGCCAAAGCACTGAAGACAGCTCAGTTTGTGACTGTGACTCAAAATTGCTAAAGCAGAGATCTTT
The DNA here is from genome assembly GCA_013397375.1 of Toxostoma redivivum. Classification (NCBI taxonomy): domain Eukaryota; kingdom Metazoa; phylum Chordata; class Aves; order Passeriformes; family Mimidae; genus Toxostoma; species Toxostoma redivivum. Next base: position 358,225 of record VXBI01002862.1, on the reverse strand, counting down.
AAATGATGTTGGTAAAGCAGGAAAGTACTAAAAAGAGGAAGAATTATTTTTAAAAAAAATGATGGATGAAATATAATATTCCCTTTTTGCATCACTGTAACTATAGGTTATTTCTTTCCTGCGGTGCATTGAGGTTATGTATTCTGATAAGAAATTCTCTTCATAGACCATAATATAAATTACATTTTACTCACAATTTATAAACTATAAGCACCCTATCTTTTCAGACTTTCTGTTGCAAGAGGTATTTAAAAATTGTGATATCTTGTAATTGTAGCAGTGTAATAGGGTGCCATTGCATGGCTGTATGTGTAAATGCAAATTAATTTCCTTTGGAGCACTGCTTTGCCCTTTGATTTAAGTAGTGTTTTCCAGACTTTCAAGAATATAAGGATAAAACTTACATATGTGCACACTTCCAGTTGTTCTACAGGTCACAGTCATAGCTTAATCTCAGAGAGGCACTGGATTAAGATTTACATGCATAATTGCAGAAAAGTCATTCTCTGAAACAGCTGAAATATTGTGGAATTTATAGATTGCATATGGTTTTATGGAAACCATGAACTAGGTAATACCAAAACTCAAAACCAAAAAACAGAGTGAACACAACAATTTTTCTTATGTAAGAAATTATTGGATTAAATGTAAACTCTTTTTATTAAGGCAGTTCTGCTCTGTTTATGTGATTTAAGAATATGTTATTTCGTTACAGAAGAGACAGGAATGTATTTTTGGTTTTCAAGCTATAGTTTTACTTCCTTCTCTCTCACCCCTCCCAACATGGTCATTTATTATTTACTGCAACACCTTAGTCACAACAAGAAAGGGAGTGTTAAAATCCACAAGGTCATTTGGTAATTGGCAATAGGAAAGATAGCTTTTATAGCACTCTTTAACATGGCAGAACAGATAGAAAATTATTGGATAAAATTTCCACCAGTGAAAAGCTTATTGGCCAGTGGTGGGTCTGTTTATCTGTTCATGTTAACAGAAGTGCAAACATCCTGAAAAATATTGTTCTGTACCTTGTAACTGTGTATATTGTACATTTTATTATTTAGTTCTTTTGGCTGGTAGCTTGAAACAGATGGGACTCCTAGAAAATAAATATTTAACCCAGCAGGCCAGTAGCTAATGTTTGAAATCGTATCCAGTGAAAGTATAATGGTATTTATGGCATCAATAGTTATACAAACATTATGCATATAACATTTTTCCCTATCCTTCCATTTTCATTTGTTCATAATTTTATGAAAATGTGCCCTTTGCAGCTAAGTTTCCTTACCTTATTGAGCTCAAGTATATTCTTTATAGAAGATGAGAAAGAAAAATTTTTTCAGCTGTTTTTAAGGTATGTGAAGTTGGAAAAATATGCTCTTCTTTATGCATTTTTATTTTTTAATACTTCAGAAATTACTCCCTTTTAAAATAAATTTAAATAATGCAATCAGTGAAATGGAAATTTTCCTAGCTGGAAAAAGGCCAAACCCAAATCCAGAAAAACTAAACTGAAAACCTTAAAGGCCTAATTAAAAAATAAAGTTTTGAAACAATGAAATACTCATGCTGGGCACCTCAGTGGATACAAACAAAAGGCAACTGTATTAGCAAAGCCAGATGATGTAGAGCAGTATGACTACAGTGAATCCACAAAAAATACACCAATTTACATATTGAGCTGAGCTGAGTCCAAGGGCCTGTTGAGCTTGCTCTCTATGAGAATATCAAATTGCATCTAATTTTTTTGCAACAAAAAGCCTGAGATGCTTCTACATTGTTGGGATTTTGCATCTGTGAGGGTGAGGCTGTGAATGATTCATTGAAACACTTTCAGAAAATATATTTTTAGTGATTTATTTCAGGTAGCATAGGACTTTACTGTAAGGAAGTGAGTTCTTGACCTGTAAGATCATACTGTTGCATCATTCAGATTGACATTTTTCTTGAGTGTAACACAAGCATGGACAAAAGCTCCTTTAAGTCATGAGTGAGGCTGGTGAAAATTACAGTTGTCAAAGAGTGCTGCAGTGTTAAAGGGAGTGCAATCAGCTTCTTCCAGGAAAAAAGTGATTACCAAGTTCTCCAGTTGTCAATATCTCTTTCCCAACTCATACACCAAACGGATAGAGAGATTGGCTGTGGCAATTTTGGCACCCCTAATACCCCCCCCAACATGAAGGTTATCCATGTATGAGGTGGTCAAACTTCTGCCTTCCAAGTAGAAGCTGGGTTGTAAATGCCTAAGCACAGGAAAATAAAAATTCCCTAATTTTCATTTCTGGAATACACCTCGTACTTTGATCAGATCTTACCACAGTACTGTACTTGCTACAAGATTATAACCTTCCCTGCATTATGAACACCACAATAAAATGTTTGTTTAGTAAGCGTGACTTTAATGTTTTTTATCTTACGAGTTTGACAATGCACTGTGCTGTGACGCAAATGTTGCAGGCATAGGAGCCCTGTATGAAAGTCAAACTTTGATTCCTTGATTGCAACACTAGGCCAAAAAAATGAGGGAGGGAGATAGCAAGGAATCAGCCTTCTCCCTTGAACTCCCAGCTGGTGCTGGGGGTCATTATCATTGCTACACCACACTCTGCAGAATAAATTCCTGCATAGGATTGGTAGTCAGCCCAGGGCTACCAGCTGATGCCCTTATCACACCTATTGGGAGAATTTTAAATATAAAAGGACCTCTATATTTTAAATATATGGCACGGCAGCTTGGAAATTGCCTTTGTTTGGCGCAATTCTTTCATCTTGTTTTCTTTGCAATAAATAATGAGCTTGGGAAAAAATGCCTTATGTTTTCCTGCCTCCTTCATATTTTGAATTATTGAATCCATACACCAGCACAGCACCTTCATGTTCAGTTTATTGTGCATCCATGTAAAAGTTCATTTGTTTACCCTTTAGTGGAAACCTGAAAACTTCAATCTACAAAAATATACTGCAATTGGCACAAAAAGAGCAAGAGGACCACACAATAAAACCAAGACTGCACAACCAATCAGCCAATATTCAAATGCTGTGAAAAACCAAACTGGTGGCTGTGGCTCTCTTCAAAGATTCTGCCACTGGATTATGGAAGTGGCTGGACAAATATGGTAGAGACACAGGAGTGTCAAAGTTCTAACAGTCTCTATTAGCAGCAAATTCAGATCAGATTAATCTCTTTTCTGTCTTTTCAGGTAATGAAACTTGATATAGCAATTATGTTATCAGTGTTTTTATTAGAGGAAAAAAAGGGAGAGGGAAAACAAAGACCATCAAAATCTACATCTGCACTAGTTAAAACCATTACAGAAGTCTCGAAAAATCCCTGATGCTTATTGAAATCTATAAGCTGGCATTTATGTCAGTATAAATGGAATTGTGCTGTCTTTACTTCACTTAGAGCATAATGCTTTGGTTCTCCAGGGATACACTTCACTGTCAATTCACATTAGGCCATTAGAATTAAATGAGCTTTTCTAACTTCGGAAGAAAAATAAATTTCTACTATTGTTTCTATGGCTAATGTACAATAAAGAGTTTGGCTTTGAAACACAGGACATTTTCTCATCAGTAACTGATATTCTGTGCTATATGAACAGCCAGATGCATAAACAGTTCACTTCTCTTGCCTCTTTTTGTGAGAGTGTCACATTCCTGAACAGTCAGTGCCATGTCAGTCCTTCTGCCTCTCTTCTAATCAGCACCTTGGTTCCTATTATCTCCAGAGAGAATACATCACCACCAATTATCTGAACTTTCGAGAATAACAACTCCAAATTCTAACCACTACAGTGAAGGCTTCTTGTGAAATCAGTATTGCTTATTTGTGTACATCACTTTTGCCATTCAAAATTTCTGGGTGAACTAAATGAAATGAAATATTTTTCTTTGATCTTAGTATGTTTTTTAAGTTTTTTTTTTTTTTAGAATTATCACCCTACATTTTGGATTTTCATAGATCTGTTATTTATTTCAGCAGTCATTTAGACCTCATAAATATAATAACCATAACAGGACATGACTCACAACAAGGCTCATAAATTAAGATAACTTATCTTTTCCCCCCTTTACAGGATATCTGCTGCTTTAAATCACTGCTCCAAGTTTAATTTACTGTATATTTTCCTCCATTTTCACAAAGAAGTGTTTTCATGGGAATGAGAAATATGTGAAGGAATAAATTAACACAAAGAACTTTCTTCGAGGGAAATTAACAATTTTTTTTCTGTCTGGGAATAATAGAACTTATATCCTTCCTAGACAATCACATATATTATGAGGATATCCTAAATCTACTGTATATAGTTCTAACACAACTTTTAAATGGAAAGGAGCAATTAATTTTTATTTTGGTAATTTTTTGGTGTTCTGAATTTCTTTAGAGATATTTTACTGTGCAATATGTCAAATGAAGCCTGCTTTACAAATATGCTAAAAGTAAACTTGGATAAATTATTCATTGTAGAAATATTTGGTTGCAAATGCATCCCTTTTCCTATTAATTAATCATAAACAAACTAGTCCTAATTTGTAAAATATATGAACAATGTGTAATTCCCATTTTTGTTATACTAACTGTAGGATGATGTGCTAAAAGAGAAAACTATAGCAACATAGGTTTAAAGAACTATTTAAAGGAAAAGAATAATTTATGTTCATTAAAACTTTCGAAAGAATGCTTACCAGTTGCTTGATGTTAAGCAATTCTTGCAAGTCCGTGGTTCTGGGGAGTGCAGCTGCTCGCTTTGTCTCGAGATTTTGTTTCACTCCATAGATTGTTGCTTCCTATATGGGATCTTTTAAAGCTAGAAAGAAGTCATTAGGTCGAATAAAGGCCCTTGGAGTTAGTTTTCACATGGAGAGATTTATTAGTGTTTGAGTGTATGATTCAGGGCTTTTTCTTTACTACACAAGCAGTTTTGCATGAATAATGGCTGCCACAATCTCACAGAGCAACCAGAACCTCAACTCTTCTCTTTGCAGGAACATGTGTGAGCCAGTTTTTACACTGTATGCAGTTAAAATGAGAGAGAGACAAAGAGACCGAAAATAGAGGAAAAGATTGAGTAGTCTGCTATTTAGTCTCTCTTGGCATGTTTCATCTATAATCTCAGCAGTTGTATCTCAGATGCTTAGCTGTCAACACCTTAATGAAATATTCAGTAGATCAAATTCTGTCTGTACCTTAGCACACATGTAAGCAAAGACTGAACCTGCATCAGTTTTACTTGCAAAAATGTGGACATTTTCCTCTCTTGCCATTATTATTACTATTACTAATTATTATTATTATCCCAATGTGAATATTATTTGAATTAAATATTTTGATGCTGTATGACATCTTGGACACAAAAGAGAACTGGTTATTTCTATATTGCGGAGTATTCTACAAGCGCCACATAGGAACCAGTAAATATTTAGCCTATTTCATGTGGTTAGAGCAAGGTGCTAATAATCCAAGGTCATGGGTTTGAACCCCATATGGGCCATTCATTGAGAGCTGGACTCACTGATCCTTGTGGGTACCTTCCAATGCAGAATATTCTCCAATTCTGTGATTCCATGTGTTGGATTTTGGCTTAAGCCTCCTCCTGTATCTGTTGGTGGTATGAGTTCCCAGTAGTACATGCATGAAGCATGATACAATCAATTCCTGATTTCCCCTTTTGGGAGACTGGGGCTGTGTCTGCTAGCAGCTTGTTATGAAGTCCAGGTGTGTCACTTGTCCTATGGGGAATGAAGAAAAGATTGCCAGATCTATACCTCCTACCTGCCTCCTCTGAAAATAAGGCATTCATAACTTTGCAATTGGTCTTTTTTCCACACCCCAGCTTCACTTTGTGCGTTATCAAAATGCATACTTAAATGAGGGGAGGAATATTGGCAACATCTCTGCCTATATTTCTCAAGAGTAAAGAACATTTTTTACTAGAGGGACAAAAAATGGACTATTAATTGTATTGCTAAGGCAAAAATGCCTGAGGGTAATTTAACACCTAACAGTTGTTCTAGGCAAGAGCAAGAATGTGAACTTTTATTGTTTGCTTTAGAGTATCAACAGTTCAAACAGCTAAGAAAATCTACTATGTTACACCTTCCGAATACAGGGGGTGTAAGTACACATTAGGCACATATTTTGAATTACTGATAGCCTGGCTTTTAAAGAGCTGAAGAACAAAGAAACACATGAGAGATTGTCTGAATCATGTTCAAAATAAAACACTCCCTGTACTTGACCCTGGAGATTTATAGTCACATTCTTTCGTTTATCCCAGCCTTTGGCAAAGTTCCTAATTTCTGAGTAATACCCCTGCAAAAACCTTGAGAGTCTTGCTTTTATGCAGTATGGTTAGTCAATAATTCATGAGGGGATTATTTCTTGCAAAGGCAAACTTTTTTTTTCCCAGGACATAATTTAAAAATCAGAAATTTATAGATTAGAGATTAACTAAACCAAAATAAAAACATATAGCTTTTTATGTTCCTAGTCTTGCCTTTAAAATATCCCATGGTAACATAAACCAATGTTTTCAAAGACACTAAACAAAGACACTAGAACAGAAATTTGTTTTTCAAAAACATTGTGTACTTACAGTATAGTATTATGAGAAGTTACTGCCCAGTACTGTTTTGAAAAGTGCTAAATTCAGAGACTGAACAATCTGTCCTTCAGAATCCAGAGGCAAAATGGAATTAAAGGAGTCCCTCCACTGAAGGCAGCCCCTTGCAAGTCTCACAGAAGGTTTTCCAAACTGTTGTCGTGTAACAGCTTTGAATTCCCCAACTCTTCTTCTTCATAGATGAAGGGGAGCTCTGAAGGGAAGATGAAAGTCAATGGCAGCACCTTTCTTTGTTCAGGGCCATCAGTTATGAACTTTTGCTTCCATTGGGAACTTGAGCAAGTTGATCTTTCTTACAGAAAACAAAAAACCCACTTGCCTTCCCTTTCACACTTCAGGGAATTTAATTGTTGATAGGAGGAACAGAAATCACTAAGGAGGAATTTCAAAATCGTCCTGCACTTCCAAACCTCATTTCACCAACCTCAAAATAGCAATTTGAGTCTGAGTTTCAGATATCCTAGACTAGCAATTTAATCTGTAGAGTATGAATTAATTCATGCTCTTCTACTTCTGAAGTGTCTCTTGCTGGATTTTTTCCACACCATATACCAGATTAAATGTTCATTGGTACAAGGATCTGAACATTTCATCTTGCTAATAACTTAGCCTTAGGTTATATAGTTGCATATTTTCTGCCTCTTCTTTCCCTCTCCCCTAATTTTGCCAGCCAGTGATTATTTATTATTTCATACCAATGTAAATTCAAGTGGTTTTTGGAGAAAGAAGTGCATGCTGTAAGACACTTTAAAAAACACTTCTTGCTTAAGTCTTGCTGTGTTCCTAGCTCCAGATAGCTTTGTTTCTGTGTAGGTACCATGCTTACAAGTGGTTTTAGATGAAAGATAGGACAATAATTACTTTCTGAATGTGTTTTCTAAAGCAAATAAAAGAGATTTTACTTGGTGGCATATTTCACAGTTGTGATACTTTTCATAAAAACTCACAAGAATATTATAATTGAATGCAAAGTGTGAAGATACATAATTAAGAATGTCAGAAACAGATACCATTGTCATGGACAGTAGATTAGCATTCTTTTGAGAGGTGTCTCTCTTCCCATTTAGTAATGACATTTGACAAGTAATGAGATGTTTTGAATGAGAGAAAGTATTATGATCTAGCAGATTATTTGAAATAACATTTGAAGCCTTAATTAAAGTTCTTCTGAAGTCGATTAAAAGACTCTCATCACCTCAAAACATTATGCATTAAGGTCCCAAAAGCTGCCACTGCTCATTACCATCAGCTCAATATTTTTTTCAGATAAAAATTGCAATGCTTCTATTGTTATTTACTGTAAAAATAGAACTATCATTGACTTTACTAGGAACTTTCAGTGTTCCTAGATCTTCTTTGCTGCCACTATCTGCCAACACTCCAGATTGTGCAAATAGCTAACTTCAAAACTGAAAAAGCTCTTCAATGAAAGTACTGTAACCTTATTCCCCAAGTGCAAACCTCTGAAGCCTGGGTCTAGGGCAAAAACTTTAAAGGCTGATCCAGTCCCTGAAAAGACCAAGCACTTTCAGAATCCAAAGCTCCCTGAAGTCCAGCTAACACTTCAAGGGTCTTTATACTCCTTATTGTATTGAAGCAACATCTGAAAAGTCCAAGGGCTGCTATATTGTAATCTGCCTCCAGGAATCTCCCAGAGTGACAGTCAGAATTCTCTGAAAGTTTGCCCCAAACAAGGTGCTTCATCTTCTGTTTTCAACAAAATGTACTTGACAAAAAAAAAATAAATAGAATTCTTATAGAAAAATTCCCTCTCTTGTAAGAAAAGATTGCTGTGCACCTTTAATTTTTCCCATTTGATTAATTCAGACTGAAAACATTCACAAATGCCTTTGCCATCTTCAGTGAGACTTGCCTCTGTAAAGAAACAAAGCAAAACAAAAATAATGTAAACAGTACTGTTTTCCCAAATAAACAACCAAAAGGTAAGTCTGTGTGCTGCAGTAGAGTTTTTCTGAAAATTTAATTGCTTATTCCAAATTTCTTAAACATGGACATTCTCCATAACTGGATAACACTTTCAGTATGCTGCAGACCAAGGACCCCCTGCACCAGGTGGTGTGGGAACAAACACACACAAACTGTGCCCAAAGAGGAGTTGGAGCATGAGAAACATGATCTGCAACTTTCCCAGCACACTTAGGTATGCCAAGGTACAGCAACAGAACTTTGGAATGCACAATTTGAGGGTTTTTACTGGAAAGGAGGTATGCGTATATAAATTTTCTGTACTTAAGACTTGTCTGTAAATAGTTAATGGATTTATGGGAAAATACATTAAATATACCTATTTCCATCAAAATAATCTACATCAGTAACAATAATAATTCCAGTGCACTTTAGAAATTTGGAAGTGAATAGTAGCCTCTCTAACTCCAGTATGTGGAAGTTTTTATTTGGTATACAATAGCTATTATTTAGACAATTCCACAAAGTATATGTTTCTATTTTATATTGACTAGTAAATGTTCTTTTCTTGACTTTCCGTGAAATTGAAAGTCACTATGATGATTTTACTCCATAAATGTATTTTTATGGTTATGAAATAATATACAAATCAGTTAAGAAACACAAATCAAAGTAAATCTCTTTTCTGAACATTCAGGGGTTTTTTTGTAAAAAGTGCCACAAACATACCAAAAGACTATTTATTTCCCATTTTGTTGCTGTTTCTTGTGTAAATACATGTTTACAGTGGGTCTAACTTTCCCTGATTTGAACAGCAAGAGAATACAATTTGTTCCATTGTTATTTACATAACAGAAACAAGCATTTGTACAACTACAAGAATTTCCTAATTAAATTTTAGCAATTTCTAACTCATGAACTTGCAGGGCATCAAAACAGGATTCAAAAATACTAGGAATTATTGCAAACATTTCCTTAACTGAGTCTGCAGTTAATTTTGAGCATGTTTGCCTAGATGAAACAAGTTAGGAATTTCCTAATAGAAGACATGTAAATCTAGATCAATCTACAAAAGGGAGATGTTTTTTATTAATTTCATATGGAAATGGTTTCTTAAGAAAACTTTTTAGTCTAGAAATTACTATACAGAGGACCCGATTACTTAACAGAAACGTTGAAATGCACCAGAATGTTTTCCCATTATCATTACCTAGTAGTGGTGCCAAAAAGTTACAGAGAATCACATAGTGTTGAAATGTCCTTTGCTTAAATGAGCTGTCTTTATTTGTGCTAGATTGTTATTGTATGAACCAGAAGTGTCATCCTAGCCCAGCTTCAAAAAAAAGGCCCTTTGCTTCTTTTCCTGAAATTGCACAGAAACATTACTCACCTGATACAGAAAGGTGTCAAAGGTGAAGATCTTATTCCAAATCCAGAGACCGACATTTGAATCTAATAAAGAATCATTGCTGCTGGCCAAGAATATGGGATGAAGACTCATACAGCATGACTGGGAAAAAGCTGTATTGAAGGAGACCAAAGTAGAAAAAAAAAATGGTGATGATCCATGCCAGAGTATATCATTGCAGCTCTGATACTGCATACAAGTTACTTCATCACTTAATTCAATTTGTGCTGTGGCACCTCATGTTTCCACTGACCTCAGTGGCTGACTGACACTAATAATGCAAAGGTGTGAATAACCTAACCTTCCATTTGAGCACTTTGTACTTAAAATCACCAATATTAACATCAAATAATATGGCCTCTGTTCCTCAAGTAGTTTATCACCTCTGCAAAGGCAATATCTTTGACTAATCATCATAGCTCAAATCTTCATAAAGGTATTTTTAGAACTATGAAATTAGTATCTGAAGGATGTTTCTTGCTTAGGGGTTCAATTTTAACCACCTGATTTTTATTTTGTCTAAATCTGGATAAATCACCTATCCACCACTATACGCAATGAGAAAGAACATTCACCTGCAGAGTGCCAGAGATGACACTACATGGATAAGTTGTTGGGATCAATTGTTTTCTGAAAGCTAATTTCAGTTGGCTAAAATTAATGAGAAGGATGCATCAATTTGCAAATTTATGTCCTTATATCTTCTGTCTAAGGCAGTAAGATAAAATCTGATTTGAGCCATTTAACTGAAACTTGATAAATTTGAACTTATATCTGCTTCACTCTGAGCCTTTAAAATCATCAGAAATCTTATAGTAAAAATAATGGTCATTAAAGACCAGAGACAAATAAAGTAGACCAAATTGATTATGGCCTAAAAGTACCTATATCTCTCTGCTGATTATATGGGGACCCTGGGGAATGTATGTTAGTGACTTCCCAAAAAAATATAAGCCATGATGCACTGATACTGCTCAGCATTTTTTTTAAATTCTCGTTCAGATCCTAAATACACTAAAAAAGTTAATGCTTAAAAACATTTTCTCATTTTACTTATTAGTACTACAATAATTATGAGTACCAAATGACTGCCAATATAAACACTTAAGAGAATCATGATGGGTGTTCTGAGGATAAATCCAAAGCACAATTATATTTCTTCTTAGATCTCTGTTTCCCAATCATTATTCTGCAATTGAAATCATTAGTACAGAGAGAATGACTGAGAAAATGACCATTTGTACAGCATATGGAAAAGAAACACTCAGCATTGCTCACATAAATATTTACTTAGCTGTTCAAAATTATTGCAGGCATAGAAAATATGATGTCCAATGACACCCTTTGCAATTGTCACAAGTGAATTTAAAGTGTTCTAAAAGGAAGCAGAGCTCTATCTTTTGAAGTCACTGACCATATTTGGGAGCAGAAGTATTGAATGATGGTACCACCACTTCTCCCTTCAGGCACCCAATTCCACCCGGACAGAATTTCTGAGATTGTTTTGTGTGCTGTTGGAAAGCAAACATGCAGATGTGGATCTTTACATTTGCAATGACTTTCTGACTGAGTAGTGATGGTTCTGATAGATACTTTGACAAGGCATGCTGACAGAAAACAGGGAAATAAGCATGCCTGGGATGAGCTGGAAGACCACTGAAGTAATTTTAAAAAATAAAGACTGTTAAAAACAATGACATGAATACACTGATCTCTATTAAGAGTGTCACAAGATACTCAAAAGATATTGTGTAGCAGATATCCAGAATAAACGACTGATGTCACTGTGTCAGGTCTGCAATGGCTGCCTTCCAAATGTCCAAAAAGTCTGAATTGCTACCAGTTACATTAGCAGGGATAACAGCATGAACTAATCTTGTGTGAGTTTTCTATTTCTTGGGCTGAATTCACTCAGATAATTTTGCTTTAGTCCTCTTGAAGCTACATGAAAATTAAAATGGTTTTGCCTAATGACCAAAAAAAAAAAAAAAAGTACAGTATGGTTGAGCATGAGAATTGAGAAAATTAAGAAAGCTATCCCAAATCACCAGTACTTCTTTAGATAATTTTTTATCTTCATAATTTGTAATTTATTCATTTGATTTGTTTAATTTTATTTTGTTTATTGCCTTCATGAAAAGGTTACAATGGTGGAAAAAAAGGAAGTTAGCTTTTTAAAGTAAAAACAGAATGTCCTGGGGTGACGTTATGGTGCTTGTATCCCCAATCGTGTGTTCTG
>VXBI01002862.1:307901-345962 GCA_013397375.1 Toxostoma redivivum | reverse complement strand
GAACCCAGTGGAGGGGGGAGGAGTCGTGGGGGTTTGTTTTCTGGGGGCTCCTTCCAGAGGTTTTTTCTCAAATTTTGCCCTAAACTAGGACACAGAAATAAAAACGAATAATTTTTTTCAGGAAAGAAGGCTGGGAAAAAATGCAACATTGACTGAACTTTTAAAATTACAAACACATGGAAAACTCCAGAATATGCCAGGCTCAAGAAGTTCTTGAAAGTACAAAGTAGACTGACGTACCTAAGCCCCATTAATTTTCAGTGAGAACTGGATAACTAATTGATCTTGCTGCCTTTGAAAGTGTTCCTATAATCAATCCTTAAAAGAATTTACGTCTGCTGCCAATTTTACTATAAAAAGCAATGTAGCATGTACTAATTTCTTGCATTTTCTTTATAATTATTTAATAAAATTGAAGAGCATTTCCTATTCTACTCACTTTTGCAATAAATTCATTAAAAGGACTTCTTTTTAAGGAATCACAGCACTGGGATTTCAGTGCAGGGTCACATTTCAAATTCCACTCATAGCTGATGACAAAAAGAGCTGCTTAATGTGAGTGTACACCTGAAAATGACAAAAATGGACATCAGACAAGGAGAGAAGATCACAAAAACTTCCAGGGAAATCTGGATACCAACATTCTAGAAAACTCTAGAAACTGTAACTCTTAACAGTTTTAATCTGATAATGATATATTCACTAAGTGGCAAAATTCTTATTTTCAGAGAGCCAGGATTCCACTTGTTCATTTCCCAATCAATTATTACAGATAATACTGAAAGAATTAATTTCACAGAAATCAGTCTTGATATTATACCTGTCTTATTTGGCCCTTCGTTCACAAAGGAAATCAAATATATTTGACCCAAATAATTGAAAAGTCATTTCATCCTGCTTGTGGCTGGTGGTGTCCATGTTGTGATCACAGAAAGAAATTTCCCTTCAAATACTCTAAAAGTGTTCAATTGTTTTGGTTTTCTGTGAATAGTTCACAGGGGACAAAGTGTCAGCACTTGTGCAAATGATCCTACTGGAGAAAATGTCTCTTCTCAGCCAGGCATGCACATGAGGCAAAATTCTCAGAATGGCAGAAAATGAGAATGGGTCACCAGCACAGGAAAAAATGCTATTGCTTCCTCTCTGTGTCATGTCTTTGGTTATTTGACTGGTTTTCAGCATTTGAGGGTAGGGCCCAGCAACAGCAGCATGTGTACATAAAAACAGTAAATCAAAGAAAGCAAGGAATGGATTTTTATAACAGATTATGATATCCTATTTGAATATTTCATAAATCCTGCTAAGAAACCTGCTATGTAATTCTAGTCCAAGATCAATAAAAGGAATATGACATAAAAAGTATTATGAGAGATGAGGAAAATGCAATTTCTGTCTTAGTAGATGGATGAGAAAACTCATTATTTTGCCTTTAATGTTTAAAAAGTCACAATGGCATGCTAATAAATTGGTGTGGTCTTCGAGGGATACTCAGAAAACTTATCTGCTACAGTTCATAAATCTCCCAAGTGTTTTGGAATTACCAATGCCTTCGGGACACAGAAACACAAGCTCTGTGTTCAATGTCAATTCTGAAAAAAACTGTGAATGTTTAAACAAATAATGAGATAAAAAGTAATGCATAATTAAAGGGTTTCTTCAGAAGAAGTCTGAGTTATATTTATTTTAAGGGTGGCAGTGAAATACGTTTGCACCTGTGTATGCTCCAAAGGTGTCATTTTCACAAGTCTTACTGCACAAAGAGGGTCTAAGCACATAATACATTATTTAAAGGGTTCTGCATTTCAAAGAGAATAAAACTACATGAAAATAAATCTAATATTTAATTTTAATAATATATCAGATCTTCTAGTACATTGGTCCAGAAAGAGATTTAAACAAATTATCAGTCAACACAGGTCAATGTTTTGTGTTTTGTTTTTGTTTGAAATTGTATTTATGAACAGTATAACAAAAGATTGTGTTGTACCAGTGTAACTGGCCCTACTTAAAAGGTAACGGAGGTAAGGTCTCTGCTTCACAGTTTCTCTGGTAAAGATACTGATTTGAAATTGGAACATATTAGTACTGCAGCAGCAATATTTAACTTCCCCTTGTAATTCAAACATATTTTAACTAAATCAATAACATAAGGGATATGGAATATTTGCCACAATAGGCGTCAGGCTCAGAATAGGATCCCTATCTAATGCAATACCTCAGGCAACATAAACTGGCTTCCCAGCAAGGGCCTTTCAGATATGGGAAAAAATTTCTGCAGAATCCCTCAAAATATGACATACAGTTACTTTAATGTATTTCACTGTGAATCTTAAATAAGAAAAATATTCCCTTTAGTACTTTAGTTAGAGATCTGGTTTTATGTGCAGTCCACAGACACACAGTTGTGGCAGGTATATAGCAGCGCATAGTGCACTATACCCAGCACAGGTATAGACAATAAAATATTTCTTACCAAGACCAAAAAGCCCCACAGAATGGCTAAGGTTGAAGGGGACCATAGTGTACACCTGACCCAACCTCTGCTCAGGCAGAGACATCCCACAGCATATGGCATAGGATTGCATGGTTCCAGGATTCTGGAATATCCCCAGTGAGGGATCCACAGCCTCTCTGGGCATTCTGTTCCAGTGCAGGTCACCTGTGCAGTAAAGTTCTTCCTCATTCAGGTGGAACTTCCTGAGCATGATTTTCTATCTATTGTCTCCTGTTCTATTCCTTGACACCACTGAAAATAGCCTGGCTTCATCCTCTTGACATTCTCCCCTCAGATACTTTGCTAAATTCCCCTAATGCAGATACCTGCATTTTAGGGGTGCAGTTCAGAATGCCTCTGGTCTGATTCCACAAGCAATGTGCCCATTAGAATCTGGGGAATGTTAAAAAACCCTCTGGAGAGTGTCATCTGGTTTAGTTTCTGTTTGAAAGGGATCTGGCCCCTGGGCTGTAAGAATTTCTCTGTGATGCAAACACAGGTGAGCAGTGTCAGTAGCCCTTATTGAAACATCTGAATTGACTATTGTGAACTGGTCCCATAAGGGTCTGAACATCCATCTCTTCTGCACTTCGGTGTATCACTAAATGGCATGTAATTAAAATGTTGAAAAAGAACATAACTTTTATCATTAAGCCTTGTATTTTAATTAAAAGGTGTTTCAGGAGGCCCCAGCTGATACTGGCTAATGCCATAAGTGTTCCATAGTTTAATTACACGAAAATCCAAGATTTCTCCATCTCAGGAAGACATACAGCTATGCAAGCCAGTCGTTATCTATTTGATTACCAGTAGGTAAAATTAAGATTCAGTGTTACTGTCTTTCATGCATTCAAGTTCCCAGACTGCCTCAGGAGTGATTTTGCTTTCTAAACATCTTTTATAAAGGTGTCCAATTGCTAACTCAAGAGATATCTTTGAAATTTTTACATGAAAATCAACAGTCCTGTTGAGTCAATCATACATGAAATGCAGTTCTACACTACTGCCAGTATTAGATCATGATCTATGGTCAAAAACTAAGAAGAAACTGATGGTGTCCTTAGGCAATGGGAGAAGGAACTGTCTTTTGCATTGCTACAATACTTTTTTGTTTCTGTCAAGGTTTTACATTTGGGACCAGTTTCACTAGATAATGACACAACAGAATGACACACTGCACAAGGGATGATTCCTCTAACAACCACAAATTATTAATTGCAAATTCAAGAGGGATCCAAATATTTCTGGAAACCCTGTTGCTGGAATCAGAAGTTGCTTTCCAAGGAGATGTTGATGTACATCATGTATTGATTCAGCCACTCAGATTATAGTCAATGTCTTCAACATGACTTTATAGGAAGTGTCTAAATAGGAAGTTATTGTGCCCATTTGAAAAGAAGATTGAAATCCAAGAAATACAGTAAGAAAGAAAGAATCTGAAATCCCTAGGCATTATCCCAGCTGATAACTAGTCCAAGTTATAAATTTATTGCAGTAGCAGTAATATCCATGCTTTTCTGTTTATTTCTTTTTATTTTTTTTTTTAATTTGGAAAATGATAATTTCATCGCCTTTATAAATGTGTATAAAACAAAGACTATATCTGAAGAGTATCAGTGATGATTGATGATGGTGTCAAGGAATTCAGAGATCATTAAAACTATGTAGAAATAAAACTTTAATTTAGTGTCTCAAACCCTTCAGAAGCTTGAGTGTTTAAACTATTTAGACATCAAAGGCAGCTGTATTCTTCTAAATAAATTATTGGATCTTAACCACACAGATTTCTTGGGTTTGTGGCCTTGATCCAATGGGAATGAAAGTAAATAAGACTTTTGACTTTTACATAGTTTTTTTTGTATCAAAATAACCAAGAAATCCCATATATAGAACTCCTTTCTCACTCATACACAAAAATAATAAAAAACCAAAAAAAAAACATGTTTAGCTAACCTGAAGTACCCAACATAATTACTTTTGCACTTAACTGCAGAGAAACACATTCAAACTCTGAGGTTCCAAAATATTTTTTCCTTTGGCTTTATAAATAAGAAATTGTGTTTCTGCTTTCTGAAGTGTTCAAGAACACAAAAAACACGTACTTTTTTCCTGATGGCATCCCTTGCACAACACATTAATAGAGAACATATCTTAAGAAACAAAGTTTGTCTGTTTCTTTTCATTTAAATAAAGCCTGAAATGTGTGTAGTCTAAAAATGGGAATGCGTTGAAGGTGAAAGACAAGTCTGCTTGCTGGAGTTCCATTTACAGCCACATTTATTGAGAACATGTGTAGGATTGGAAGTTGGGGGTACATAACCTAAATCCTCAGGGAAATGTGAGTCATTTGAACATTTTGTCAAAGGATGCTGGAGAAAAATTGACTTTATTAAATCATGCAGATTCACACGCTTATAAGTCTGGCATTCAAGTGGGCAAAATAATTTTGCCAGTAAAAAAAAAAAAAAAAGTAAAAGGTACTTGATGAATACAATTCTAATAAAAAATATCGATTTTAAAGCTTTTTTGTCCAAGTGGCAAGTGGACAACTCCGGCAGATGTCAGTAAGGACATATAACTGGTGGTGTGGGGTTAAGAATGGATGAAGTGAGGTTCAGCATGAATAGCTGGGGATGTTCAATATTACCAGAATTCAATGTATAGCTCTTGTTAGAATATGCAAGTTTGGGCTGAAAGATTTTTTGTATGAATTAAGTCAGACATTTCACATAATTTAAGTCATCTGAAAGTTAAAAACATAGTTGAATATGTAGGGTTCCTCTTGAGCTAGAGGAAGAGGAAATAACTAGACCCAAGGAGATTTACCTGCCAGTCCCAGATGTCCTTTCCCGAGGAAGGATGAGCCACCCACCCTTTGGCAGCATCTCCATCTCAGCTGACTATAGAGGGAGCTAAACAACCAGAGTAGGTCAGACCACAGCACACAGCCAAGGTTTGCACCAAGGCAAAGTCAGGCACTTCTGGAAAGTGTCACACAAACCCCAAACACCACTCTGAATGCTGCCTGGAAAAAGGCACATCTGGAGTAGAAATTTCTCTGAACTCCTCTTCCTCCTGATATTCTGGGCAGTTTGGGTTCAGATATCCTGCTCCTTCATGGAGTCAAAATATTCAATGGAGACATATTTCTGGTCATGAAAAGTGCTGTACTGCCTAAATGTGGTTGGAGCAGATGTTCCTGCTGCTTTTCTTGGGGAAGTTGTCCAGTCCTAAAGAAAGAAGCTGGAATGATTCTTCATAAACCTAAACCTGCTTAGATCCTCATCTTCCTAGCAATCAGAGTGCACAACAGGCTAAAGGAACCTTCACAAATGCAAGACATTTTTGCTGAATTGAAAGAAAAAACTAGACTGGACCATTAGGCAGATACTTTGGGGTTTGATTTTTTTTAATGTTTTTGATATCCTCCCTTCATATTTTTATCTGCTGGATGTCTGAGCTAAAATTCACTGAAAATGCAACAGAATCTGATACTCAGTGTCTCACTGTCTTTTGGATGAGTGACCTAAGCAGGTTTATGAGATGGCAATGAGGCACATATCTCTTTCATGTTCTAGGTCCTGTTGTACTTTATTGTGCTAATTTCCATTTGTTAATTACTTTTATTTTTCCACTTAAACATTTTCTAGTTTTCCTCCCAAAGGTAACAGTAGTGTGCAAAGCTCATCTTTTGGGCACTTGAATTCTCAGTAATTTACACTTGGGATCAATTGTTCTGCTCTGCAGAGCTTCAGCGAATTTGCATTTGCTTTTTTATTTATTTTTTTTTTTTCCCCACAGTGCTATATTCCAATTCCACTTCATGGAAAAGGTCTGAGCATAATCCTTACCATTATTATCTCTAATGTTCAAGCTACATTAATAAATTTTAAGGTTAAGAAAGACCACTATAATCTGATTTTCTACTTAACACAGGCCAAAGAGTTGCAAATGTCTGGGAAATGTCTATCACCATAGAGTTTAAGAATTTAGACAGATGGGTAGATTTGTATCTCCTTTTTAAAAACTTGAAAATATGTCAAACACAGGTTCTAGCAATGGAT
This sequence comes from Toxostoma redivivum, assembly GCA_013397375.1. Classification (NCBI taxonomy): domain Eukaryota; kingdom Metazoa; phylum Chordata; class Aves; order Passeriformes; family Mimidae; genus Toxostoma; species Toxostoma redivivum. The sequence goes on along the minus strand of VXBI01002862.1, from coordinate 339,404 downwards.
TTCTGAATGGAGACTGAACCTTTTCTTCTGTGTTTAAATCAAGTGTTGAGGTCCAGATGAAAACTGCATGCCAAGTGAGGAGAATTCTTTATTCTTGCAAACCAAGACAGTTATAAACACTGAACTCAACCTTCCTCAGACTTTGAAACTAGACACAGTTTTAAAGGCATTTTCTCTGCTTAAGTTAAATAAAGCAGAGCTCAGGTTACTCTCATTATTGGTTTCATAGTGTCTTTGATCATGTAATATAAGAAGGACAAAGGATTAGATAATATCTTGCCTATCATAATATTTTATGTCTAAAGTCATACACAGAGAAACAGCTTAAGAAAAATGACAGTATCCTTAGCCACCTGAGCTCCTTCAAAAACCATAGACATCAAAATCTTGCAGCAATATCAAAACCTTATGTGAAAGGCATTCTTTAGTAAAGTATACTAAATGTTACTATGGACTGTTCTCTAACAGCTCACATATTGTATTCCAAATTGTCTCTTTGTGAGGGAATTCAGCATGAAGAACAAACATGTCAGCAACATAACTATGTCTGATTTTTCATGTCTGATCAATCAATCAATCAATCAATCAATTCATGTCTGATTTACATTGACTGATTTCAAATGCACTGGTTTTACACAAATGTATCTTTAGATTTAGAGTTACTCTGGTAATACCAAATGTAACTGCAGTCAAAATGAGATTAATGTACATCTATATTTATGTTTCTCTCATCTCTCTATATCAAGCAGTCTGCTCGTGCATGTGAAGCAGGTGGATATAAATAGATGAGCTTTCAAAAACAACTGTTTCATTATCAAGGGATGGTTTGAACAGACTGAACAGTAGGAATGAAATATTTATTAAGTATATATAGAAGCCACTCATGGTGAAGAAGTTTGAGTTTGCCTGGAAGCAGCCTTGCTGAAATGAATCCTTGATGCTCAGGAGTTTTATTATATCCTTTTTTATTTTCTGTTATCTTTCCATCCTTCCATAGGGTACACATTATCACAATCAAAATATCCTCTGCAACTTTTATTTAATTTTTTTTTTTGTGGCATTTCAGCATTATTATAATTCTGGTATCCCCTGAAAGAAATAATTTTAATAGTATAACAACACTCACTATTCTGATGTCGAGGAAGGCTAAAAATTATTTTAAATTATTAAATTTTCTACACCATCAGATTTCTAGTGATCACAAATATGGAAGGAAACATATAGCAAAGTAGGTAAAATGACTTCAGATAACTGCAGGAGAAAGCCTCTAGGGACAAAAATGAGAAAAACAAAGCACAAAATATTATAGAACTAGAAAAAATCAGTGATTAACAGCTTTGAAACAGGGCCTCAGATAGTCAGTCTTTGTTTTTTGTGTTGCACTTACATTTGTTCAGTATTTATGCAGCTGAAGAAGCAGCACTGCACACAGTTCTATGGTAGATGTCAGAGGCATGACTATGACAACTGTAGTAGAAAATGACCAATCGTGGTTAAAGTTGGGGCAGAGGTCTAGTTTTACCTGTGTGCAGACAGTAAGGCAGATAAAAACTTTGCAATGGTGTGCTGTTATATCACCTGTATCATCTGTATTCGTGTTCATACTGAACTTAGCACCAAGCTCTTAGCAATGGCCTAAGCCAAGTCCTGGGCCTTTGAGAATAGGTTGGAAATTTGTTGTGGGTTGTTTATTTGTTTGCTTGTTTTTGTTTGTTTTATTTTGTTTGGTTGGTTGGTTGGTTTTTGTTCTGCAGAAACACAGATTTCCCTAAGAGGACTGAAACTGCTTTTTTGTATGCCANATAAAATAAAATAAAATAAAATAATATATATGTTAGCATATCTCTAAAAAAGCAAAAAGTTGTTCTCAGGATGTGTCTGTACCCAGACAGCAGGACCAAAAATGACAATGTAAAAGGTATCAGCACCTGGTAAGCACTTGCAGTGAGTCAGTCATTTGGAGACCAAAAAATAATGAGGCAATCAAACAAATAATGTTCTACAAGGGTTGAAACTGAATTTCTAACTGACCAAATGGTGCTTCAGNTTTTTATTTTCTGTTATCTTTCCATCCTTCCATAGGGTACACATTATCACAATCAAAATATCCTCTGCAACTTTTATTTAATTTTTTTTTTTGTGGCATTTCAGCATTATTATAATTCTGGTATCCCCTGAAAGAAATAATTTTAATAGTATAACAACACTCACTATTCTGATGTCGAGGAAGGCTAAAAATTATTTTAAATTATTAAATTTTCTACACCATCAGATTTCTAGTGATCACAAATATGGAAGGAAACATATAGCAAAGTAGGTAAAATGACTTCAGATAACTGCAGGAGAAAGCCTCTAGGGACAAAAATGAGAAAAACAAAGCACAAAATATTATAGAACTAGAAAAAATCAGTGATTAACAGCTTTGAAACAGGGCCTCAGATAGTCAGTCTTTGTTTTTTGTGTTGCACTTACATTTGTTCAGTATTTATGCAGCTGAAGAAGCAGCACTGCACACAGTTCTATGGTAGATGTCAGAGGCATGACTATGACAACTGTAGTAGAAAATGACCAATCGTGGTTAAAGTTGGGGCAGAGGTCTAGTTTTACCTGTGTGCAGACAGTAAGGCAGATAAAAACTTTGCAATGGTGTGCTGTTATATCACCTGTATCATCTGTATTCGTGTTCATACTGAACTTAGCACCAAGCTCTTAGCAATGGCCTAAGCCAAGTCCTGGGCCTTTGAGAATAGGTTGGAAATTTGTTGTGGGTTGTTTATTTGTTTGCTTGTTTTTGTTTGTTTTATTTTGTTTGGTTGGTTGGTTGGTTTTTGTTCTGCAGAAACACAGATTTCCCTAAGAGGACTGAAACTGCTTTTTTGTATGCCAAAGTCAGAGGAATTTGTTGATGGATAACTGGAAACTTAAACCAATTCCCACAGAACTCAGGGGAATAACCTGTTGATTTCTATCAAAGCTGCAGAAAAATGTGAGAGGATTAGTCACAAGGATATTTTCCATCTATTTTGGTATGTACCAGTTTTCCACTATAATTTTACTCCTTTTTATAGTTCTAGACTAACACTAACAAAATGCATTGGTGAATTAATTCCTACACATTTAGTTCAGACAAACAGCTCTTGAAATGATATTTTTACAGTCCTTAAGAACTAAATCTATTTTAGGGTATTGGCATACTTCTGAAAGAATGATNCAAAAAAAAAAAAAAAGTTTCCAGTAAGCTAAGACAAGGATGTTTCTTCAACACAGAAACCCTTAATTAAATGCCAAATTGCCTGTAGCTTGGCTCATGTTATCCATTCATGCTAATTATTTACTATGGATTTGTAACACATAAGGTCAATATGACAGGCATGCATTTAATTTAACAAATCAATGTAGAGGTCTGAGTACATTGGAAGTCTGAAAATTAAAATATACTTATTTGAAAATCAACCACCCTGTAGAAAAAACTAATATTAGAACTTTACATTAATTCTTTAGTTAATTTGAAGAAGTGTAGCTCTCCCAGTGGCATCAAATGGAATTTTTATGTGTTAAAAAAAATCTAAGATTTCATTGTTCTGAGCTACTGAATGAGACATCATGTTCATTATGAAAGTAACAGCAGTTTAACCATGATTTCAGAGACCAGATATCAAAGTTTCAGGGTTTTCTCCAAATAAATCTCAGTAGCACCTTACTTCTGCTATTATTCTACACTCTTGGCAAACATAATTATTCTCCATAGACATGGAAATGGTTTCAGTGCAGTCACTTTTGATCTCAGAAAATAAGCAATTGTGAGACTCACTAGCATTGGAGGAGAAGCTATTAGAAATCTGTAGTGACATAGACATGGGCAGGGAGTCCCTTTGGAAAAGAGATGCTCTTCCTTTAAGTTCTGGTATTCATTATTATAGTATTCTTGTAGAGTATAATTCTTTTTTTATTCTTAATTCCAATCCTTTTGTATCTTCAGCCAAATACTGATCTCTCTGGAATAATTAGGAATTTTCCCACTAAAATTATTGGACAGACTCCCATTGCCTCTGAATGGGTTTTCAAACAATGCTTCAGAAAGCTGTATTTTATATTAGCTGTACCAAAATATTCCTACTCCTATGGCTTAGAACCTGAAAAATCCTAGATGATCATTTATTATTAAATATTAGAAATATAGTAGAAATTAATTTCTTATGTTGCTTCAGTCCTTTACTATCATTATTCTCAAAAAAACTACACCAAACAGAACAAACCAAATAAGGAAAATAAAAGAATTATCATTATAAAACTCAGACCACCAGTCTTTGAACAAACTCATTTCTTAATTTATCTGAAAGACCTGTTTTGGGTTTATTTGCTAGCTGAAGTACTGCATGCTCACCAGGATTTCTGGAATTTGAGTTTTCCTTACAAAATCTCTTACTTAGATATATGTTCTCTATAAAGATCATCTAATATTTAGCAGTAAAGTACACATATACTCTGAATTATATTTCCTACCAAATAAAGGACCATTTTTCTGAGCACGTTTACAATGGCTAGCATAAAAGATGTGGAGAAAGGAAAAAACATTTGCTCTTTTTTCTTTTCCCCCACCTCACTGACTTGACCAACACATTTGTAAGGCTATCTTTGTAAACGATGTGCCAGCTGACCTTGATATGTTTTTTTCCTGCTGTTGCTTCACTGCTTAAAGGTTTTATTTATTCCCTTTAACTGGGAAAAAAGGTCTTTATTTAAGACTTCTAGACACAGTGCTGAATTAAGGGTTGGGTTGATTTTCATCACTTTCATTGAATGCTGAGAGGCATCACTTCTCAAAGATTGTCCCCTGATGCTTCAACTCTTCAATATAAATTAGTTTCCTCTGGGAATTCTCATATCCTGAAGAGTTTTGTTCACAGATTGCAAACACAAGTAAGAGTTAATCTTAAGACATAAAAATAATTATCCAGATATTCCTTTTCTCCAAACCAGTACTGAGAACAAGAACTGGAAATGTGTATCAGCCTCTCTGAGGGCTTTAGAAACTTCTTTGAGTAGTTAGTCAGGGCCTTATGTCATTCACCCTTTATTAAGACAATATATATTCAGCTATGAATTGTGATGGAAATGCACGCTTTCTATCTCTGGAATTTGCTTGTCCATACAACAGCCACTCAAAATCCCCAAGGACTCTTTGAATGTTTACTGCAAAATAAAACAATAACCTTAATATCTGTACTAAGATATTATCAGAGACCACAAAACTGACGGGTTTTATATGTTGAACTGCTTTGTGAAATTAGTTCTCAACATCTGTCATTAGGACACAGAGGTACCAAGAGCACTCTAGGCATTCATGCAATTCATACTGACCTTAGTTGGTGCTGCCTTCACTAGGATCTTAAATGATAATAGCAGTTCAAACTTATAAAGCTCTTTCTGCTTGCAGAATTTTAGGCAATGAAGGAACACACCAAGGATCATAGACTGGACCTACCTAGATCCAGGAGTTTTACAGAGTAGGATGGTTGCCAAATAGGGCAGACCTGGACTGAAAAACTCAGAGTAAGGGATGTGTTCTTGGGGATCTGCACTTCTGCCTCTTCCATGTGAAAGGAGTGGGCATGTAATTATTGTTTCTAGGAGCAGCACTTGCTCCATTGTGCCACCACCACCCCTTGCTGATGGCCCATGTGTCCTCGTGTGGCTTTTCTGGAGATCAGGCACTACGACAGTGCAGACAGTCAACCTTCCCTGCTCCAGCAGTGCTCACCCTGCTGCTTCTTCTTTGGTCTTCACTCATCTTAAAATCTTTCTAATATACAGAAACTTGATGTAGCAGATAATCCTTTTCTTCCACTGTGAATGTCTATACCATCTATTATTATCAGTCACAATAATGATGTCCTTTTGCAGGCATCCCTAAAATAACAAAAGCAGCTTACAGATCTTTTCTGTCTTAAAAAAATATTATCAACAAAAACACAAACTGAAATATATTATTTACACTGGTAAATAACAGATAGAAAGAGTCTGTATAATGAATAATAATAATTCTCCACTGTTTTTTGACCTATACTAAAACAAAAGTTCCAGTTTTCATGAGTCATCCTAATTAGAGCAGTAATTGAAATTAGATTTGTTTTTCCATCATAAATAGGTCATCCATTAGAATAAATCATTTTATTGTCTTGCAGAGCTGTACAGGAGCCATGCAGCACACTGGGTTCTTGAAGCACTGTGTTCTGGACAATCAATAAGGCAAATTTATGAACATGATTTGTTCAGTGAAGTAATTTAATTGTATGTAATGTGATCAGAAAGGATTTTAAAAAACAAAGTCAGGAATTGGGCAATGAGTAAAGCAGATGCATAGTAACACAAAAGCAAATCCAGTAACTTGAAGCTACCCAAATGTTGATTCAAGCTTTCACAGACTGGCCTATCTTCCTGGCACAGGAAGCTTTTTGTGTTAAACTCTGGCAGAAGTTACCCAGTGCAGTCAGACTGATACTGACAAAGCAATTTTGCACAATTGTGAGAATATTGGCAATAGTCCACCCACTGGGTTCCTGCTTTTTATATTTGCAGATTTTGAGTGGGCAGAAAGTTGCTTTAGTTCAAGGGTCTGGTCCTTACTGGCAGCATAAAAAGCCTTCTGGAAATAACTAAGTTATCACGCCTCCCTTTTTCTTGAAAATGCGAATAAATTAAAGAGCTTGTACATACATTTTAAATTCCAAGGTGCTGTTTACTGCTCTGCATAAATGTCTATTGTTCATTACAGAACAACAATAAAATACAAACCCACAGTTCCATAGACAGGCTCACAGGACACAGCTAACCACAAAAACAAGATGAGACCTAGAGCTCAAGTCTCCCATTTCCCATTTTGCTCTGCAAAATACTTCAAAGAAGCAGATTTCCAATTTATGTCTGCAGATTTTGCAGTGAAAAAGTCTGCAAGTGAAAATCAGTCCTTTGCCTAACTAATTGTACAAGACTAAATAAATGGATTTTACACATACATAAGAGAAATAATGGTATCTGTCTACCAGTAAGGCACGACATGCAGTATAAACAGGACTTCATGTATACTGAATGGGAATTCAGCCTTCCTGGTGAGAACACCACACTTTGGTTAGACGAGCCACATTCTTCCAGTGTACCTAAAAGACCCTGCAGAGAGAGGCACTGTATTACCCTGGGAACATGACTGCACTTATTCCACAATCCAAAGCTGGAAGCTCCATCTAGGCAGCTTGAACACTGTCAGAGGGAGGCCACATTTATTCCTTATGCCATGTGACTGAAATGGCATAAGTAATGGGAAATCAAATATGTCTCTTCTGCACAGAGAGAGAATGCTGGGCTCAGTGTCTATCATAATCTTTACATCCTTACAGGTCACAGAATCACAGGATAGTTGAGGTTGGGAGGGACCTCTGGAGGCCCTCTCTTCCAAAATCCTGCACAAGCAAGGACACCATGCCTGGGACTGTGTCCAGACATTTTTTTAATAACTCCAAAGATGGAGATTTTATGATTTCTCTGGCACCCTGTGCCAGTGCTCAGTCACCCTTACAGTGAAAAAGTGTTTATTGATGTTCAGAGGAAACCTTCCTCGTTTCAGTTTGTGCCCATTGCCTCTAGGCACCCCGGAACAGAGCCTGGCTCCATCCTCTTTGCACTCTCCATGCAGGTATTTGCACACATTAATGAGTCACCCCTGAGCCTTCTCTTCTCCAGGCTAAACAGTGCCAGGTCTCTCAAATTTTCCTCATATGAGAGACACTTCAATACCATAATCCCCTCCATGACCCTTTTTTGCACTCTCTTCAGTATGTCCATGTTTCTCTTTTCCTGGGTGCAGTGTTCCAGAGGAGGTCTCACAGTGCTGAGGGGAAGGATCTTCTCCTTTAACCTGCTGGCAATGTCTTGCCTAATGCAGATCAAGATACCCTTGGCTTTTTTTTGCCCCGAGAGCATAAGTGAGTATGATTGTAGCTGCTGACTTCCTGCAGCCAAATGAGATCAGGCTGCCTAAGCCAGAGCATGCCAAAAACATGGGCTGAGTTTCCTGCAGATGCTCAGTGTGGTGATGCCTTACACTCCTGCAGAACTTTACATGTGATTTACTTCCTACCCTTACTTGCCCTTTGAGGAACAGGACCCAAATCTACAATTGGAGCCTAACCATGAGTTTTCTTTAAAACACAAAGAAAATAATAGATTTCAAATGGAAGCCCGATGTCTATGGTGGCTCTCTAGAATATACTAATGTACAGTTTACAGCTTTTGCTGTGAAATATTTTCAAGATTCCCTAGTTAAAAAGGCATAAATTCTTTGGCACCAAAGCTTAGACTTTACTGCCCAGATCTTCCTTTGTTTCCACCTGGGGAAATATTTTGAAAGATCTCTTTGCTGTTCACTTCAGGTGTTTGTGTTGGTTAGTTTCTACCCTTGTCTCTGGCTCCATCTCTTTCTCCTCTGAACTGAACCCCTAGGATGTACTCAGAACATGATTCATCTCTTGCCTTATTGGAAGTTGTTGACAGGCTTGTTATCAGCTCCTGTGGGACTGTGTCCCACTGGGGAAAGCACTGACTGCCTTGGCTCACCCTGTTTCCCAATCCCTGAGGGAATATCCAGCCCCTCTCTGCCCCAACAGTGCCAATTTCCTCAATCAGATGGAGAAATTGGTCATGAGCGTAAGGGGTGAGCTCATATACATAGCAAAAGACACATAATAAGTGTCTTGTCAATTTAAGATCTTTAAACAAGATTATGGGCTAAACAAGTTGTTATCCCATGAAAGTTTTCTAATATTTCCTGTGTTAATAACGTTAAATATCTTCATGGGTATATGGAGAACAGACAAGATTCCACAGAAACTGTTAAAATATTTAGGGAAAAAGTCCTATTCCTTTTCCCTAGGAATGTTCAGTCTTTCAATCTTTTTTTTTCCAAGTTAAATAAGTGATGAAGATGCATAAAAGTTTGAAAAAATGCATTGAAAAATATTCAGATCAATTAATATCAAGATAAGATAAAAATATTTCTATTTTGCATCATTTTTGTAACAAATTCAGAAACAGTTTCTTTGAATAATTTTCTTGAATAATTTTTAAAATATTTCCTGACAATCTGGAATTTTCTTAAAAGTGCCTTATACTTAATGAAATTATTTTTTAATGTAAAAATTATGAACAAAAATTATTTATAGGTAATTAAAATATCTAGAAAGATGGTACAGCATGCTATTTCAATCACTGAAAAAATTACATAAATATAACATAACAGATGCTGTTGAATTTAGTCCTAATCAAAAAACTATTGGAACATTTTTAAAGATCTTCATGGTCATTAATTTAAGTGGACATAGTTTAATATCTATTTTGCTAGGCCTGCATGAAGGATACAAAAACAAACTCACACCTTGGGATATGAATGAAAGTAAACAAAATACCAGGTAACTGCTAAAAAGTGGAAAAAATGTCTATTTAAAAAAAAATCACTTTAAATTACGAAATTTCTATTAATGTCATGTCTTTTTCTCATTACTCTATTATTGCCTAATAATTCAATCATGATGTTTTAGATAATTAAGAGATATAAATTTGTCAAATAAAATAAGAGCATAAGAGAAAGACTGTGAGCTTTTCCATAAAAAAGTTTATAATAGGGAATTCCCAATTGCATTATGTTTCCACAAAACTTTGAATATAGGGAATTCTAGCTCACCTAAGGCTTTATGCACCTATTAGAGAAGGGTGATGATAAATATTCAGGAATGAATGCAGGCATGGCTTCTGTATCTTATGTTTGAAATACTTGTTAGCAACCTTGTCTTGCTGACTGTGTGAGAAATGGTCAAATTCTTCCCACTATCTGTGTCCATGATGCAATCTTTGAAGCATTTGTTGATTGCTCAGTAATGGAAAAAGACAACTTCACTGACATTCAGCTTGATAAGGCAGAGCTTTCTGAAGAATCATTTTACCAATCCAGAGATATGTACCGGGACAAAAGACCAAAGGAATTCAAATTAAGGTGGGTTTTTTTTGTTTGTTTGTTTGTTTTTTTTCCAACAACAGGGTTTTTTTAACTTCTCGGAATGATTTCAATGGAATAGAAGAAATAGAAGTTTAGCCAAAAAAGCAAGCAAACAACAACAAAAAGACAAACCAAAATTGTGTAATAAAAGAGTTATGGAATAGTAAACAGTTTGCTTACTTTAATAAATCATAAGTCCTTATGTGGGAATTTAGGTGACTGCTTAAGAAAGAATTACTGTTCAAAGCAAATATTAACTTTGTCTTAGCTCTCAGCCATCATTCTCACTGCATTTTAGATTTTTGTGGAAGCCTAATTTTCACAATAGACAACTATTTTCGAATTCTGAACAGATATAAATGAAAAAAAAAAACACAAAGCAAAAAATTGCATGCTATAATAAATGGAAGATAACCTCTGACCAATGTGGTACATTTTCCAAATGTTTATTTTAAAGGAATTACTAATATCTAAGAAATTATTTTGCTTGACAAAAGTGTCAGTCATTAACTACTTATCTTTTGATTTATTTGGAATTTTTTATGAATTTCAGAATTATGTCTAGGAACTTAGTTTCTAATATATTACTTTTTAATATTTCAAAGAACTGGTCAGTACTACGAAACATATTATACAATTAGAGCAAAATAAATTCCCCACTTTTTCTTAGAACTAGGCAATAAAATGCATTTTAAAAAACTCAGACCCAAGCTAAATAAAATCAAATAAATGCTTAACCTCTCCTGAATCAGATTTTTCTCTCAGTTTTAAAAGCACTGCAGGCATCTTTAAAAATGTGCATAATTGTTTACATTCAGTAATGAAATTAGGCTGATAATTAGAATGTAGAACAAAAATCATGTGACTTTTAATACTGCAAATAACTGAAAAAGGTAATTACAAAGCTCTTGTAAATATTTAGAAGGACTTAAATGTTGTACAAAGTATCAACAATATATAATTTCATTAAATAAATTATTTAAAAGTGTAGTCTTATTATCTAACATGCATATAGAATGCTAGAGCCTTCTGCTTGGTGAAATAATTCTGGAGTGTTGAAGAGCTGTGTTATAAACTAGAGATTTAAATTAGCACGTTTCAGTTAGAATTACTAAGAAAAGAAAAGGTATTGGCTCATTTGAGATTTCATTACAAATTCAGACATTAGTTGGGCTTGCCAATGTTTTGTATAATTTTCACTGGGCAAGGGAGGAGAATCAAATCCATTTCATCTATGCTGAACTGCTCCCACCAAAGCAAGGTTGAAAAAGACTGAGCCAACTGTGCTGTCTGCCCTTGCCTTGACACAAGCCAAGCCCCAGCCATTTGCTAGTGAAACAAACGGTAATTTAATCAGAGAGCAAGTTTATGTAATATGCACTTTTTATGTACGTGCAATAATGGCCCTGCTGTACAGTGAAATAATGAATTTGCTGGCCAGTTATGAATGCAGACCCAAAAAAGAACCTTCTGGATCAACAAATCTGGTACTGTGCTGAAGAAGGTAGCCAGCACTTTAATACTAACAGAACTCAATTCAAATCTCATTTATCAAGTCAATGTTGGGACACCTCTGCACTGATTTCAGGAGTTAGTCATTGTAAAAGATTTTTAACCTCACTGTTGTCACATTATTATTATAATAAATTATTCAATGGTAGCTGTTTGATTTATTCAAAAACATACATTGTATATTATCCTAAGTAATGAAAAAAACAACCAATTGAGAATCAAACTGTGGGCAACCTTGTTGCTTGTGTTTTTGCTTTTAAGAAATCATTTGTAATAAATTCTTCAGTTAATGGTCAATACATGAAGGGATTCCATGTCTCATAACAGCTTTGAAAGACAGACTGCTTTTATTTTGTTGTTGGCATGCAGATTTACATATGCAATTTCTGAAATTTATATGCTAATGCTGTAGGATAGAGTTTGGCATTCTTTCAGAACTGCAAAATGTAGAGGTTTCAGGGTCAAAATCATAGAATCTACTTAAACATTTTTATTATTTTATTTTGAAATACATGTGCCAAGTACTTTAGTCGTATAGGACTTGAGTAGATTAAATATTAATTTCCACACTGCATTAAATATTCATAGATCTCATATGTGACAACCATGGCTTCATGTCAGTCTTGAAAAGGGAACTCTCTTTTCCTTGTTTTTGACATCTCTAGTCAAGACTTACCTGCATCTTTTTTTGAATTATCTCCAAAGACTCTAATTATTATACCATAAACATTCACTTTTATTTTACCTTGCCAAAGTGGAGAGAGATATTCATCAGCCTCATAAAATATTAAGAGCTGGTCCTTGTTTTACAATAATGGATTTATTGAGAGGTTTTAAGGTTCTGCAAGAGAAGAAAATATTTCTGAGGAGGAGGGAAGGAAAAGGAAATGGGAGATGCAGCTCTAATCCCAGCTAGAGGAGGTGGGAAGTTTATGAGTATTCCAGACTGGATTTGTACTTGTAAAACTCCCATATTGTATGACAGTCAGTATAACCCTTTGGTCTTGCTTCAAAGTAGTCCCTGAGGAAATAAGAAATTGACGATTCCAGGTTAACCTTAAGATCATTGCTACTGCTATTTCTTTTGCCTTTTATGGGTTTGTCATTTAAAATAACAGTTTTGAGAGCAGATAGGTAAATTCCAAGAAGTTCTTTTATTTAAAGGTGGTTGCATGTAAAGATGAAAAAACATCAATATTCTATGGCAAAAAATACTTACAATGGGCTACTGAATCAACATGCAGAGAATTTGTCAAAATCAAAGATAGTTAGTGACTAAAAACATTACTGCACTTACAGGCCTGTATATAACCTACCACAGGTTTAAATGGATTTCTTAGCCTTTCTGAGTAATTCTTTGATAAGGGCTTGCTCTAAAAATGCCACAGTCTTCAGGAAAGAACAGAGAGAAAATTGCTGTCATCTTGGTTGTGAATGTTGGTTCATTTTGTGTTTTGTTTTTATTTTCATTTTTATTTGGTGTATTTTTGCTTGTTTTGGGGTTTGTTTTTGTGGTTTTGTTTTGGTTTTGTTTTCATTTTTGTTTTGGTTTTTTAAATTCTGTTTTGGTTTGTTTTTTGTTGGTTTTTCATTTGGTTTTTTTGAGTTTTGGGTTTTTTGAAGTTGGAATGTAAGAAGAAATTTCACGTCTATGAGCTAATATTTCCTCCTCAAGTCTCCTGATAGTATTTATGATTCATGTAGGAAATCACTTGGATGGTTTTTCCTTCACGTTACAAAATTTATTTATTTCTTGGACAGATTTTACCATAACAATTATTGTTGCCTCCAATGGTAAGCAAGGATTTAAAGAGAATTATTTCAAATTACCGTATTTTTTTGACAGAGTTACCAAAATCCCTTTCTACATTAAGCCATGTTCTTACAGTTTCAGAACTCATCTGATGAAATCTGCAATGAGAAACACATTTTTGTTATAGAAAGAAACCAGTTGTTTCAAGGGATTTGCCTGCTAAATTACAGTCATTATTTCATGGGTAAGGTTCATTTCCCATTAATGCATCTAAATTGAGTGTTTTTGGTTTACACCTGTTGGTTTACCCCTTTATAGATACTGGGGAACTTCCTGTGAGTGATGCAAGGACCTCAAGTTGTTGATTTACTGTCAGCCTCCGCCACATCCAAGAGAAGAACTTCCCTGACGTGTCGTGTGAATTATCTTGGAGATGCTTAACTCCATGGACTGCATAGCAAAGCTGAAGGCCTAGCCCATGTGGTGCATCAAAGTTTTAGGTGCCTGAAATTAGGGTAGGTGTCATCTGGTGTCAGATGAATGTCAGAAGACAACCCCAAACCACATCATTATCTTTCCGTTTAAAGTGGCTATTTAAATGCCAGACATTACCATTGTGTCCGGCTGAATAGGAAATGAGAAATGTTAGGTGAGATAGGCTACGCTTGTCAGATTATGTTCTCATTTTCATCTTACTAAGAGAGGACTTTATGTAATATGACTATCTGCATAATGTTGGTTATTCCACATTCTTTCTGGAAGGACATCACTTCTGAATGTGAGTTTCTTTTGGATTTTGATAGAACTTTAGAGCAGTCTGTAACAGGCTTGATAGTACATACCTCTCAAAATGCATGTATTTCACAAGAAAGTTTAAATGAAAAGTTTTTCAGAGCCACAGAACTCCTCCCGAGTAATCTAAACCTCCCGCTGTGAGAAGGAGAATGTTCTCTTGGCACTCTTGAGTGTCTTGGGGAACATTGAAATTTCTTGCCTATGGTGTTCCCCCTCACCTTTACCCTCTAAAAATAAGGGTGCATATCTTCTGATTTCACCATAAGAAAATTTTTCAGTATGTTCTTGCAAATGGGTCTAAGGGTTATAACTATACATAAATATATTATAACTATACATAAATATATAAATAAAAGTTATTAATTTGTGATGCCAAGTAATAGTTAATTGAATAGCCTCATAGATAATTTTGGGAATTGCTAAAAACTAGAAAAAACCATACATATTTTTCTTATAGTTTTGATAATGGAATAATGTTTTTTTTTTCCTGTGCTGTATCCCTAACAAACTGTAATGTATAAAAAGTGTAAAGAGACTCAAATATTGAGCTCCAAGAACGAGCTCTTGACTTTTCAGACAAGAGTTAAGAAGCAGTTGTATGTGGTATCTGGTGAATTTTCTTTCTTATGAGTAAAAGGGTATGACATGCTAATTTTATATTAAAAGTAGATACTCTTTTAATACAGATTTGGTTAATACTGATTCTGTAATTTGATTTTCCTGTTCAGCTGCAATTTAGTATTTATTACAGAGATACAAATTCCAGGACAAAACATGCTTGGGGAAGAGTAGAGTGCTTCCATTTTTGGCATTTCTACAAGTGTGTTTTATTGACCACATGCCATATGGTCACACCAGCTATGCTGCTGCAGCAGTTTGTCACTTGAAGCAAGCCTGATGCCATGGAAAAATATACTGAGAGAGGAACAAGAAAAATGCTATGTTGGCATATCAGTTAATTGGATTCTAACATGCAGCATTACCACATCTGTTCACCTTATCTTTTATTTACTGTTCCCTGGGCTAGTATTTTGGTAATAAATAGGTGTATGCTTAACATAAGTGTATGTAGTTTGGGGCAAAATGATCCTGTGGAACTCTCATTCCTGGGCTCTTCTGAAGATATGCACCATTTCACAATCTCCATCACACAGTTTTTGGCCTTGCCATCCAGCAGCAGGATGTGATATTATTCTTTTTTGAGTGACAGAAGGGGGCTCTCATGAACACTGCCAGAGCAGACAAGCACAGTGGGACTGAACTTCTGAGCACATAAGAGGAAGACAACATTTCTGCATAAGATCTTAAAAGAAAAAGGCAGAAACACTCTCCTTATTTGAGCTTGGTAATAAGCTATTAATTTACAGATTTCAAGGTATGGTGTCTGCAGTTTGTATTGACCAGCATCACTGCCTCTGTATACACACAGCCTCACTTCCCAATATTTAAACTGTTCAGAGAAATTAACAAAACTGGCAGCTAGTCAAGAATTAGGCAAACCATAATTTTGTCTTCAGGAAGTCATGATCATAAAATAGGATACCCTCTTTCTACAATAACAACAACAAAATTTTGTTTGTATACAGGGCTTTTGGAACAGCTTCTCATGGCTGCAGGTAAATAGTGTTGCTTATAGTTGAGAGTGTAAAGTAGATGTAAGCTGCAGATCACTGTGAAAGGTAAAAAAAAATCATATCCTGATATAGCATATTGGAATTCCTCTTTTTATCTTTTATGTTGTACATTCCTTTTTAAAGGCTTAGTCTCTGAATTTGAGGAAGGAGTTGGAACTACAGAGAAGTATCTCATGTTTCATGCCTGTCTGTCCTAGACTTTGAAGTGGGATGTTCTCAAAGGATCTTCTAAGCCATAAGTAACTGTGATGTGGAGAAATTAGCAGGGTGTGTACTGATTGTTCTTCTTTGATGATTCCTATCTATCACAATAATATCTTCCCAAACAACATGAATACATTTAGGTATGGAGAAATGAATTAATCTGGAGAGGTACTAGATGGTCTTAATTAAATGGTGCTGAACAAACAGAGTCACATTTTACCCTTTGCTATATTTTATAGCTCTGTTTTTTTTTTCAAGCCTTCATAACATTTTTCACTCTCTTCCTACAACACTATCACAAAGACTGAATCAACCTTATCATGTATGTATTCCTTCCTCTTCTTCATCTTTTTGAAGTAAAGAAACGGTGTGACCCATTTTCCCAGTCTTCAGATCTGTCTCTGGCTCTTGAAGTGAATAAAAATTGAGTGAACTTGTGAAAATGCTGCTACTGCTTTGCCAGTTTCATCCCCCACTTCCTTCAGCACTCCTGGTGTGTGTAATCTGGCCAAGGAATCTTGTCGATTTTAAAATACTATAATCTTTTAAAAGCTATTTTCTGCTGCACTTCGCATGCTTCCTAATTTTACACCTGCATTAATGAATGCCTGATACAATTTAATCTTTTTTGTGAATAAAGGCAGATGTATGGTAGCATTTCATCTGTCTCTTTCTCTTCTAAGTCTCTGCTATCTTTCATGTGCTCCCAGAGCTGCTCAAAAGCAAATATGTGGTTTATAAAAGACATTTAACTCTCTTCACTCCAACCAAAAATTCATGTGGCCTAAGCTACTCTGTACATTGTTAACATCAACCAATCCTTTACACTGATGTACCATAAGATTAAATATAGATGTGGGAGTGAAGCAACTCTCAGATTTGTAAATCATCCAGAATTTGGAGTTTAATTTTTAATCTTTAAAAAAGCACCACTTTTTAATGAATGATAAAGTTTTAGAATAGTACTCTTTTTCCACATTTTACAGTCAGTCTTTGCCAATGAAGGCAAAATAAAATTACAAGGGAAAAATAATGATAAAAAAATAAGGAGGAAAATATTTAAGAAGTGTGAGGCCTCTTTTTCTGATATCATCTGATGCCTCCATGATGTTTGTAAATAAATTTTCTTGTAAGATTTGAAAACTTTCAAGTTGAAAACAAACCATATGATTAATAGATATATTTATTCAGATCAGGAAACTGATACAAGCACAAAAGCCTCAAAGACAAACATTTAGATCCACTGAACCTTTCATAATGAGTATATCTTACCTTCCACTGTCACCATAAAATTGGGAATGCTCAAATAGTGAGTAATTCATACTGAAAAAGCCCAAAGGGTGGTGAACAGGAAGTTTGTGACCATCAGGTAATTCCAGACTTTCTAGCTTTTGCTGTGACCAGAAATTCTTTATGATCTAAAAAAACTGAAATAGAAAAACAAACCAAATTCTAGTTAATTCCATAAAAATAAAATTATTTTAATGCATCAGTATTTCCAAGTGAGAACAGTTTTTCTAAATATTCCTGGTAATACTTTCTGGGGTCAGGATCTGGCTTTTCATGGCTTCCACTCCCTGTCTTTATCTTCTATGCAGTATGTTGGCAAAAGAAAGGCAATACCAAAATCTCCCAGGGCCAGAAGCAGTGTGATTAGCACTTAACAATCAATTCTGTGTCTTGGAAGTCAATGGGTATTTTATTATAGATAATGGAGGGAGCAGCAACAGAGAAAAAGCCAAAAGACACCTTCTACTATTTGCCTGACAAAATGGTCAAGCTTCTACAAGTTACTTCATGGGTCACCTGGATTATATTGAGAAATCTCATCTGCTGTTATTAGAGAGAGTTGTCAGGATAGACTGACTCACTCAGCAGCAGCAGGATCTCAAATGATTTGGAAAGACTATTACCAAATAAATGGGCATTAATAACAAGAAGAATTAGTCTGTATAAGTTGGTTAGTACAAGCACATTAGAGGAACAGAGAGAGTCACTTGGTCAAATAAGGAATGAAGTTCTAAAGTGTCTTGGAAGGGATTTAAATCTATCTACTTGCAAAAGCATTAGACTAGCTTTGCTTTGCAAGGGAATGTCCTGTGTGCTTTTGCAGTCTCCTATGAAGGTACTCAGAAATGGTTCAAGGACAGTAATTTTGTTCACAGATTTGTCTCATCAATGGTCTCTGGAAGTTCCAAAACCTAATATATCAGAAAATGAAGTGTATACTCTAATATTCACGTGCACCCCATGATTATTACCTCTGTTAAGCAAGCACTTCACAGTTTAAGTTGATAACGTAGAGTTAAACCATGATAGAAGGGAAAGGACATGATGTCCTGTCACTCCCACGCTTTTACTACACACACATCATGGAAACATAGCATGAAAATTCAAGCAAGACTTGTAGCAAATCTTGATATTGCTTTCATGTTTCATACTCCCACACTGAAAGTCAGCTCACTATAATTTACTCCGTTTTCTTTCTTATTGTGTGGCAAGTAAGACCTTTTTACATACCATTACTGAGCTCTGTTGGCTGGCCTTTTCTCCTGTTGTAGTGAAGAAACAGGGAGCAGAGCAGCAGCCCCTTTGCTAAAGTGGCTGCCCAAATGCTATTCTTCAGCACACCAAAGCTCCAGAGAGAAAATACGTCCTTTCTTCCAGCATATTTTGCTGAAAGATATTAATAGCCTGTCTCCTTCTGCCAACCCATGTTTTTCCTTTTATATTTGCCAGCTTCATCTGTTACAGAGCTTTTGAACACAATCACTCAAAGGTCTGTGTAGACGAAATGCACTCTTATTTTAAATATTTGTTCCACCTTTCTGTGCTTTGTTGTGCTATTCTGCTTTTGATCAATGTAATGTACTGATTCACAGCACTGAGGCTCCTTTTCTGAGGAGACTGTTATGGGTGTCAACACATGGATTGCTGTCCTAGCTGGAGCTGAAACCATTCCAAACAAGCCTGAATACCTGAAACAGCATATCTGCATTATCACTGTATTCTGTCTGGAGCAATTGGTGTCACTAAATAATCTTTCTGTTGTGCCACTTCCAGAGTTGCTGAGAAATTTTTGTAAGCTTTAAACCATCCTCTAATTACGTTTCCCTAATGTTCCTCCATTTAGAGTTTCAAATAGGCTGTAAAACAATAAACTTTTATTGAAGAATTGGTTGGTGGTCACAGTTCTTTTATTCAGTAACCCTGCCTTCACATACCACTTTTTTTTCTTCCTGCCCCCCCTTCCCCCCCAGGTAATTTCTGGCCTCTGAGAGCCCTTTCCAGTTAGGATGTCTGACCCCTGCAGCCTGCTGGGTTCGTGTCCATTCTCGGAGTACTTGTGGCAGCTGCCTCAATCTGTGCTGCAGCTTGTGCAGGGCAGCAGACATGATTAATGTGCTCTTGGTGAGTAACAGACACTGGGGCAAAAAGAGAATGAAACAAGCTCATAACAAACAGGAAGGGCCAAGGGCACACCTGTCCTGTTAGCAGTTGTCAAATAAAAACTCTGATTGGGTCATGTATCATGGTTTCCTTGAATTTGTAACTATTGAGTGACATAAGACTGCAGCCAATGGCTCTCCTTAAGAATTAGAAAGATAATCAGTTTGTCTTCCAAAATCTATCCACTAAACACCTTTTAAAGTATATGTTGTCAATCAGATCAGAAAAGAACCTTGTAAAGGTCTGTTTCTAATTACATAGTGGTCAATAGTTTGCCATTTATTTTTAAGAAAACAACTTCTCCATTAACAGGACATGTCAAGGTATTAGTAAATCACTTGTTTGGTCTATAGAATTGCCTTTGCAAAGATAAGAATCCCCTATGTTTCATCATCTCTTGGATTGAACACTGGTTCATTAGTGTTTCACTACTTCCAATAAAAAGAACATTGAAAGACATTAGCTCTGAAATTAAAATATATGAAGCCAGCAAAATGCTGTAGAGGAAACAATGTACAGTAGGTCATTTTGCTGGTCTGTGAGCATTCCAGAGAGGAATTGCATTTAGAACAAATCACTTCTCTTGAAGAGATGTGCATTTACTTCCCTCAGCCAGAGAGATTCTTATTTGTAAGAAATATGGACACACCAGTTTGTCTGATTAAAATGGAGTAGTCAACTGTTCAAATCATTATTTTGTTAAATGTACATTAAAAAGTGTGTTTTACTAGATGGATATGATGATTGGATGGGCTTTGAAATTTATTGTACTTGAGCATGTATTCATATAATTCAGTAGGATGTATAGCTAATAGGCTTATAAAAAAGTCACATTACAGTAGTATTACTTAGATGACATGATTGCATTTCAACAAGATCCAGCTCATTTGGTGCACAGATAATTTACTCTAAATTCTGGATGTATATTAACCATTGCACAGCCAGCTTTAATTTTGCCTTGCCTCATGAGTGTAGCACAGGTCCTGCTGAAACAAGCCAGACCTACAGTGGCATTTGATGAAGCACATTTATTACTCTATGTAATAAATGTAAGTGGACTGACTTTGATTGGAATCTTTCCAATCTGGCATCCATAAGAGATGTCAAAAATGGCAGTCTCTGCTCCACAAAGGGCCCAGAAACTTATTCTTCTGTCATCAGAGGGGAGTTTGCTCAATTTTGCCATCCAGGAAGGCCTCAGCAGAAAATACATTACACAGGAGACAGAAGTTTCTTTTAAGCAGATTGCTTGAGCTAGTTAGGAATTTTTATTTAGTGTGACTTGTCAACTTTTACTTCATGCAAAACGAGTGTCTTTTAAAATAAAGTTTAATAAACTAGCTTAGAGAGTAATTGTGAGATGGAGGAAACAATATTGTTGTCTAAATTCATGCTGAAATAGATCAACGTCCTGTAAAACTACATGCTCACTGGGTGAACATAATAGATAATTTGGCATAAAACATTATAGACTGTTTCCATGTGAGAGGTTCAAGGTTGGATTATCTGTCCAGCCTTTCCTAGGAATGCAGTTTCAAAAAGTGTCTGGGAGGGCAGAGAGAAGAGCAAAGAGAAGCTGGCTGGGTTGCTACATAGCATTACACATGTTCTGGTCTGCTGGTGCATTAACATCAGCCCTCAAAGAGAGTGTTTGTTTGACCTGCCAGCTCGAGGTAAAACGTGGTGGTTGCCAGAAAGAGTTCATCGGGAAGTTAAAAACTGGGAGAGGTGAGGGGAGGTTTGAACAAAAACAAAGTAAAAAAAATTAAATGAGGGAACTCGATAGCTTTGTGTCTGAGCTTCAGTATGCACACATCTGCAGTGCCTTCTGTCTGCACTGAGAATTAATACAGCAATGCACCAAAGCCTAGCTCTTGCCCAGAACACTTCTGATGCAGGACCCAAAGTACCATTATGAAGTTACAGCAGAATTTCTCCTGTGGGCAGAATGAAGCTATTCACGCTGGAATTCAGCCAAGCTACTTAGAATTATAATCCCTACTCTGTAATAGACACCAGCCACAGTTTTGAGTGTTAAATTTCATGTGAAGAATAGCTTTTACAATGAAGTGTACTCAAAGATCTGTGTAAGGGACCACTGCTCAAATCAGGATGACATGGACAAGGATCACTGGCACTGTTTTTTGTATTCCTTTTGTTTTCCTGGGTGAGCTTCCAGGAACTAGTTGAGTCCAACCTTTTTGAAACAGTTTGAGCAGGTGAAGCATAGAGTAAATTTTTTTACCAAGGACTACAATTTGCCAAGGACTACTTAAGGATATCCTCTGTATGCCTCTGTGTGGATGATGCATGCCTTAGAAAGGTGTGCTGTAGTCCTTTGAAAAATATAAGGGACTAACCTTCTGTGTGTTATTTGGAAGATAATGTCTCCTGCTTCTGGAAGATATTTCAGTAGTGCCTGGGAACTTTAGCATGTGTTTTTTGGCTTGGAATCAATGAACTCAGTGGAGACATTCTGAATTATGAGCTGAGGTTGTGGGCTGAAAATGTGGCTCTACTGCAGTAACTAGCAAATAGTCTATTTATTTTAATGAGGCAAGAATTTCATCACTGGATGTCATAATAAATCTAATAATAGGTACTACAATTTTCCCATGTGAAAATACAAATTACTACACTGGTTATCACCCCATGCTTATATATAAAGTTTTACAGTATCATCCAAAGAACCCATGACTAATCATGCTATTATATTGCTTAAATGGAATATGTGAGGTATTGAAAGTAAAAGAGACAGAAGAAACTCTCCATTTTAAAGACTATACTTTCCTTTGGTGTACTCTGTTATTGAATCATATTTCATTATTAGTACTATTGCTATTATTATAGCTAATCATATTATGATTATTTTGTTGAACACTTTCATTAGAATTTCCTAATATCAGTGATATTATGACTACTCCTGAATATCTCTGTTCATTTTATCTTACTCTTAAAATAACTATTAAACATAAGAATGAATCATAGTTCTTTTTGAGAAAAAAAAGGTGCCCTGTTTTTCAGCAAGTGATACTGGCTTCCACAGGCTAGAAGTTAAATTAGCACATGCAATCTTAATCTTGTTATTAAGCAATAGCTGAAATATACCTTACGTCATAACATAGTCATGTATATTTATGGATTTTTCTGATAGTAATACTAAAGACACTGCTTGAACTAAATACAAAAAATCAGTCACCCTTGCACTGGAAAGGGAATGAGCATGAAACATATTTCATTATAATCTTTTTTCACAACATTCTTCCATATATCATCTGAAATTCAGGTCAAAATTTCTGTTGACTTCAGCAGTGGATAAGAACAACCCTTTGGAATTCAGATGAGGTTTTGCAGTCCAAGTCATGAAGGGTAGTTCTTTGTATTTGAATTCACATTTCTGCATCTAATTTTGACTTTTGAAAATTAGGATTATCAATTTATGTTAGAGGTTCATGAAAAAGTTACTTCATCCAAAAAAAAAAAAAAAAGGAGAAAGTTTAAATCTTTCCATAAAGTCTAATTATTATGCATTAATGCAAGGAAACAGGCAATGAAAACAGAACTAGGGATAGGGATATCCTTTATTTTAGATTGTGTTAATAATAATGCAGAAGTCATATATAATTTTGGACACACAGTAAGATAAAGTTTTAACGAGACTTAAATGGAATTTTACGTTTGGGCAAAAAATTTTATCACAGACCATTAAACAGCATTTTATAAAACCATCTTTATAGAACTAAACCATGATCCCAGAGACACTTCACAGAGATACTTTAAGCAAAAAAAAAAATGCAATAAAATATTAAAAATTAATGCCAACTCTGAAGAAAAAAAAATATTACCTTTTTAATCTATCTAAATGCATGTATTAGGATACATACATTTTTTTAGCTAGAGAAATAAAAAATAGAGACCTTAATGATTAAATGGACACATATAGGAAAATTGGTGATTAGTCACATCTTCAATGGAGAATTTTGGGAGGTTTTGCCATTACCACAGCAGGTATAAAAGGTGGGAACACTTGCCAAACTGTGTCATCTAATATGTCCTCTATACCTCTTATAACAAGAGTAATTAAATTATATACAAGAAAAAAAGCAGAAAACAGAAAAATCACAACTGGGCCACTCAAACCCAAATGAAATATCACACATAAAACCATCAGACACTGTAATAGCAATACCTTAATATTTTTCAAAATAAGTTCAAGTTTATAAAAAGTAAAAAAAAATACGGAGAAAAGTATGGAGGAAATTATGGAGAATCTAAGAATAAATATGCAGGACAAAATAGTAATTTAGACAACTTCTGCTGATTTGAGTGGTGAAAACTGCTGTTGACATGCTGTTACACTTCTTTTTCCTGTCTTTTTCTGACTCTTAAAAAGGTCACATTTCAAATCAATAGTCCCTCAGAGCCATGACATGCTAGTCACTGAAGAAAATGTATTATTTCTCAGCTCCCTTTAAGTGAAAAAATGATATAAACTGTGATAAATACACATATGTATTCTTTCTACAAGGTCTGGCATCAGATGGTAAGGAATAAGCTGAATGAACCAACAGACTACTCAAACATGGGTTCTTTCAGAATAGAAAAACATGTATTAGATGTTGATCTGTAGATAACTTTTTACTTAGTTAAGCTCACAGTTTCTTTCAACTAATAAGTTTCAATTAGAAAAGATTGGAGGTAAAACAAGGACTAGATGAGGTCTCTAGGAAAAGAAAAATACACTTTAATGGTGGTGTCAAAGGCAAAATAATCTGAAGTATTGTGGGAAATAACAGTGATTGTTTGAGTAAATCACACACCACAGGCCTTAGTTCAGCCATTCACAGTCATAACTTCAGGGTTAAAAAAAAATCCTGATGTAATGGAGAATATATTTTACTGATGATTACAATTACTCCTATGATTATTTTTCATGATAGAGTTAATTAATATACTAACTAAATTGTATTTCAATAAATTTATATTTAATTAAAAGATTTTTTTTTTACTATTCACAGTGTATTTTTGGATTTCTAGTTGAATAAATTGATAAATCAGTTAGAGCCAGCACCATTTGAAGAACATATTCAGATAGGTGTTCATCATTCCATTTATTGTCAGAAGGCAAAAATTCTGGCCCTGGAAGACTCAGATTCACCTACAACTCTGGCTAAAAAGTGTGGACTCACATCTTCACAGGAAAACCTTTTGTGGGAGATGTTCCACTTTGTGTAAAATGTAAATTTTACTTAAGTCAGAGAATAAATGACTCACTCATTAGAGAAGGGGATCATCACTGTAAATATCCTCTTACTGCTACAAACAGGAGATTCAAATTATGTGATCACTCTTCTCAAGTGAATATTTGAATTATCAGATCATTGGCCACTTTTTGATGGGGCCCCTCATCTTCATTCTGTTGGAGCTTTTACACTTGAAATATTCTTTCCAATTATTGATTTATTCTTAGGCTCTTGCATTAGAAAGTGAAACCTGGATGGCATCAATTGAATATTTATTTGCCCACAGAAAATGAAGAGCATCAAATGGAAATACTCAAAACAATACTTATACTGTCCTTGATTATCCTTTCTTTTAATATTGATGCATTTTCTGAGAGTTGAAGGTTGTGTATGCAAATGTCTCTGTCAGGAGGAAGAATTGTGCATTAAATCTCTCCTACACAAAATCTTTACCTAGAAAGGTTCTTCATAGAAGAGTTTGTATCTTCTGTTGTTGATATTTTTCTGCATTAATCCTTGTGTTTCCTTTGTGCCTTTCTTTACATCCTCTGAAATTTTTGTAATCCTTGCAGCATTGCCCTTCCAGTAAAACCTTGGCACAGCCTTTCACCCTCAGCTCATTACATAGAAAAAGGGGAATATAAGAAACCATGAAAGTACAAGATGTTTTAATAAATAGTTACAGATTTATGAGTACACTCTAGGCCACCATGCACACAAGAAAATGCATTCACTTAGATATCCACTACCATTGATTTGTACCCCAGAAATAACAGTGTCATCACCATTGGTTATAACAGACATGCTGCAATGATGAAAGAGCTGTGTGTCTCAGCAGGACTAATGCACACAATAGGGAAGGCTAAAGGTGAATATTGTAATCCTTCTAAGTGGATTTTTTTCAGCAATTTTCATTAAAATTAAAATTCAATTCTCATACTAGCTTTACTATTTTAACTAGTGCAGCAATGTACCTTCTGCTTTTGGGAGGTTGGGGCACTTTTTTTTCATTATTATTTATTTTTTAGATTTTCTCTTTTTAATAAAAAAAAACCCTGTTAAGAAATCCTTAAAGTCTCTCACAGCTTCCTCTGTCTCCTTTATGTCTCCTGTTGGTTACAGCCTAAAGCTCTGTAAGGGAAAACAGATAGCATCTGCTCAGGGGTGTGAGATTACATGTAATCATAATCTTCTAAAAGAGAAAATGCAGAAAATGTACTTTACTTGCCAAACTTTCTTCCATACAACTAGTTTTTTGTGTGTGGTTTTTGATGGGTTTGTTGGTTTTTTTTAATCACATGCTGTGTCACAACACAAAAAATGATTCAGTTCATGAATAAGTCTACATGCAAGTGTTGCAATAGTAATAAAAAATGTAAGGGGATATCTACAAACAGATGCCCTTTTTATTTTGGGAAGCATGGAGATGCTGAGAACTGAAGCAATTACAGATTTCATTGCTGCTGGAAGTCCCTTCTGAAAGACAGAAAGAAAAACTACCAAGAAATCCAACCCAATTCTCAACAAACTCCAGAGATTCCAACTGTTCTGGCTGTAAGCCAAATTCGCATGAGAATGACTCCCAGAGAAATCTCATTATGTGGTGGGTGCTCCAAGAGGAATTTGTCAGCTGTAAATCACCTCCATTCCACAGAAGCCACTATTTTGACACTAAATTATGGGACATCATTCGGTAGGCAAAAGGAAATGAATTATTGATTTCATGCAAATTATTTTATTTCCCCGCAAACTAAAATGTCACTTGTTTCTTGGTCCTTCAAATTATCATTATATAAACAGACTAGTACTGCATAATATTATTTCTTACCCATAAGGGGCACAGTGTTGAATTTATTTTTATGGCAGAAGGTGGTTAGCTCTATAGAAGAATCTAAACAGCAAAACTTCTGTACACAAGATTGGTAGCTCTGATCATCTAAAATTTTTTGTGGAAGTACAGAGCCTTTTGGTCAGGTTCATTTAGCTAAAAAATGAACAACATCCTGTTGACACCAGTTTTAATTTATATGCAGTTGAGGATGTGATACTTCACAATGCTTCAATACTTCAGAAATCAACCATCTTATCCATTAAAAAAAATTGTTTTAAGAAACTGAGTTTGCACTCCAGAAATACTGTATTATGATTATGATTGAGAAATAGTTCTCTACGTCAACTCCAAAACCAATCTTAACCTAAATATCTAATTTTAAGATAGATGTAACTGAATGAGATGATTCCTGCAAAAAACCTGCTAATTAACAAATTCTAGATAGTAGAATGAAAAAAATTAGTATTGCCTTATTCTTGATCTTCATGACATTGGAAAGAGGATATGTATGAGATCTTCAATTAATACAGCTCAGATACCTGCCTCACATATAGACATAGCCTGTGAACTAAATCATGCCTATGACATTGAGAATACAATTTCTTACTTTGGCAAGTGTAGATTTTTAAGGAACACTATTTAACAAGCTTAATCTTCTCTAGGAAAACTGAGTTTAAAGCATTCACTAAAGGATTAGGGCTCAGCAAATTGGTCCCTTTCTAGATACGACCTCAGCAATGGAGTGAAACGTGCCCTGTCACTGTAGTGATGTATCAGCGTGTACTTGATCTCCCCTGCTCTGAAAGACTGCAGCATCTGAGCTGAGGCAGCTCCCTGGGCTGGCCAGAGGCAGGACTCACTCCTGGGCTGACAGCTTCCCAAGTAGGGAATGATTTTGGGGAGTGACAGGAAGGTTCAGCAGGAGGTCATCTGCTTCATCCACCTTTGCCTTGTGTTACCTCCCACTGGAAAACATGAAAAAGCATGTAAAATGCATACAAAAGAAAAACAAGTCTCAAAAGTATGGAATACTGAAGCTTAGAGGGAATCAAATCCAGATGTACAAAATCTCTCTCTGCACACCCTCATGGGAAGCAAAAGCCACAGTCCTCGTGGTTTCCAGGAAGCAGAGGATACAGGACCATTGGGTCCCAGTGCCATGGTACCTATTGTAAGTTTACACGAGAGCACTGCCCTGTCTCTGTGGATGAGGAATATCCCCCCCCAGCACCTCCCAGTCCATCCCATCCCTGCGCTGTGCTGCTGCCATGGCAACAGCCGCGCCGGGATGGGGCAGGATGCAGAGCAGGATGCTCGGCAAGCTGGGGATGCTGCGCCACAAGCTGACCTCCTCCCTGCCAGCCCGACAGGCTGAACGGCCAGAAACACTGCTCTAACAACCAGGGGACCCTTTAGCTGCTTGCAAATCACTAAAGAGATGGGAGGGAGGAGATGCTGAAACTACTGAGGAGTGTTTGCTGTTGCTGTGAGCATGGGACAGAGTTCTGGATCTGTATTTTGGAAAACTATGACCTTTCTCAGAGGGTTACTTAAATATTTGAAGCTGCAGTGATCTCAAATATGCATTGATGTATATTCTTATCAGAAATTACTGTAGAAACTATGCTTATGCTGCACTCAGTAAAGTACATGTTTACAGTTAATTTCTTTTTCTCATTGAAAATGTATAAGCATATCAGTTTCACCTTGAAAAACACTCACAGTGGGAAAAAATAGCATAGTTTATTTAGAAAAAAAATGGTACTAATACTTCTGTGCATCTTTTAGCTTTATGGGAGGATATGACCTTAAAAAGACAAGCTGTCAAAAAAAGAATGGGAAGTAGAAATTTCACACATATTTTCTTCTCTTTTGATTCTTGGAGACTCTTTCGCTTCCTCTTCTTTTCCACATTTTATGCAGAATTCACTATTCAAGAACATTTGGTTGCTTTTTGCCCTAAATGTACTCAAATGTACCGTCTATCCTTAATAAGCCTTGAAGCATTATCTGTGCAATATGTTCTTGTGTTCCAATTTATTTGAGTAAAAATATAGTTTCAAAAGATGGCAGTTTTTGTGCAAGGCCAACTTATTGCATTCTTTATCAGCACTCTTACTATTCCTGGAAGTTTAACTCAGAGCTTTTAGTTATCCTATCTACTGCATCCTCCCCTCCCCAAAGGTTTGTCACGTCACAGCTGAAGGGGCAGCAAACTATTGATAGGAAGACGGAAAACACTGAACAGAGCTGGGTTAGAGATGGAAGCAAGAACACCTAAATTTTTTTCATATTATATTATGCTTTAATTCAAGAAGGCATTTTAAGGTCCAAAGATGTTATAGACTATCCTTATTTCTCATCTAAGTACAACACCCCATTAAATGTGCCTGTAAATACTGAATGAATTAAGTACAAAATGGTGATTTTTTTTTTCAAATCTGTATAAAACAGATTTGCTGTTGACTGCCATAACAGGCTTATTCAGCAGAATAATCCAGATCTACTTTCAGCTAAGCACTTCAGCCTAAAACAAACTTTGTAGATGTGCATTAGACATGCTGAGAACAAGTAGACATGTTCAATGGCTAAAATGAACTCAGCCAGACTTTGGGTCTTACCAAAACAGATTCTTGCTTTAATGTTGCTGGATCAGAATGTGAATTCCTGTTAAATAACAGGAGGATTAAAATTTATTTAAAGCAATACTAATATGTACTCACCACTTTTGGTATTGTCACTAAATGGGCACTTCTTGCTCCCTCCAAGACTCACCTCTCCAATCTTTCCTAGCTGAAATTCTCAAAAAAAACTTTGGAGCATACAACTGTATGAGAAATTGCCCACAGCTGTTAGTGAGAGGACAAAGCTGAACAGTGAGAAACTATAAAAGTAAGAGAGAACCGATTTCCATAGATATTTTTATCTGCCAGAAACTGTGCCAGAATAAAGAAGGCAAGGAACAAATAGTGGTAAAGAACAATACACTATAACAAGGATTGGTGTATTTGGAAGTACCTGGGGATACACATGCATGTGTCTCTGTATCTTCATCCCTTGAGATCTATGTGAAAGAGCCACAGACAGGTACAGCAATACTGGCTCTGAGATATTTTGGGCAAAGTGTAAGAAATCTACATCACTTCCAATAACATGCATATAGTTCTGGTTTTATGTAAGTGTTCAGCTCTTTCACATCAAATGCTCAGGAAGGCTGTAAACCAGTGTAGGGTTTAGGCAATAGAAAAAATTGGGTAAAGAAAGACAGATATTTACAGTTTTGCATTTTATTCTTCTCTCATTCACAGATTGGTAAGAACTACAAAGCATATTTCTACAGTCAGGTAGATACTCAGGAATCAACATTTACACTGTGTTTGTAAATAAAACATAAAATATATTATGAGGATAGTTAATCCTCTTTAATCTCTTAACAGCAATAACTACATTATCATCTTTACCATTGAATTAATAGGACACTCAGTACATAGGTTTTGCTAAAAAATTGTGCTCTCTCATATAATGACCAGGCATGGTTTGGTCCAAGAGATATTTTGGAGGCATTTTGCTCTTTTCAGGGAAGTGTATTTGATTGTCTAAGCAAAATTTCATGCAGTTGTTCTTCAGGGCTAGGGAATGGTTTGGGTTATCCTGGTGCAGAGAATCTCTCATCTCCCTCTCTCTCTCTCTCTCTCTCTATCTCTCTTGCTCAGTTTCTCTCTGACTTCTACCAGAGCCTCCATGTGAGAGTTTTATCAAATTTGACATGTTCTTCTGGAAAGCTCCAGTTCTGATGCTGCCTCTTTGCAGGTGGAAATGTTTTATTGCAGAAAATTCCTGATTTTTGTCCTGAAGTACTTCTCCTTCGAGGACAACAATCTGTTTTGTTTTACCCTCTGACATTCATATTGATCTCTGCATACTTCAAGGATGTTTTACATGGCTTCTTTTTCTTTTAAAAATATCTGGAAAATGTTCTAGAAATAAAGGGATTTAATAATTACAGTTTAATTTTAAAAAAATCAGGTTTTCTAAAATATCTGTTTCCCTAATACAATTTAAAATTCTATAGGCTACTACGCAGCCTTGAGAAAATGAAGAAGACCCTCAGTTTCTCTTTAAGTCAGATTAAATCTGTCAAAATACTTTAGTGCACTGCAGAATTACCACCATGAACATGGTAATTATACTGTGGTCTGACAAGTATTCCCTGTACTTTAACAGCAGGCTGCATTAGTGATCCACAAAATATTTATTCTTCTTACAAAAGGAATTTAGAAACCTTGACGAATTTCAAAGGATTTCCTCCTCCTGAGCTGAGTTGCTCTGCAGAAGACATAAGTATGCACTGACCTAACTGCTGACTGGAATAAGAGCACAAGGAAAACGTCACCGAGCATGTAGCACTTTATGAGCAAACCTAAATTGCCTTGTAAGGCAATTTAAATGTACAGGTTACTTCTAAAGCCACAGAGAAATTTAAGCCCCACAAGTTATTGAAAATTCAACTTTATCAGCTGCAAATTTGCAAGCAATTCATAAACTCCAATGTTTTTTGGAAAGCTTTTTCACAAGTACGTAAAAAAGGTTCTCAATGTCAGTAATAAATGACAGGCAAGGAATTTTGGCAGCAAATGTTTCAGCTGTCCTCATGAAATGGATTAATATTTCCCTCCTTGCATTAATTCATGTTACAACACCTACATGGGAGAATGATAATAGGGTCCTTCCCTCATGCTTGTCATGTATAAAATATTGTACCACTTCATAACATTAAAAGGGTGAGTAAGGCCAGACATTGCTTAAAAAGAAAAGGGAAACCTAAAGCTTGAAAGGTAACATCTTCAGTGTGAAATGTATTCATGAACACTGTCAAATACCAACCTCTTCTCAAGTGCTGGCTTCTGCTAATTCCTACTGACAGCTGTTCTTATTCTTACCTTGAGACATTTGGTTTTAAATGTCAGACTGGTTGGATCTTACTTCTTCCCTAAGCATTCAGCAACAAGATGAGGAAGATATTTGCCAAAAAAAAA
>VXBI01002862.1:289539-307862 GCA_013397375.1 Toxostoma redivivum | reverse complement strand
AAAAAAAAAAAAAAGAAAGAAAATAGGTAAAGGAAAAAGAAATCGTGCAAGTGTGAAACATGTGAAATATTCTGTAGGGAGATTTCCTTTCAGAGAAAAATCATTTAAAGTAAATTATTTTTTACTTTACCTCCTGAGATTGAAAAACAGAGAGAGCTTCATGCAGGCAGGATCTATTGCATGTGGAAGAACAGTAGTCTAATTATGAATATGTTTATACAGCACTGGCACTGGTATAGTCAATACAAGGGTGTTGGAGGGGAGGTGTGCCCATGAAAAGCATCATGTCACCCCTCCAATTCTCTATGGGTCTCTGCTGCCTGTCTCATCCCTGCATGGTCAGTGGCTCCTGCAAAGATCATAGGAAATTATCAGATTTCATATATTTTGAAGATATATCCATAAATTTGCAAGATTTTTCTTGGACTCTATGTTGCTCTTAGAGTGAGAGAAATGCCTTTAACCTTAGGAAATTAAGATTCATTTAAATGAATCTTAATGCTTCTTAATGCTCAACATTATGATCTGGTCACTCTTCCTTCTTCACTCCCCCTTTCTTTAAGTCCATTAAATAGTGACATAAGAGAGCAGTGTCCAAAATAGATGATCTGAAGCATTAGAATAATGTTTCTGTCTTGGCCTGCCTTTTCTATCTAAACTCATGTGTTTGCCAGGGATTAATCTTTTTTGTATGCATCTTTGCAGCACGCCATGGAACAAAATATAGTATTAGAGGCAATAGGTTCACAATGAAGACAACCAAAAGCACCACTGAAGTACTTTTTGGCTTTCTAGTTTGCCAGAACTCTTTTTAATGTTATCTTGTATCAAGCCTTCCATGAAAATTATACTTCAGTGGGAATTTAGTGCATTTTTTCTAAACGTATGCTATAAAAACAATACAAATGTGCAAGAAAACAAGCACAGCACTAGATGATGGTTGAATTGAGTAAGTCAAGAAACAGTGATTTCTCCTGTTGAACTTGGGAGCTGCTATATGACCCTTGTTTATTTTTCCCTCTCTTTGTGCTTAAATGATTGTGTCTGACCATCTTCCCATTGTCTGGAATGCAACACAAAAGTCTTTATTTCTGACTGGCATGTTAGTGGCCACTGGCTTCAGAAAATGCTAATGCTAAAATGAAGATTTTTCTCTGGGCTGACAGGGAGTTAATCTGTGGGCTCCACAGGCAATCAGAGACCAGTATTTATCCACACTTCCAAATTAGGTGAACTAAATCCAAGAACATTCTGAGCAAGAATCAAAAAAATAAAATAGTAGTATGAGAGAATTAGCACACAATAGTCAGCATTTGAAGCCTTGCAGGTGCTCATAAACAAGCAATCCTCAAATTCTTATGTGTTAAACACTGAGCTGCTATCATGATCCCCATGAGATGCTTCCTGGAGGTCAATACTTTCCATGGCAGATGCCAATCCAGTTTGGAGGTGTGTGTAAAAATCCATCCTGTAGCTTTCTCAAGAGATTTTGTAACCTCTGCTAGGTGTGTAGACTTTGACAGCATTATATGCTGCTACATGAAGGACCTACAGCTGTTTCTGGCTCTCATACAGATTTGACTACACTCAATTTCTCAGACATATGTGAGCTGTGCTTCCTCTTTGCATTGTCTCTGAGCAAAATACAAAGTTTTGTTCCACAGGATAATGCAAAACTGAATTTATCCTTAATTTAGGTTAAAACCAGGGTTCACTAATGGAGCTGGTGTAGGCAGACTTAAATTCACAAATTTCCTGTACTTTGAAGTAGACTCCCTGATGCTTTATGGATAAGACACTGGTAGGTCTCTGTGCTGCTGACATCTGGAGATATCCTACCTACAGCTTAGACTGAAAGACCTATTTCCCATCCATCAACACTGAATATCAGCTTCAGATAGCAAAAATTTAGGTAAATGCTTTTCCCATAAAGATCTAGTTTCTTATTTTTTCCTCCCTCAACTTTATTTAGCAGTAGTTGCAGTGGAAATCAATACGGTCAATAGCTCACCTATTTTAAAAGGCATGGTTATATAAAAACAGCCATAGTAATAGATACTGAGGGACTTTATAGCTTATGAGTTTATTCTGTGCATTTGGCTAATTACAGCACAACTCAAAGGGCAATAAAATAAGGCTACAACCTGAAGTGTTAATTGAGCTGTACAGCTGTTGAAAAGGTATGACAACTGCAGGTAGGAATCCACCTATGCATTTAGAAAGAGCTATAGAAGATATTAGGAAAGACTGCTTTCTTAAGCAGACGGGAGAGGGATTGTAGTTAAGGTCATAAGCCAATTTCTTTTCATTGCTAACACATATAGAACTAAAGATACCCACTAGCATATCTTCTGTGCACACAGAATAGGTGCTATGTGCTAATAAACATAGTAAATGCTATTGTAACACAGCCAGAATGAGATTAAACCCTGTTTCAGCTGCATGCATAAGCCTGATCCCTGGTTCTTTGAGATTTTTTTGTCCTAAATCTGCTAGAAATGCTTCTCGAAACCCAAGGCTTCCTAAGCCCCTGCCATTTCTACTATTAAGTGCAGAGGTATGAACTGTGATCTTCAGTCCTGCAAACATCAAAATTCCTAGTTTGGCTAGAGCTCCTCCAAATATTTCACTAGAAACTGATGGTTCAGCACTAATAAATCTAAAATTTAATGCTGCTAATGATGGCAGTGAGTTACCTTGTAGCTAGGAATTATTTTAGCTATCGTTATCTGACCTGCAGCCTCTCTAAAACCTCTATGAATAGAAAGATTTCTTCATAAAGAGTGATGAATTTTGTGATTCCATAAGGATGTGATATTTTCTTTTTTATATTCATATCGAGTGACTGGAACACTTAAGTTGTGGATACCAGGTACAAAATACAAAATGCTTATGTGGGAGAAATGCAAGACCTTTTAGTCATATTCGTGATGTTAGTAGCTATCATCCTTTCTTCCTTTAGTAAAAGTCTGAATGTTTTATACAAACACAGGATGTTTAAAAGGAAAGAAAGGAAGATACACTATTTTCTAAGCTAGTACAGAAGGCTGGAGTCCCAAAGGTTAAATCTCTACTACTTTGCATGACAGAAGAGATTTGAATATATGTCATGATCTTTAATGACTCTAGTAATGACTAAATTGTTGAGGTCAGAAGGCAGGAATGAGGCATGATGTGACCAAAAACGTAATATTGAGCTCTCTCCTAGAAGTACATATACACACTTCATAGTTCCAGGAATGAGATTAGACCAGTAGGAAGTGTTTGTGGTTAAATGGCTAATTGCTTATATTATGCCAAACTTTTCCTTTTGGCCCAGTTAGGTTTTTTTATTTTTTTCTGTATCAAATTATTGGTGGCATCTTCTATAAAGAATTTCTTCATTATACCTAATTAGTCTGAACATTTCTGATGTGCAATTTTCTTTTTTAATTTCTCAAGAATTTGCTATAAAATGTTGTAGGACCTTATAACACCTTACTTAATTTCTGGAACATTTAAGCATCTTAAAGTATATGGATCTCTGTGTTTCACAACTTCAAGATCTTTGTTTCCCACAGCCTCCCATTTCACAGCCACATTCATTAATAGGATTACTCTCATTTCTGCAACAAGTCTCAACAATTCTGTTCCCATAAATTAACAAATCATATGGGGAAGAAACTACTAAATAAGTTGTTTCTCAAGAGGCTGGGCGAGGCTTACCCTTGGAAAGCTGCACTACAAGCCAAGGACAGTATGTATAAACACACTTCATTGAATACATCTTTCACTCCATGGAGATCCATCAGCCCTCCAGGCAGATTCCTCCCATGTTTTCTCAGCACACCCATAAATCTTGAAAACCCTCCCACTGAAAGAAAAAAGCAACAAATAATTCTTATTCCAAGGCAAGCACAGCGCATCAGCTGATACAGCCAGGCAGATCTGCTTTTATTAAAGAGAGATGAATGTGTGGGTTGTTGCTTGAGAAAACATCACAAGATTCTTGCTGACAGTGATGAAGTCTTTTGACACTTGAGTTTTGTTATTTGCAATGTCCAGCCTTTTCATGTACAAAAAGAAAAGGTAAGCTTTTTGAAATCAGTGGAGTGGGGAGAAACAGGGTCCTTAAAAGAACAGATTCTCAGTACTTACCACAGACTGAGCAAACAAACCTTCCAGAGGAAGTCTTCATTTCCAGAGCTTTAGGAGATCCCTGTAGCAAACAGTGCTGACAGAGTGTATCTACATCATCCATTCATTAATCTGAATTACTTCTTTTAGTGCTTCTGCTGTTGAAGCCAACTCTGTGATTGCAGTGCATTTGCCCTGGAAGGATTTGTGCTGTATCATGCACTAGGGAGAAATAACTGTTGAGTACAATTTAACTCTCTAAGCTGAGAGGAAAAAAATGAATAGTAATTATTCCCGCTTGCTTGCCTTTCAGGAAATGTGCATTTTAAAAGCTCATGTAACTATAAAAGCAGTTGCATGCTGAGCAGTTTTGAAAGATTTTTTAGCAGTTTGAAATTCATGATATTTACTGCCTCACAAGGACCACTGACAACTAGGATGGGTTTGGATCCACTGTTTACATTTCATAAATCAGACATGATTGAAACACAGAACAGAAGCTTGAATCTCATGAATCATCTGCTTACATATGGTTTCTCTGTATCAGGTTCATAAACATTCACATTGTTGGAAGCTTTCATGCATAAGAGGATTCTCTCATATACATAAAATTATCTGCTAGTCAATGAGACTGAGAGACTCAGATGCAGAAAGTTCTCTCATCCTAATTAGAGTACTAATTATTTGTGGCCATAAGTTTCATTCCTAGACTGGAGAATGATATAAAATATCATCCACTCTCAGGAGTACATAGATATAAATAGAATATAGAATAATAGAATAATAGAATCATTTTTTTGGAAGTGACCTTTGGAGGTCATTTAGTGCAACAGGCGCATCCTTAAGATCAAATCAATTTGCTCAGTGCTTTTTCAATTCAAATTCTGAGTACTTCCAAAGCTGTAGATTGCACAAGCTTGCTGGGCAACCTGTTCTGGTGTTTTATCACTCTCATTACATTTTTTCCTTATACATAGCCAGAATTTTAATTTTACAAATTATGAATGTTATTCTTACCCTTTCACTGTGGATATCACAGAAGAGCCTGGAAGTCTTCTCTATAACCATCAAGTTATCACAGGAAGAAGTTGCATTCCCTTTTCTTCCCCATGCTAAGCAAACCTGGGACCTTCAGAGTTTCCAGCTCTTCCCTGTGCTTCACACAATTCCCCTTCTCATTGGAGCACTGCTGGGCCTTCTCCAGTTTACCATGCAACACTTGGAAAACAAGCCAAAACTGGGTTCAATATTTCAGATGAAGCTTTATGAAAGCTGAATAGAGAGTGATAATATATTCTCTTGGCCTGCTGGCTACTTACAGCTTATTAGTGTGTCCCAGTGCACACTTATGCTTGTTCCTGCAATGCCATCCCAGTGCCTTGTCCTCAATCACAGTCCCTGCAGAGCTGCTTCCAGGCAGTCACTCCCCATGAACTTTGCATTTGTTTTCATTCAGCTTCATAAGACTTCTGCAGCTGCTGTTCCAGCTTGTCATTCCATTTCTGGGAATATGAAGGATCATCCCATTTCATCTTCCAGTCCATTGAATGAAGATATTAAACACTAACTGCCTCAACATCAGCTCCTCAGGCCTCCCATACCTGTCAGCCAGTCATACTTTCAAAACTGACCAACGTTTTTTGAACTCTGCAATACAGCCAGTCTTTCACTCACCTTATAATCCATCATCTGGTCCATAACTATCAGTTTGACTTCCAGGATGCCATGGGACATCCTGTCAAAAGCTTTGATAAAGTCAAACACACCCCTCAGTCACTGAGCCAGTCATTTCAACACAGAAGGCAATCAGGTTGGCCAGGCATGATTTGCCCTCTTGTATTAGTGTCACTGGGTTCTCCCAGTTTCCTTCTTATCTTTCATGTGTCTGGAAATGACTTTCAGGAGAACTCTTTCCATTGTCCTCCACAGGAGTGATGTAAAGCTGACTAGGCTGCTGTTCCCCTGATCTTTCATTTTGTCTGTTTTAAAAACAGCTGTAGCATTTGCTCTGTTCTAGTCATTAAAAATTTCCCATACCTGTGGCAGACAGATCTCTGCCTACCATACAGCCAAGCATTGATCCACAAGATCCACAGTTCCTCTCTGGCTACTTCCCCTTGACCAGCATATTTGAGGGAAACACCAAGAGTTTCTCTTTTAAATTCAAGTAGTGACCCTTGGTCTGCTCAAGGTCTCCGTTGTCAGTGTCACAACACCCACGTGGATAAGCAGCAATCAGTAATGGCCTGAGTCCCAGATGAATCTCAGAAAAGTCTTCCCAGTATTCCAGACTTAGGGCTCAGCTGCTCCAAAAAAACATGTCTCAAAACAGCAAATCTTGTTCACAGATGACTTCCATCATCCTTTACCCTTCCTGCCTGAGGCACTGGCTCTATCACCTGAACTGGCTGGAATCACTTTGGGTACTTCCCCAGCAGTGCCTATTCCTTCCCTGCTTCCGGACCCCACTATCCCAACCAAACACTTGTAAGGAGAAACATACTTTTTGGTGCCAAAAGTCACCATATTCCAGTTCCTACTCTGGCTGGAGTCCCTGTTCTCTCTCTGCTTGACTTCAGCCACTGATTGTCCTTCCTTCTGCACAAATGGGACTGGGATTCTTGACTCTAGAGGGTCTCTGCAAGTAATCACCACCCAGTCATCANCAGATTCAGGTTTTCTGTTGAAAGACAAAATTTTAATCACATGTGAATTTATTTCTTCTATAGTACTGAAGGAAATTGTCTTTTCCCCTTTAAATCTTTGAACCTTGCCTACAAAGGCTGCAAAAATACATACAGCATAATAATCACCTATTGAAGCTAAAAATTCCGGTGTGAGAAACTACTCCATGTTCTTTCATGAGGGGTCTCATGAATTGTTACTCTGAATCTATTTCCATATAAGTTTTGAATTTCCCACCTCATTCTGACAGCTTTTGAAGCACTCCTCTTTGTAAAGTGCAGCAACCAATCTAGAAAAAACCCTCGGTAATCTAATGAATGTTTAATGTCTACTTAAATACCCTGACCACTTTCAGCTTTTTGGCTTTCTATATTGAAATTAAAAACAAAAATGGTTTTCCCTAGGTCCTTTCCACAATTTGCATTCTTCACCAATGCACATTAAAGAGTTCATAAAAATGCATCATGGACCCATTTAAACTATGTGATTAACTGTTAATATGAGACATTAGCTTGCAGTGCTATGATAGAGATGATCATGTCCAATTATATTTGATGATGGTAATTCACAGCTATAATTTTTGTTATATTTTTAAAATACAGTATGACAACTGCTAGATATTCTAAACTGCTGTAGAAGATTAAATGAATGCTGATGTAAAACTTACTGTCCTGTTGTGACCACTTTTGATGATTGACATGTAATTCTGAGTTCTGCCCATCACAACAGCACTTCTTGGATACACTTATAAAATGCAGAAGTTATTCTGTATTAATATCCTTTTTCTCAAGGTTTTTGATATTCAGTGAACAGAAATATCATCAGGCTATGGAGACTTTTTCCCTTATATTTTTATGTTGAAATTTAAAAAAATAAAATTTAAATATCAATTCAGTCATTGTGCTAGATTTACTGAAAAAAAGTCTGTCTAGAATCTGTTGTATGTAAGAAAAAAATCTGATTGCATATTAATTCATAACTACAGAAGCCAATCCTGATCTACAGAAAAAGCTGGAAAATAGGAAACTGCTGGACTTGATGCAAGTTTCTCTTAAATATAGTCTATGATTTATTATCTCCCTCCATTCTTGAACAGATACACAGACCAGAAAAAGACATACAGTTTTGCAAGACTTTAATAACTTTTAAACCCCTTCCTTCGGTTTTACCAGTGAATTCACCTGTATATTATCTCAGACTGAAATTTACATTAAAAGAAATGCCTTTCTTTAGGTGCAAGAAAGACCAAGGCCTCAAGATGGAGGAGGTTCCCTTGGGTTTTCCTTCTACTTTATCTTACTGCTCATCACAAATATTTTTCTGCAATTCTAATATTTCATCATTCAAGCTCTGTTAATGGAGCAAAGAAATTATATAGATGATGGATGGAATATTACACAATTTCAAGTTGTTTTGATATTTAGTAAGCAGTTGGGATATTTTGAAAAGAAATATTTTCTCTTTTTGATAAATCTAGCTGATGGGAAAACAGTAATGATTTATTGTGATTAATATCTTAATTTGTAATATAGGACAAATGTCAACAGCTTGTAAAAATTATTTTCAAAAATTCCAGTTTTAGGACATTCCTTTTTTAAATGTATGGTTATTTTAGGATAAATTGGTCAGAAAGAAGAGAATAAAGGTTTTAATCTCAGTTCACCCATTGTATGTTACTGGTCTCGAACAGTGAAGCACAAAGGCTTTTAAATGAGAGAGAAACCTGGTGAATGTTTCCTTTGATTTGAAAACTCTCTTGTAGTTAAGATAATAAGAATTTTTTTCTGGATCTAACTCTGAATAATCTTTTTAATAAATTTAGTATAAGCATATAAATGCATGTCCTGGTTTAGAGCAAATTTGGGAGGAAACCTCTGAATGGGGTCCCTCTAGGAAAAAAAGGTGCTTTGACTTCTGATTTTGTATCGGAAGTTGCTTTGAGGATCCTTCTCCTGGATCATCATTGTCCACTGACTGATCAGTTTTGCTGGTGTGCTTCCTTCCCACACATTCTTGGTGATGTCTATTTAAATACAATTATTTAGTAGTTAAGCATTGAAATATAAAGAAATAATGAAGTTATTGTTAGTGTACCAGCATCATAATCTCCCTTCTGCATTATGATACAGGAATTTTTGTATCTCTGTTTTAGAAATGAACATTTAATTCCTGTCTCGTTTGTTGCATACGGTAGCAGCAAAGGTGGACTGGTGTATTATCTCTGCCAGCCATCTGTGTTGGCAGTGTTCTCTCCTTGTATTTAATTAAATATTGCAATTAGAGAGAAAGAAAAAAAGGATAAATTCTTATTAGTGATCAGCGTGCTCACAAGTGAAGAGCAGGACCTGAGTTCAAAATCTACTCAGAATAAAAGCCAAAAAGTCACCATCTGACCACCAGATTTGCAGTTATCCCATATTCTGCTGTCTTGCCACCCTGACAAGTTTGTAACAAGTTACATTATCTCCACTATTATAGAAATAAGAATTAAATTTTTGAACAGATATTTAGATGGCAATTGCTATGTGGAAGGCCTCTGAAAGTCCTATGCCAAAGACCTAGGGGAAGAGAAAAACTGATCTTGACAAATGAACCATATTTGGGAACTACTATACAGGAGGAACCCATCAAAAGGGATTTTTGCCTCATGCTCTGGGTTACTCTGCCTTCACTGAGCCATGAAAAATTTATCCAGAAAGCAGAGAGTGCAAAAGGCATGTTTAAACACCTAAAACATCCTCGGTTGTCAGAGGTGCTGTGCACATTTCCCTGTATTGGTTTACAAAAGGATGTGGCTTAGAAGCAACATTTCTTTTTACCACAAAGAAAGCAAAGATGTAGGTTGACCATGTCAGTCATGGGATCAATTGGTTTATCTTGTTCCTGCATCCTTTCATTTTGTAGTGCAAATCAAGAGGCAGACACAATTAAACTCCTCACTTTAAACAAACTGTTGGTCAATTTACATGTATATCAGGTTCCTTACACACAGACTATAACTGCTGTTAGCTGTGAGAGTAATAACATTGAGGCAGCTCCTATGGGGGAAAAATGTTAGCATTCAGCTTTCTAATTATTAACAAGATTAATCTTCTCTCTTGCTGCTTTTAGAATTCCAATCAAACTATTTAAAAATTTAGAACCTGCTCCATGGGAAAAAGAAATCTTAATTGGGCAGGATGTGCAGATTTTCTGCATATAATTGAGCGTTCAGATTAACTACTCCTTGCCAATGCTATTGTGAACTAGGAGAGTTGCTCCTTCTACTTCCCCTGTAATAGAGCAGGAGCAAGACCTGGGTTCAAGTCCCCAAAGAGCATTTGCAAATGTGAGGCGATTACAGCAATTATCCACAGGATCTGTGTGCACAGCAGTGGTATAAAAACATTTCAGGTTGGATACCTGATTGAAAACGGAACCATTCAAGACTTAAATGTCACAACAGTAGGCAGAGTCATGATAAAGGTCTCAAATCACTTGAGCATATCAGTCATTTACTTCTGCCTAAATATAATAGGAATGGATTTTTTTAACTTTTTTTTTTTGGAGGACAGTTCCAAATGAAAGTAAATAGGAGTAAATATAATTTAAAAAAAAAAAAAGCAAGGCAAATAAATGAAAAAATAAAATATGAAACACTCCCTGGAAAGAGTCCATGGATCATACTCTTTTTTTGTCCTTCCTTTTACCCACAAAAATCCCTGCCAAAGTTTTCTACTTTGATATCCCAAATCATACAACCACTAATGAGAAGACTGGGTTACAACTAGTGAGTTATTTTATCCATTGCACTGAAATTTGGGGACAGGAAATTTCTTAGAACCACTCACAATATAACTGCAGCATCACTAACCACAAACACCCCCACACTGAGAAATTCACCCTCCACAGCCTATGACAAGAGGGAAATCCCTGTCTCCCACACGGTCTGCCAGGGAATTTTTGCCATTGCCTGCAAGGACAGGATTTCAGCCAATAATTATGAGATAATTTCAACATCACCAGCAGCAGGGTTCCATCCTTTCATCAGATCACACAATGACAGCCCTGCACTTGCCTTTATACATGAGACCATTTAGTGAAAGAGCCAGTGCCCACAGGGGAGATGGGGAATGGAGTAGGGTTGTTTGTTCTTACAGCAGAATTTCCACAGAGATTTACATTAAAAGATCTATTGCACAGGAGAAACTAAATATTGATTAAAATACTTGAGTTTTATAATGATGGCTGCAACTTGGACAGCATAATAGGCAGCACAGCTCTACAAGGTGCCTTTTTCTGAAGGCCATCAATGCAAGGAGCTGCTTAATTCAGTTGTAAACTGAACACATCTTGCTGAAAGTCTGGTTGGGTGGAATGAGTAAGCTTTATAACACAGTTGCCAAACTTTTCCATTCACGACTCCACTCATATTTGCACTTCCAGGCTTGCTTCCAGATTTCCTAGTTTGGGAAATGCTGCTTTAAGACCTCAAACTAAAAGCATATGTTGAGATTTAGCATGACCTTCAGAAATGGCAAAGTAGTTGTAAAAGATGATGAGGGGGCGATAGATGGAAGGCCAGGAAGAATCAATAAGAAATTCTTCCCCACCCACAAAAAAGAATTCATTCAAATCAGCTTTTTTTTTATTAGTATTATTTTTTTAAAATGTATTTCCTTTTAGAAAACAGTCTTCCAGAATTCTGCTCTGGGTGTGCATTTGTATGTGCCAATTTGTCCATTTTCCCATTGTCCATTAGTGACCGTTTACCTGTTGGATTAATTTATAAGAGTAAAGGTCTCACTCCTCCAGACTTCCTAAAATCAAAGGTCAAGCAATAGAAAAAGGATATTTTTGTGATATGTCCCTGCTGGTGACTAGAGAATCCACCCTCCTGAGATATCCTTTGGAGATGCCACCTTTAGAGCAGTACTGCTCACTCGTTTTTTGCTTTCTCTAGCACCAAGGAATGCAGCTGTAAGGCACAAAGCCATGGGAAACTAGGCTTTTTTAATTCCTCCACTCAGGAAATATGCATTATTAAGTCACATGGGGCTGGTACCTACAGGCTAGATGTGGCACAAATGTGGCAGTGCTGGGTTGGATGCCTGTAGAAGGAAGGCTTAGGATTCACCAAGGTCTGTGAAATTAAGAGGGCAGAGCTTGCTGGTCCCACAGTGTTGTTGATGCCTTTAAGCAGGCACTGAGGAGGCTGGTGGATGATTACACCTTTTGATCACATTATAAAGAAAACTTTATAATGATGAACAGCCTCAAGCCACCAGGAGACAAACTGAACTGGTTCTGATGGTGGCTGCAAGGTGGGGGAAGCTCTAAAAGCCCTCTTTTTGTATCTCCACAAAACACTTGGGTGAAAATGTTTCAGAACATGATTCGTGAACCCCTCCTCCAGTCTCCTGTTTTCTGCAGCAAATGCCTGTAAAACCAGATGCTTAGTCTAACATATTTAGTCTTGTCCTTGAAATTTTCATTTAAATCACTAGCATAAGGTGACACTTTGCCAGTGAACAGTATGGTATTCTGTATCATTTTCATCTTTGGACTGTTTTTCTATAAAGGCAAAATTCAAATAAAAAAGTTAAAATTATGGATTTAAAATTATGCTACATTTTGCACTATGATCAAAACTGCAGACAGTGTAATTTAGCATCACCTGATCTGTGGAAAACCAACTGAAAATAAATGAACATTCATTCTGCAGCTGTTTTGCTCAATAACCATAATAATATAGTTGTTAGACATAAACAGCACACATCAGCTCTGGCAGAGCACAAAAAATGATGCCAAGCTAAGTACCTGATAAGCTTTCATA
The DNA here is from genome assembly GCA_013397375.1 of Toxostoma redivivum. Taxonomy (NCBI): domain Eukaryota; kingdom Metazoa; phylum Chordata; class Aves; order Passeriformes; family Mimidae; genus Toxostoma; species Toxostoma redivivum. The sequence goes on along the minus strand of VXBI01002862.1, from coordinate 295,246 downwards.
TTCAATATTTCCATGTAATTCAGTATTTCCCCAATGCAAATGGCAGCAGATGATAGCTGTCACTTGAGTATATATGGTGCTCTGGATGGGTAGGGGCTCCCAAGTGATGAGTTTAAGGACAATTTATATTTTACCAGTCATTAAATGCTATCAATTTTCTGGACTAGAGGGAAGGAATCTCTTTGATGACTGCAAGTAAGGGGAAAAAGATTATAGACATCATTAAAGAAAGAAGCAAAACAAAAGATTAAGCCTGAGGTTTTCAGGAGAGCCTAGGGGAGATAACTTAGTTCAAAAGCCTCTAATTCCCTTAGGCTTTTTTGAAATTCCCAGTCTGAGCAGCACATTGCCACACTGGTGACTGCAGTTACTCAACTAAGAAGTGACACTAAGGAAGCTTGAGTAACAGGAGCACTCCATGAGACTCCATTTTAAATAAAATTATTCTTGTAACTCCTCATGAGATCTGGCTCTGTTCCCTGCTCTCTACAGGAACCTTCACACCAACACTCCACAGCCTGGGGATGCACACACACACACATTTCACCACCTCACCACCAGCCCCCACTTCTGCAGCTCTTCCTCCTCAGATCCTAATTGGAAGGTTTGCTCCAGATTTTGCCTGGCTGCTAAGGGAATCTAAAAATCCTCAAAAGGATACATTGGAAGTGTTGGCTCTGTCTTGTCCCACCTCTGCCTTCACACAAAAGTGCTTCATACTGTGTTAGAAGTATGGGATCATATCAAAGATATTTTTGATGGATTTAGGCACAACATGACACTTTGTACCTTCTATGTCCATGCTGAACAGACCTGCAGTTCAGGTGTGCTGACTTCAGACAAGTATAAACTGTTCTGTGCAAAACATTCCCAGAAGGCTAGCTTAATCAAGAACCTGTTGGACCTAAAGCAATCTGTTATTTAATTAATCTGTTCATGACAAAGTAAGCTCAACATCATGAGGTTTGCAGTGAATTCATAGGGTGTGCAGGGTAGGTTGGATGTGTGACCGTGATGTAGAGCCAATCTGCATTTGTGTGGGGAAGAAAGCCAGGATTTCTTTGTGAGGCTAAGTGAAAATATAGACCTTAAAGACCTTATGACCGTCTGGAAAAGAAAGGAAAATTGATAAAACCCTCAAAAATTTCACGTTTCAAAAAGTGGGCGTGTATTTTGAAACAATTAGGTAGAGTAGGATCACAACTGAGGATCAAGGAAAGAATGCATCTTATGGGATCCTAGTAGTCCAGGATCCAAAGCACCAGAAATATGGCTGGGACATATTGCCCAGTTTTTCCTTTCTTCATACCAGTATGCATTTTGTAAATGTCCACCTTCGTTACAGATGTTAGAATCCATACTTAGAACGTATTTAAGAACACTTCATAACATCTTTAAATTGCTGGAACTTTCCTCCCTTCTAATTTTCCACTGTCTGATTGGGAGGACGAGCCTGTTAAAGCCTTTCAACTTGCTTCATTTCTCTGCTGTCATTTTATTAAGTTTTCCACCATTATCTCCTGCTTTATAGGCACAAGGCATAGCACCTACAGCTGTCAGATGTTTTTTGCAAGAAATACCAGAGCAACCTGGAACTTTTCATGACAAATTACAAGAGGGTAGGTATGCTGAGGCTGTCATGACCAAATTTTTCACAGGATTTAAATTATGGATTTTCTTGCCTAGCATGATCCCTGGCATGACACATAACTGTTCTTGCCAGGTTATTTACTTGAGCATTTTTCTAATTACATTGTGGAAAATGAGTACTTTCAGGTTGTGGCTGTTCTCATCATATAATTTTTCTTTTCCTATGATATTTATTATTTGAAGTATCACAGAAACTAAAACTTAGGTTATCATTCTGTTGGCCATTCTAAGAGAAAAAAAATGTTTTAAATTCAGATATACTGTATTTTTAAGGTTCTTCAGTATTTGACTTTTTTCTTTCTTTCACCCTGCTGTTTAGAAAGAAGATGATTTTTTTTTTTATTTCTACTTGGAATGGTGTTTGTTGAAATACTTTAACTTTTGTCACTTCATTTGTTCTTATTTATAGAAATACAAAATATTGGAAATTTATGTTTGTTTGTTTTTTTCCTTCAACAGTTTACATTTTCTTCCTATCAAAATGAAAGTCTTTGAAGTTCTGGCAATAAAAATAATTTATCATATTACTTTTTTCTAAAAATTCTTGAAGTAAGTCAATGAGTAGAAGAAACAGAAGAAGAAATAATATAATTGTATTATGTGTGTGCCTGAAGTAGAATATTATCAAGTAATCATGTTCATAATTACTAGTAAATTAATAGTATCAAATATGTATAAAGCTTGAACAGGTACTGGCAAATCATTTAGGAGTGTTTGTGTTTGGAACAGATTGAGAGTTAAGCCTCTTGCCTCATCATCTGGAAGGAAAATTTCAACACATACCAGAAGGATCAAAGCAAAGAATTTGAATGAGATTCTTACATCAGTAAATTTATGTAATAACTCAATTTATCTCTGTGACATGGATAGTGAAACTTTTTTTTTATTTTTTTTTTGGAAGGAAGAAGCTTGTACACTGGAAAATATTCACATAACAGTACATATGTAACCCATACCCTGCTGACATACACAGTATGAAAACTGGGAGGAATGAGTGCCATATTTTAACATCACCCCTCCCCTCTATAACAACACAAAACAAAGCTAACGAAACAAAAACAAAAAATAAAAGAAAGAAGTTAAGAAATTAGTTCACATTTTTCGTCCTGATATGAGTTCTTCCCTAGGCTGGCTTTGGACCTGCTCGCGTTCGAGGTTGTGGTGCTTTAAAGCACTGAGTGGTTGCTGAAACCACAGAGAGCAGCAGAAGCAAGAAATAACCCAGCCTGAGCCACAGGCAAGGGCAGGGCAGGAGCCTCCCTGTGAAAACAGTGACAGCTCCCAGCCCAGCAGCAATTGTTCCTATTTAGGAAAAATTTGCACATTATATGTGCACTAAATTTGCACATTATAAGTGGTTCCCAATTTGATGATGGCTGACCATGGTGACCCAGGAGAGCACTACCTACCTCTTTCTCACAGCTGACCTGCAGGCTAGAAAAGAAAAAAACCAAACATCTCATTTGAACATACACACCCTCCTACCAAATTTTTTCTGTATTTTCCTGGGGAATTTCTGAATTGTGATAAATACTGAGCTTGCAATTGCAGGCACAGGAAGAGGACATTAAGGAAGAGAAAAGAGAAGAGGAAAGGGAAAGAAAAAAAGGGAAAGAAAAAAAGAAAGAAAAAATGGAAGGGAAAAAGGAAGGCCAAAAAAGGGAAAAATAAAGGAAGGGAAAAGGGAAGGGGAAAGGGAGGGGCAAGGAGAGAGGAAAGAAGGAAGGAGAAGGGGAAAGGAGGAGAGGGATGGGAAAGGGGAAAAGAGAAAGGGGAAAGGGGAAGTGGAAAGGGAAGGACCATAATGTAAAAATAGTAACCTTGAAGAAGTAAGTGTTTTATTTGCATCCCAGTGGCAAAACATACTTGACAGAGCTAACAGACATTTGCAGGAGGAATTTCCCCCTCCTACCCCCACCCCCCTAAATGTTGGTCTCTCCAGCTTTCTAAGAGATGTCAAAACAAATGCAAAGGTAAAATTTGCATCTCTTCTCAGGCAATGCAGACCTTGGTATTTGCCCACACTGAGTTCCCTTCTGCAGTTCCGTAGGGCACTGCTTTATGTGTGTTTGGAGACACTGAATAGGTCAGCTACCTGTTAATGGCTTGTTGGAATAGTCATTGTTTGAGGTGTGAACAAATGAACAACCCATTTGAGAATATCTCTAGTCACTGATACAGAAAATACGAAATATATCAGAAAGAATGAGAGAAATGCACACTTGAAGAAAAGTAAATTGTAATTAGCATCCTAACTTGAGTACATAACCAGATATTAAAGGGTTTGCTTTTGGCTGAACATTAATGCCTGAAACAGGTCTGGGAATGAGTTTATTGGCTGCCCTATCCATGATGGTTATTTTATAACTCATATCTCTACAGCAAATATTTGCAGCTCATTGAAGAATCACACATTTACAAGGGATGTTATTATTTCAAAGGTGGAGATGGTGTGTTTTGAATAAAATAATGTCAGATTTTGGAGGTATCCAAAGTGTCTATAGACTCATATATTTGGTTTATACCTGCATCTCCCCAAAAACTACATTTTCATACATTTAAGAAAAACTAACATTTAATTAAAACGAATTTTTAGAGCTCATAATGTCACAGATTTTTTTCCTCTCAAATCATTATCTTCTAGTATGATTTGTATATTATTTTTGGTATTATTATTTTTTAATGGCTCTCATACCTTTCTTTTTTATTTCTGTGTGCTGAGAGTGGAATTTTGCATAAGTTGTATTTTTACTTTGGCTGTCAGTGAAATTTGTTTCTATGCAAAGGCCTAATAAGTACAAAGCATATGTTAAACATCGTATGTTTAAGTTCATACAGAATGAGATAGGACTGAGTAAATAACAAAGGGGTTTATGAAGTGGATCAAAAGCAAATATCAATATCAATTGATTTGATATTTGATATCAAATATCAAATTTTAAAATGAATATGGTCATCTAAACTTTTTTTTTTCCTCAAAAACTAATAAATGCACCAATAAATGCAAAATAAATTTCTGAATAAAGTTTTCCATGTCAGCTGTTTGTTAAAGAAACCAAGGCTGTCAAGATATTATTTATAAACCTTCCAGAGGTTTCCCTTTTATGTGGTGGTATATTTTCTTGTTCCTTGTTTCTTTACCAAAACAAACCTCAGCTTTCTATATTCAGAATCATGCTGAAATACCAGTTTGGAGAGTAACTTTTACATATCTTGATTTTTGCTGCAGGTCTGAGTTCCCAGCATCAAGCAGAGAGGTTTGGCACTTAAACAATTCTTGAGCTCATCCAAAACAATGAGTTCTGGATGACTGCAAAACCATAAGCTTGATGTTCAGGCCACTTACCTTAGGATTATTAATCTCTTCTCCAAGCCGTGTTTAATTCTTTCTATGCAGTGGAAAGATATTAAACCCAAATGAATGAAACACCTTTTTTCCAGATCTGTGTCACACAGGGGCTGGGCTCAACCGAGGAGCTGTTATGGGATATTTTAGTTTTGGCTCCCTACAAGTAAATCCGAACCTTAGTCATGCATCTGCTCTGGGATTTTTGGCTCTCCTGTTGGTCAAGAATTTGGATTAGTCTCATGGTCAGCACTGAGGTCAAATCTATACAGGCATGGAATTTATTTGATAGAATTTGAGTAACTTTCCTTTTTTCATCCCTCTCTTTGAATGACTGAAGAAACAACCATAGAGGATGTTTTTGTTTAGGTGCACTTGTGTCGAAAGCAAAATATTTGTTTTCACACAAAATGCAAGTCAGCTACAAAGACAGACCACATTATCCAGTTCAGTCTGTCTGTCTTTGAGAGCCATGCTCATCTGCCAATAACTTTTATGGGAAGAGAGAGATTGGTCAATCATCAGAATAAAATAAATGAAAAATCAATAAATATATATGTATTTATATAAAATATATATATTGAGAGGGAAAGGGAAAGGGAAAGGGAAAGGGAAGAGAAGAGAAGAGAAGAGAAGAGAAGAGAAGAGAAGAGAAGAGAAGAGAAGAGAAGAGAAGAGAAGAGAAGAGAAGAGAAGAGAAGAGAAGAGAAG
>VXBI01002862.1:112190-280388 GCA_013397375.1 Toxostoma redivivum | reverse complement strand
TTTTTTTTTTTTTTTCCTAGCTACTGTGCAACAGCCTTAGGGGAAAAATAAATAGCTTTATATACTTTAAGGTAATTTGACTGTAATGAAGCAATCTGATGGGGTGAGGGGAGAGAGCTGTAGATTTTTCATGCAGCAGTCTTTTTGGAGATATAGGATACCACAGAAGGCAGATGCTTTTGTCTGAATAGCAGCATGTCATGCAGATGTACACTGGGCTTTACCAAGTACAATATCTGAAAGGAAAGAGCTGTCAAAAATAATAATCTAACCACAAAGCCAACTCTGTAATTTTAAAAATATTTTCATGTTGCCACTGCTGCCTTATATGGTGGCATTAGAAGAGCATAGAATTTGAATTTATGTAAGGTGTTCACATCCCCACAAAGTAGGGATTATTTCCCATCGATGTGGTAGGCTCCCAGAATGCCAAGTTATTTGCACTGCATGAACAGATTGCATAATTATCTGTTGACTTTCTTGAAAGGAGACTTGGCAGTGCAGTGTGATTAGGTTTTCCAGAGCTGGCAAATGCATAGATGAGCAGGCAGACACATGAGGACCATATCAGGGAAATTTTTAATAATGAGCAGAACCTCTTGGGACAATTTTTTTAAACATAGTGATGAAACACCTCAAATGTGAGATATTCGTTTGGTTGATTTGACATGTGATGCTAAATTGAATGAATGTGATTGTGGGCTAAGACTACCATGTTGCTGAATAAGGTTGGAAAGGTGTCCTACGAGCAATGTTCTTCTTTTACTGCAAAAATTATATTCTATATAAATCTTTTGGCGTTGCCATCAGAAAAATATGACTGAAATCTTTTCAACTCAGGCTTGACAAATTAAAAAAACCCGTAATCCTACATTTTAGGTGAATTCTTTTTAACCACTTCAGCAAGCCCTGAAGCCCTTTGTAGATGCTTGTGCTATCTTTACCTGCTCTATACAGAGTGATATTAGCAGCATCTCAGTTGTGAGTTCACCTCTCATTCTTCTGTGCTGAAGATCTGCCATTGTACACTTGGCTGGATTCTCCATACCAAAATTTAGTCTGAGACTTAGCTTGAGTTTGTAGCTGCAATACACTTGGAGCAGATCATCACAGTATTTTTTCTACTGCTGTAATGTGAAATAGGGAAGGTTGAGGGAAATGATAAGTGAATGACCCTAATTATACAGCTTGGTTTGAATCTTCCTCCTCAGTATACCAGATCTTCCAAAACCTAAAAATGAACAATAAATCTGGTCAACATAAGACCTTTCCAAGCACTTCTTTGGTGGATGATCAGGCTGGTTTGATGTGGATGACCTATTAAAGTCTGCAGGAAAAAGAGTTTTGCAATACATGGGTGGCATATGAAGGACACTCTTTGTTATCTCTGTTCTATGGCTTGGGCTGTTCACTTACGTTTAGATATCTCATCAAAGTTCCACAGTGCCTTCTGGGAATCACAAATCTATAGTTCATGGAAAAATGAAATCATTTGGATGGGAGGCTCCAGATCTATTACTCAGAAGGTAGGAAGGGATTCCAGAAGTTAGTGAAATAGTCACACTGGGCTGAAATGTAAGTCTAAAATGGGTTGACTTTTTTACACTGGTTAGTAGGAAAAATGGTAGAAAGGTATTCTTATAACTGTAGAGAAGTTTTGAGCTAGAATTTTCAGCCAGATGTACTGAATGTGTTCACACTAGGGAAATAACATATATTCCTAAATTTAGGTAAGGTAGCTCTTCCTTGAATCTATCCTAAGTATGGAAGATCTTTCTTTTTGTTCATTTAATGAAAAACAGTAAAGTAAAACTTTAATATACAACATCAGAAAAGAATCCTGGTTTAAATTTCCAGTTTTATGAGTACAAATATAGATTACATAGAAAATAAAAGTGCAAAATTTTAAAAATACCTTTAAATATTTCCATCAAGTAAGTCTTCTACTATGTTTACTGCATAATGTGCAGAGGACAGATACTCTATAGATTAAAGATTGTGGAATTTTAAAATTCTGGCCATGTATTTCCATAGGTATGTTTGAAAAATCTTTGAATCCTTTCAACCATTTTTCACTTCTGATTGGAGATCAGGTATTGCAAGGTGCATATGAAAGTAAGTAATTGATTCAGAAGGGAAATCAGAGGTTAAAACTGCAATTTTCTCCAAAGGAAACCTCCCATGTTTTGAATTTTTAGTAGCTGTCTGTGTGTTATTAACAACCATACTTAGATTTGACAGGCAAGTAATAATGTGGTTATTCATCTCAAAGACAGTGGACCAGAATACATTTCTGGCTCTATAAATGCATTTTAAAAGCTGAAAGACAAATTTCATTACAATAAAGAATGGGGATTTGGTAAATGTAATCTTTGGGTTTTTATTGGTAGATAAATCTTTCTTTTCCTACAGTTGCTGTTTGGGTTTTAGAAAGTTTAATAAATAGAGTATGTAGTCCCCTATTTATTAGTAACACTAATATTTGAAAGCTGCAAGTACTTCATCCATTTCAGAATACATCTGTCAACCCATCCTGCATGCAATGAACACAGCCCAGTTACACCAGTTTGAACCCAGTTCCACAGGAAGGCATTATTTTTTCTGAAAAAGATATTGTTCAGTCAAAGATAAAACAAATTATGAAACCCTGTTACCAATAAAATCCACTAGAATTTGTCCATAGGTTTATAGAGATGCCCATGTAATGCCCCAGTGGGATATTTTAGAATATCAGACACACATGCAGGTGTATTGACTGTAGTTGTTTCCTCTCATGACATATTTTATAGTGTGCATTTTCCTTACCTCAATTTGCTCCTTAGCTTTCAATAGTTAAGATTTTAAGTAATAAAAAATATAGCTAAATAAAAATATCTAAAAGGCATGTCAGTATATTTGTCTGCATATGCTAAAGTAACTCTGTCAGTCGTGTTATATGTAGAAATGGCAAAAAGAAATGAAGTGTTAGTACTTAGACACTGCCAGAAATAGTATTGTAACATTTCAGCACTTCATTGATTACTACTAAAAATTTAAGGGCAGAATGTAAAATTTTCGGTCTCTCAAGCTCTTTGTTTTCTCAAGCATTATATTTTTAGATATCTTTTTTGACGGTGCTGAACGGATATCTATTTTTCACCAATTAGTTTGACTCAAATTATTCTTGTTGCTTTTAATCAGAAAAAAGACTGTCACTTATGACTTAAATACTTGTTAAAAGAAAAAAAACTCCTATAATCTCATTTCTTTCAAAGTATTACATTCTAGAAATCATTCAATGTATGAGTTAAGATAGCAATATCTGAAATACTAGTAGTTTCACCTGACAAGATGGAAACTGTCCAGACATAAACCAAGTGTCTCATGTTCATGTAACTTATAAAATAAAGTCAATTCCTTAGGAATGTAATTTAATAATGATATAAATGACAACATAAAATTGTGATCTAGTGAAAGCTGTCTCCTGCATGGTTCATAGCAAAAGAATATTTCTTCTTTTACAGCTGTCATTTTAAAATTGGTATTCATAAAATATACACAGGAAAAAAAATACTCTGATTTTATTCTTTACTCTCCCCAGGGAGTGCTAAATTCTGGTTCGTTGTCATAGTCTGCATGTTATCCTTTCAGCTGAGAAACTGTGTGATGGAGGCTTATCTTGTTTATGTGAAGTTCTGCCAGATTAAGCACATTGTTCACCCAAGTCTATGAAGGAAGTGAAGTGGAAGTTGTTCTCTGGTTACAATAGGAATTGTGTGAAGTCCTAAAAGAGGTGAATGTCTTCTAATTCTTTGGCCTTTTATATTAAGAAACAGCAATACCATAATGCATTTGTTGCCATACAACATTGCTTCACTTCCTACATTGTCTCTGTGTGTACAGGCTCTTCAATAGTGAGGAGAGAACAAATGGATATATGGGAGTGTGAATGCTAAATGGCAAGAGAAGCAAGAACAAAGTCGTTGCAGGCACCTGACTGTCAGGTGGGACCAGGCACAGCCAGAGCTATGGCTCTGCAGGGTTGTTAAAGAGCCTCTTTTGTTTCTGTTCACCCCAGCCACCAGGCCATCTGTAAATGTGACATAGCTGAAGCTGTGAGCTTTGGACATTCTGGACTCACTTCCCTCGTTCCCATGCTTGGTCCTTTTGTCTAACATTTTTAAGTCATTCTCTGCTCAGAAAAAAGAAATCTGCATCCCAGAGGTTCTATTGAAGACTTCATATAATTTACAGAATCATTTGGCCTTGCCTTCTAAAGAACATTTCTGTAAACCATCTGAATTTTGCCCTTTTTTAAACTGAATAGCAAATTGCAAACATAGAATAGCTTATGAAGTTGCTGCTTCAGATTTGCACTGGATTGTACTGTGATGAAAGATTTTGGCATGTGATAACTGTTGTTCTGGTAGATTTCTTGGACTCAATCCACCTTTGATGGGTCATATAATGGCATGAACCAACAGTAATGTAAGGTTCTCTGTACTTGTCAACAAGAAGACCAGAGAATTAATGGAATTAACTACATTTTCATTTTTAGGTCTTCCTTCTGATAACACTAGTCTGGGATATTTCCTTTGTTATTGTCTGTATTACACAGGAATAACTCAAACAACAATTTTGTTTTATAAATCAAAATGCTTTCAAGTAGTGTGACAATGAATTTTATTTCGAAGCACATTTCAAAACAGAAACAGACCTCTGAACAGCAAGAACCTGTCAGAAAACATATCTCTTCATTTTTTCTCTCCTCACTGCAATTGGTCTCAAGCTTTGTCTGATCAATTGTTGGTTCAGGAGCTCCCCTACCAGAAAATGAAAAAGTTAAACGCAGATCATCTGGTTTTGTCTCATGAGCAGCAATGTTTGAGAACCAAATAATAAAAATAAGAAGAATCTAGACACTAATAATATTGGAGACAATGTTCTGTGTGCTTTGGTTACCCCTTCATCTACGCATTATAAGGCTTTGACAAACGTGACCATCTCCACATATCTATCAGTCTTATAGTTAAATCAAGAATTTCAAATCGAACGCTACCAATCTGCCATCTTTCACAAGTACTCAACCCTGACAGAAACTAAATTCGTATGACACAATCTCTCTTGAAACCCCCAAATCAGCTAATCTATAAGTAATACAGACAGAAGGCACAAAACACAGTTTATACCCTTTTATCCACCTGCTATCAAGTCAATGCACGTCTGTTATCTAACCTAAATTGTTGGCAGCAAAGTCAGAATGAGCTTTCTCACAGTGATTAGATGTCACTGCTGGCTCTGTCTCTAGTAGCATATGCTACTAGAATATATCTGTCCTATAAACTGGAAGACTTACTATACCAGCTATCATTCTGCTGAATATCAGATGGATGGAGCTCTTTATTCACAAGGTCAGAATTACAAAGTGAAATACAAAAAGGATTAAAAGATTCCTAATATCTGCCTAGGCAGCATCCCATCTCATTTTATATTTTTCTTTAGAAGTTGCCCAACATTAGGCTACTTAGAACAAGGTATAATAAACCCCATGAGAACTGATCTGTTCATAAACTTTTACATACTAAAATATAGTCATCTATATTATCTTGAATAAATTTATTCCATTTTCAAATATTTTTATGCCAGAAGTGAGAGTTCTGTGTAACTCTTCAAATTTTTGGATTGCAATAACATCTTGAAATTATTACATTTACAAGCTATGTGGGTGTTTTCCAGAGTCACTTCTGCTGAGCAGTGCACAATATGCTATTTCAAATTTTTATTGATTATTCCTTCTTGTATTGGGACAAATTATAGTGGAACATCTGCTTTACTGTTTATAGCTCATTCATTATTTCCTCTAAGCTTTCTGTCCATTACTTACCCTTAATAATTTTAAATAGCCCCCAATTTCAATTTCTTTTGATATAAATTTTTCTCTATAGATTAATTTTTTTCTTATCTTGGATTCCGTTTGGTTCCTGCTCTATATATTGAGTTCAGGTGTCTAGAGCCATGTTCAAGCTGAAAATCTACAATTATTTTATTTAGTGCCTTCTTAGCACTTTCATATTTGTTTCTATTATGCTACATTACACAGGAATTAATTTCTGACTACTGCTGCATCTTCAAATATTTTCATTGACTATCCTAAGATTTTTTCCTCATATTTTTTTTATAGCAAACTTAAATGCATAGTTCAAATTATTTCTTCTACTTGTAGTATAAAATATCTTATTTAGTACCATAACAATGTCTGAGCCAGCAATCACTAAAGCCTGTAAAAACATATGAATTGGCTGGTTCACCCATCTGCTCTTTAAAAAGGGCCGTGTTTCTATCTCATTTGCCACCATGTGCACCAAAGAATGCATAATTCCAGTTTAATATGTATTCCTTGTAAAATGGTGGCTAGGTTCTGGACATGACCCAACCCCTAAATCCTCAGTACAAACCAAAATTGAGATTCTGATACCTTTAATTAGGCTTGCAGTGAAGTCTTTCAAGGTTCTTTTCATGAAAGAATAACATAGGTTTTGGAGTCTGGTGGCAATTTCTGAAGCATTACAGCTAATTATTGTTGGTGCAAGGCAAGTTCTTGATAGAAGACCAACTCATCACGAGTACCAATTAATCTTTATCACTGTCCTAGACCAAGAAAGAAAGGCAATTCTGGTACCAGAGAAGCTAAATAGCCCTCTGTTGATGAATGTCTGTTTTCATCTACCTTGTGAAACTCTGGGATGTACAGGGTCCTAATTTAAATCACTGCAGCAGAATGTAAAAAGTTTGGTAGTGTAAACCCAGGCCTTTGTTTTCCTTTGTGCAGGGGCATTACTACAATACAGTTGAGTGAAAACAAAAGGAAGGAATTGGAGAGTGATGTTAAAATTATTCTTCTGCTGTCTGCAGGTATTTCTCCCAAAATAATAAAAAGGCAGGTTAGAATAATAGCAAATTCTTGCTATGCTATACTCAATCTGAAATTAACTTCATTTCTATTGCCACAACTGCTTCATGTTCATTTTAGTATAAAATCACAAAGAAAAAAATAAAGGAAGAAAAAACACATGCACACAAGCTAATGCAAAACTTACAAACTTAATTCCACAACTTAAAATGCATCAATTCTTGGGTAAATAGTCTTCCCAAAATACCTATCAATTCTATGTCCAAATCCTAGAGGTATTCATTTTAATAGTCTTCATCTGAAAAACTCACCACTGGACATAGTAGATGACTTTATAACATGACTCTCATATTTCAACAACCAAAGAGAAGAAGCTTCCCTTTCTTTTTCATGTAGTCATTTATTTGTTAGACATTTCCTCTAGTGATAGGGAATTTGGGATCCTTTCTTTCCAAGGGAACATGCTACTCATAAGACTATAGATTTTTCTCCAGTGCACCTCTTATTGAGTCCCAAAAATTCCTGGACTGCTCGCAGAAACTATGTAAGTGTTTTTATTGACTGAAATATTGTTCAAAAATACTTTCAACCTTTCTTCATTTTAGGGACTGATGCAAAGCTTTTTTGAAATAAACCATAGTCTTCCATTGATTTCTATGACCTTTTGACCACTTTCTTGGAATAGTTTGAGGGGACAATAAATCTGTGATCAAATAGGTACAATCCTAAAGGTTTTGGAAGCTGCATACTGCCATCTCAAACAATAACACATTCTTCTGAATTCAGTGGAGTATCCAGAATAAAATCTGAGTTAATGAATGAAGACTGAGACTTGCACAGGGTGCTAATACAGAAGCTTTTGTCATTACTTTATTTTACTTTATTTTCCTTAGCTGGTTTTGAAGTATTGAAGTCACAAAATATAGCATCTGCTTTTAATCAGGAATATTTTTTTACTATTTACCAGCTCACGGCTACTTTAGCTGTTCTCCTTGCATGAGAGATAAGAAAGGATAAAATTGTTAAGAACCACTGTAAATAATATATCAGAACCCTACCCACTTATCTGAGGATCACAAATCTCTTGATCTGCCTCTTCTCTTATTTGTATTAAACTCACACTCATAAGGGTTTAATCCCTTCATTAAATTTCCTTTCAAAAGGAATTTTTCAAATTTTCTTTGCCATGAACAAATAATACTGTCCTGTTGCCTATCCTCTGCCATGTTTGCTGAACATCCAGAATCATCAGTATGAAAATCAATAGCTAATATATTGAATTTTTGGGAAAAGCAAAAGCTTAGCAACATAACCCATGACAAGGTCATTCTTTCCCTCTCTACCAGATATACACAAACAGTTGCCAGCACTGAGGACAAGGAGCACCTTTGGATCCTGCCAGGCTGCTGAGGTGCGTGGCCACAGTGTACATGTCAGCACACAGAGAATGGAGTGCAGGATAAACACACACACGTGATTGTGCAGACATCTACCCCAGCCTGGGCTTTGCTCTGCACTCATTTACTGCTTATCAGAACTACTGACCTTAAAGATCATAAAACACAATAGTTTTTTTCTTGCAATATTTGATCTCAATACTTCTTTTTAGATACGTCTTCAGCTGGAAAATGTGATTTTCTGGAAATAGCACAATTATAGATACATGTAGGTTTGGGTCCTCAAAAGCACTTCTCAGCCATTTACTTGATTTCCAGGAATTTTTTTTTACTGGTATTTAGAGACTTAGTTTTTCAAAGAATCTTGGGTGGATATTAAGTACCTTAGGCAAAAAACAGTTCATCCCTCTACCAGGAGCAAATACTTCCAGCAGAAAAAGATTTGAAACAACAGATGAACTTCTCTGTGAGTACATCCAAAATTGTATTTTTATTAATGTCTTTCATCTCAGCTGACAGGATAATTAATCATAATTAAAAAGATAACCTGGGTTAGTGAGGCTTACTCTGAAATAGAGTAGTGAAATTAATTTCTAGATGGCCTTTGTATATACAGCAGGCTTTTCAACACTTCTGAGAGAAAATGCCTCCACTGAACAAAAAACACTGAAAATGACACATTCATTTTTTCTCTTTTTATGGTTAAAAAAGAAATTTTACCAAATAAACAAAATACAGGTCAGATTTTCAGCTGTAAAATTTTGAGAATGCCAGTAGTAAATGAATGTGCCAAACAGTAATATAAATACGCATATGTCATGGAAGCATGTATATCTTTCCAGAAATTTTGTCAAATACTTGCTATGCTATCCAACAGGTATAAGGAGTTTATTATCAGAATAGGTTTTAGAGAACAGAAACATCTCTGTGTGCATAGGATTTACCTGCTACTGGCTTTGTATCCAGGGCAGAATGTCATAAAAGCAGCCCATTAACACTGAGCATTTTCAGAGCCCCAGAATTGGGACTGCAGCCTTCACAGATTCTCTGCTCAAGGCAGGTTCTTTTTATGATAAATGCAGGGAAACATGCATTTTTAAGGTGTAATTCATCTGGCTTGTTTAAAGCAGTCACTTTAAGATGTGATGAATCATACCTTAGACTCCATCGGCAGTACTAATGAAAATTCCTTAGCTGTAAAGGATGTCCATGCTGACTGACTTAGACAAATTGAGCCCAAGAAGCTTAATATGGTGTAATCATTGTGGTTTCCACTAGCAATTTTGCAAAGGCTTGCTGTATACATATGGGCAATTATATTTTTTGAGAATTAAGGCACATAAAATTAATAGGCTTTCCAAAATTTGGGAACCTTGACTGTTCAGTGAAGAATAGACAGGCTTTTGAGCATTAGAATGAAAGCAGGTGTCTTTTGGTAATATTGGTTTTAATTTATCTGTGTGTCAGCTGTTACATATATAAATTTTGAATTATAATATTAATCTTATTATGACCTGGTTTGTCTTTATTCATTCAGATTTATAAAGTGCTTGCTAAATGCAAAAGGATACAAATGCCAAGCATTATTAGCTATGTTATTCCTCTTTATTACTGTCACCTACTTATATGTATTTTCAACTCAGTTTAAATTTTTCACCCCCAGGTCATATTTCCTTTCTAACCACATTAGATATTTAACTGTCCATCACTGTGCCTTGAGCCCTCTGAATTTTCACATCAGTGCATTTGTGATTCAGAGCATATCCCACAATGCCCTTTTCCACTCTGTACTGAATGCGCTTTCCATATGCTGTTAAAGATTCAGCATCACAAGCTATCATTTTATTAATTTTAAGGCACTTTTTTTATCAACAGATGAACAATCATGGTGATTAAAAATGCTTCTCCTCTCAAGGGCTTGTACAGTATTTTGCATTCTCTGGCATGTTGATTAGTTATGTTGATTGAAAATGAGTGAAAAACAGAGACAACTTATTAGCCAGTTTAGTTAGCTGCTACTTACATTAATGAAAACGTCTGGATGCATGCCCATTAAGGATACTTGGGAGATCAGAGGTTGAGAAGTGATTCCTTTGCTTCTCTCTGCTGACAGCTTGGAAAGGATCACACGCAGGAAAGGCTGTTTAGGCATGCACAGCCTCCAGAAGGAAATGCTGCTGCTCTGGAGCCCAGTCCAAAACAGAGCACCCTGAGAGCAATGGGTGTCTGCAGGCACCCTCTGACTGCTGGCACTGCAGGTGCTGCTTTGGCAGTAGAAATATTTATCAGCAGAAACAGAAGCAGCAGCTCTGCTCCTGCCACTGCTAACAATACAAGACTTGCTTTCACTGCCACAGAGGCAACGATGGAAATAAGGGAGGGCAAGGAGCTGGTTTTCTGAAATAGAGCTTTGGGCTTTTTCTTCATTATTTATTTATTTATAGGGCCAACTCAGAGTGCCTTTAAGGCAGCAAAGCAATTTCTTACATATGTGTACTTCATTTCAGCTGATGACAGGGAGCTTCATGCTGAGCACAAGCCCCATTCTCCCAGCTGTGTACAGCTTGTAGGATGCACTGGTGGCCCATGGTGTGGGGGGGCAGGGAGAGGGCAGACGAAATATTGCCAAGGTTCTTCAATGTTTGGAATTGCAAGGATAAAAGCAGTAAAGTGATTTGCCCAAGGTGATGCAGTAAGTGCCAGGAACTGAATCCAGATCCTCTGAGTCACAGCCCAGTGCCTTAATCAGCTGACCATGTTTCCAAGCATTTGGCTTTACAAAATCATTTGGCCTGATTTACTGGCAAAGTCATACGATAGTGAATTTTCCCACTACAAAAAGTCAATGACCTAAAAAAAAAAAAAAAAAGAAGGCATAGCTTTCCCTTTTTTATTTTTTTCCTGTTAACTGGAAATGTATCATACCTGACCAATACTACTAAATAAATGCTGAAAAGAAAGGATGACAATAGAAACCAGGCTTACTGGTAGAGCAATATCCATTCCTGCAAGTCTCAGGTGATAATAATTTGTTGTAAGGAACTGTGCAAAGAATGAAAATCAAGGATCTTACCATCAACAAAGCATCTGTTACTTGCCTGCTGTCATTTGCATAATGAGGAAGGGTTAAGAAACAGTTTGGAGGACTTTACCTGTGATTCTGAGACCACTGATTTTCCACTTCTCTTCTCCATTTTGTTTCATTCTTTCTGAGCAAATAAACCAGATTTGATCCTGACCTTGCTCTAAATCTGAAATCTACCAGAACTTCTGAGGTGTTTAGTCCTATTTAATCTGTAATGTCCATGTACCATGCTATTTTTTTCCCTATTTATTCACATTTTGATTTTTTTTAATATACATGTATATTAAATATAATATTCTTCTACTCTTGTGGACTTTGGCCAGGTACACTAATTTGGCCAGGTACACTGTTACCTCTTTCTGACACTTGCAGTTAATGCTGGCTTACTGAACAAGTCAGTGCATATCTGTGAGTTTAAACGCAGATCTGAATTAGCACTGGAAAATTCAAATAGTTTCCATTTGTTTCTACTTGCTGTCCCAGTGGGAAAATTGATCTCTTACTGTAACTGTTAAAAGCAAGATGAACTATGCTATTCAGTGCCTAAACTGAGGAGAGGTACTCAGTACGTAGTTTTCCTTTACAACCCAGGTCCAAGCCTTATTTGTGTAGCATAACAGTACAAAAGTTGCCCCAAAGAGATTCTGCTAGAGAGGCACTATATCAAAGCCTTCTGCTCTACAGGTTTCATCCGCTATGAATGGTGGTGGTGATCTCCAGAGAAGAGCTGCTGCCTGGAGAGGAACCTCCTACTGCACATGCCAGCAGTGTACAGCTCAGGTGCTCTGCAGTTTTAATCATTGAACTTCAAAACGTCTTCAGCAGGAGAGAATATTTCTGTCATGGCATTCATAGGCATTGGGATACTTGTATCTGCCATTCTTTAGCTAGATTAATGGACAGGCACTAGCACAAAGGAAAACTGAAAAAAAAAGAGCCTTTCTCTTTTATGGTATTCTGTTGAGAAGTCAGCAGTATGTAAAAACAGCACATATCCACCAGCTCATAACCTGTATTATTTCATTGTCTCACCTGCTCATTGTATTTACTAAAACATCTACTATATAAAGTGTTTAAGTCTGGAAGTGTTGTGTCCTCGTGCTCAGACAGCATTCATTTCCTGAGATCCTGCTGAAATCCTCACCCAAAGAGAGAAGACACAAACAGCAGCAACCCAGAAAATAGAAGTAGAGTGAGTAATTGTCTCCTTAGCTGTGGCTAAGGTGGTTGATATAGCTGCTGGAGAAGAAGATAGCTAAGCATCAACTAGAGAGATTAAATTTTCTTTTTTTTTTCTTTCTTTTAAGAAGGAAGTGTATCCAGCAGGCAACTATCAGGGCAGGTGATTAACAATAAATAACCCTGCTTTTTCAAGTAAGCTTGCACATATTGAACCTCTTATATACAGAGTACCCTAAAATCCTAATGGAAATACTTCATCTGTCTGTTAGTGGTTAAAGGAAAGTTCACAGGATTTACAGATTTAGAAAAAACCCAATGTGATGGGAGAGTTTTATGATTTAGATGTATACACAAATCCCTAAACTGAGCTAGAAAAAGCTTTGGATAATTTTGAACGTACCTAATATGATCAGGAGGAGGGGAATTACAAGATGCTCTGTTTCAGCCATGAGAATGACTTTTTTTATTAGATTTTGAGTGATTAAAAGTCCAGTATAATAAAACATTATGAAATGAAGCATAAAGCAAGCTGGAGGTACTTTGAGCCTCAGATGCATCTCTGATAGAAGAGAATGGAATAATAACCCTGTGTCATCTGTCCATATCAAACCAGGATTTTCTGAAGGTTTAAAAAAGCTGAGAGGAAAAATATTCAGGAGGATCTTTATGCTTTTATTGTCTTGCACTGCATGGCAGCACACAAGAGAATACAAAGAGAAGTGGGCCAAAAGCCATATTCATGTAATCCTGAGTTAGCAGGCAGTAGATCAAATTTATACCTAAAGAATATGCTTCTCTGATAGCAATAAAAAGTGTGTTGTAAATTAGCATGAATATTAGGCATGGTAAGATAAAAACACATCTCATTTCTGAGTACAAAAATATCATTGTCTAATTTCCGCTGAAATGTGTAACTGACATGCCTTTTATTCAGCATTTTGAAGTAAAAATGGATAATATTGCACTTCTCAATAGTATAGTTATGCAATTCTATGGGGGATGAAATGTCATGATTTAATAAATAGGATAAAGATTAGTAAAATAATCTAATCACTGTTCTCTCTTATTTTCAGTCATCACTGGGGGTGGAAAAGAGCAGGAGAGGAAGATTAATTTGAGGCTTTATGCAGATATGGGTCAGTAGTCCACAGCTTTCCTGTTTTTTGTAAGTGCTAACATGCTTCAGCACAGAGAAGTTCACTGAGAACGAGACAGTGATTGTAAATGAAGTATACACTTCCCTGAGCAAGCAGCAGTGGCAGTCTGTGTCTCCTTGCACCTGGCACCCAGGTCTGCTCTGCTCCCAGGGAAGCACAGAGGGTGCTTCTGTAGTGCCTGTAAACAGGTGGCCTTGAGTCAAATTTTGGTCTTGGATGCTCTGCCTGGATTTAGCCATATTTAGAACTAGCTTTGAGATGACTTTCACAGTCTTATGCTGCATGTGCTCCTTTGAAGTCTGGATGGACTGTGCTCCCTGTCCCATATTGCTCCACAGCCATTTCACACAGCCACGGGCAGACAGAGAGGAAGAAGCCTCATCTTGGACTGGTTTCAAGCTCAAGCTCACAGATATTTCCTAGGTGTCTGCTTACATGCATTTAAGTCCTGCTTTGGAGCTACAGCCCTCCCATTGACCCCCAGCTTCTTGGAGGTCCATAATTTGTAAGAACAAGCTGTGGTAAGTAGAGCTGTCCAAGGCTCTGTCTCACTGTGCATTTTCTCAGAGGAACATGTTGCCTGAACGCCTACACCACTATTCCAGGCACTAGGCGTGTTGAATTAATTACAGGCATATGATGGCACCTAAATGAGTCAGTGATTTCAGCAGCCACATACAATCCCTTCTGCTTTCATGCAGTGGGGAGGCACAGCCTCAGCCTGGGTCTGATCTCATCAGTTTTGGCCTTCCCCCTGCTATACCTGGCTGCCCCCATTGCCTCTGTGTAGAGAGTCAGATACATCAAGTACCACAGTGCTCTCACATGAACTGTTGTTAACAGACAGCATTTTTACTGCCTTAAAAATGTGCCTGTAGCTGGTCTCTTTCACACTTCTCCCCACACACACATTTTGAAGTTTTCATCAGTTATTCACTCTACAGCCTCAGGTTGCCATCAAGTCTGAAAGTCACTGCACGGTCCAGATGCTTGTGAATTTATCATGCTACCTTTTTAGCCTCTGGCCTATAGATTAAAAGCTCCTTCTGGGTTCACTTCAGTCCTAACAACGTAGCTGCATGACACATTTCTGTTCTGTCTCTGTCACCAGTGATGACAGGGACTTACAAGGGCAGAGTGCTGAGTCATAAAATACATCTAGAGCAAATTCAGGTATTAGGAGAAAAACTAGGCTGGGCATAGGAAAACTATTCTGTTTGAAATTTGGGTGAAAATTCTTTGGCATCATAAATTCCCTAAAGTGAGGGTAGAGATGGTTTCTTTAGAAAGTAATAGCTGTGATTGATCTAGGCAGGCACTGGCACACCTTTCTGGGTACAATTTTGGTGGGGCATCAGAAGGACTGATTTATTTATTTCTAGCATGTGTTATTCCTTAACATTCATCACAAACAGACCCAAGTATATGTAAAGCAAGCCACTTGTTTTTCTTGTCTAATATGCCATGTTTATAAATCACTTACTGAAAAAAATAATGGTGCTAATTGCTAAAACAGCCTGACCTGTGCCACACTTCCTGGGCAGAATCTGTGGCTCTGTGAGGTGACAACCAAGGAAGGAGAATGCTGTCACAGAAAAGCTAGAGGCAGCAAGTTAAGAGGCAGTTTGGAGAAAGAGCAGGCAAAAGGAGAGGTAAAAAGGCTATGGCCCTGCTGGTGCCATTGCCTGCAGCAGTGGGTTGGAAACTCAGGTCATCCCCTGCTGTCAGTGAGAAAGAAAGGAAGGTTTCCACTAAGACACGAGGGAGGATAAAGTAGCAGTAACTGATCACAATTTTTAGGGTTTGCTATCCCCATTCTCCACTCCCACATCAATTTCCCTCTGACTGTCCACTCTTGGCCTGGAAGACAAGCAATGCTTCAGCCCCTCATCTCCAAGGTGGCAAAATTCAGTTTAGCCCACGCTGCTTGAGAGCCTTCAGGCAGCTCTGATTTCATTCATGTGATGTTTAAAAGCCTTAACAATCATCTGACACTGTCAGAGCAAGTGCAGATGAGTTGACTCCCTGAGGCAACCCAAAACAATGTTTGCTGAGTCTCAAAAGCTGTTTACCATGAAAACATAGAACTGCTCCATGGAAATCTGGTGCTGTGCCTTGCATCACATGAGCACTATGTCAATGTTGCTGCTTTATTCCTGTTTAATCTGTCACACTTATAAATAATTTACTGAATAAAAGTTTCTAGATGGAACAACTGTGATGTTTGCAATATCAGCAAAGACCTGTACTGGACAGCCTGGGCAGAATCCATGGTCCAGTGAGATATGCAACAAAGGAAAGTGCATGCTGCCATAAAAGTCAACAATATGTATTAATGATTTGTCTGCCTTTCATATACTGGGGTTTAAAAACTTAGAAGCAATTTATATAAAACTCAGAAAACCTTTGTGCTAGTCAGAAACAATTGGTGGGAATGTTTGGATCCATGCTGGATGAGCTGTTGACTTCGGTAAAATTATTGATGAGATTTTTTTCCATGTGAAGTTTGGGATCAAAATCAAACTGTGCAAGTTTTGCATTAGACATTGCTGCTGGGCCCCACATGGCAAAGTTGGAAGAGAAGAATAAATTAGGATCCTTGACTTGTTACCCTCTCCAGTCCAGCCTAACTCACAGATGCTGCAGGTTTTTTATTGACGGGAACTTTACTCCTCTCTCCCCCAAAGTTTGTATAAAAGACCTACATCTGGCCTTTGTCCCACTCTGATACTCTTTGTAGTCATTAGAAACGCTGGGAAGAGAAGGAATGTTGTTTTTCCTCTGTATTATCAGTGAATTTTGGGAGACGTGATGTTTCCTGCATTCCCTCCTGCAGAACCGGCCCTTCAAACAAGAGTGAGCTGAGGCACAGCTGAGCTGTGCAGCATCTATTTAATGACAGCTCTGCAAGGGCACCTTTCTCCGGGGCTCACCCAAGGGGTGGTGCTCCCGAGGATGCCGATTGTGTATCTGTCACTACTCAACTGGTTCCAAGCATCTGGGTTTTCACAGAAACCTCAAAGAATGCAAATCTTCCCTTTTAGATGAGTCATCCCGGAGGATTGCCCATGGTGCTGTCTGGGGCCAGTGAAAAGGAGATCCTGCAACCTTGTTAGGAGTAACTGCAAAGGTTCTCTCCACCTGGAGACACTCCAGAGTCTGTCTGAGGGCTCCAGGGCATCACATCAGCTGTGATACAGACCTGTTTGCCTCAGAAAGGGATGATCTATAAACCCAGCCCTTGGCCGAACTCTTGGCTGTGAAGTTTAGAAAAGACCCTCCCACCCGGATGTGAAGTCCTGCATTTCCCTGCAAGGCTGGGGAATTCTTCAGTGATCCAGTCCCGTGTAGTCCCTTTCTGTTTTCCTTGCGAGTTTTCAGCCTAAAACAATAGAGCAGTTTCCAGCAATAAGGGGATTTTCAGCTCTCTGAGCTTCGTCATTTCCTATTACTCAAAAGAAGAAAATGTAAAAAAGTTCAAATTTGGAAAGTCTTTGGCTGGTGGTCCAGGCGACATTTGTGTATCTGTTTTCACAAAAGTCTAAACTTTAGAACAGCAGGGGTGTTGTCTCTCTGTGAAAATAACACGATATTTTAGAAAAATTGATCAAACTGGCATAGAAAATAACTTTAAACCGCATAATTTGCAGTGTACATTTGTGTTTCCATGGCAACAGAGAATGCTGTCCTCATTTTATTTTGTCTTGCTGGATATTATAAGAAAGCCTTTTAAACAGTTTCAGTCTTTGGCTTTTTGCTACAAATTACCCAAATGTGCAAGAATCCTGTTTCAGAGGCTATATAGACTGAAATTTTGAGTATTAAACATGTGTTTACATAGAATGTTTATTAATGCAATGACTTATATTAACTTCAATTTATCTGTGTCTCAGTGTTGAAAACTTCAGTAAAAGCATAAACTTTCTGAATTGAGAAATAGCACTGATATTTATCACAGGATACATGTACCAAATATGTGTAGATCTTACTGACATATGAATTGTCTCAATTTTGCTGGAAAAAAAGATTCTTGTTAATTGGACTTATGCATATATGCAAAAGTTCTTGTGGAAAATTCTTCAGGCTTTTTATCATGCTGGATTTTTAGGGAGCATCTTTTTCCCCATAGTTTCAAAATCCAACTTCATGATCAGTTTTACTCAATGTTCACATTACTTCATAAAATTATTTTATTAAATGTCTAGTAGTGTTGTGTTATAGAGTTTGGCTCAAGTCTTGCCCCGATTTGAATACCCATTTCAGGTGAAAAAAACTACCTTTTGAGAGTTTCCTATAATCAATCATAAAATCATTTAGGCTGGAAGGAGTTTCAGGAGGCAGGCTGGGCCAACTGACCTGTGTAAGCAGGAAAAACTTCAACTTTTTCAAGTTCACAAGATTTCTTGTGAACATTTCCAGGTGAGATTTGCACATCTCCACCACTGAATACCACTCAGCATTTCCAACGATGAATATCATGTTACAGCTTGGAGAATAATTGCCTCTCTTCCCTTACACTGGCATCCAATATGGCCTTCTGTTTCTGAAGGCAATTGCAGAGGTTGATGAGAAATACGCATTTAAACAACCTCTGCACTACTGTCATCAGATGCCATTTTGAATATCTTTTACATCTTTTACACCATTATGTTTCATTGCAAGCAATGGCAACATTGCATAACATTTATATACATCCCTCTCTACCAACTTCTTTGTCTGAAATGAATCTAAGAAAAGGGGATTCTCTATTTTCAGCAATATTTTTCATGACCTCTTTGAACTTAATTCACATGTCAGCTTTTCTTGGTTCTACCTTGATTTCCTTCAGTTCACTTCTGTAAATCAGCATGCTCTTCCTCTCTACCAAAATGGAGAAGCAAAACTCGACACTTTCCAGTTGAGTGCTTTTAGATACCTGTTGTTCAGAAAATGTCATTAGGTATCCTAATTATTAATTAAAACTACTGAAAGGAAATAATGCTCTTTAATTTGACAATTTTTTTTTCTATACTACTTTTAAATTCTTTCCCCAGATAGAGTTCTGTAAACTTCAAGCAAGAGAAAATATTTAAAAACTCTCCTTCTGAAACTGCAGAAGCAGAAGCAGTCATCACAATTACAGAAATCAGGAGATTGAGCAGGATTAGCATATTACTACTTGCCTGATTGCTTTTTCCTACATATGTCAAAACAAGATTAGAACAGCTGATTCAGGGGTGTCCGAAAGAGAAACCTTTTCCATGTCATTTTCTTATCATATGATTCCTGTAAAACACGTGTCCTGAAACAATAACAAGCATTCTTTCATGGTTCTAAACAGTCCTTGTTCTTTAATCAGATGATAGTTTTCTGATCTAGACGTCCTGAACCAAAATAGTTCATGTGTTTTTCTTTTCACAATTACAGCAAGTTCTATAAGGGGCTGTGTTCTATTGTGGGCATGGATAATAAGTAAATACATCAAATTAGGTGGATTGCCTAAGCTGAGTAGATGTTCAGAGTTAATGCTTAAACTAATTTGCATCTAACTTCTGGTGGGAGTGTAAGGAAAAACGTTACAGCAAGAATTACTTCCATATGCATTTTTAATTATGCCACTTATTTAGTATTATTTTGCCACATATTCAGAGCAGAAAATTATTTATAATTTGATGAATAAACAAATGCTTAAAGACATCAATCACTTTGCAACAAAACTAGATGTTTTAGGAATGGGAAAGCCAAATTTTAATAATGTGAAAACATGACAGTCCAAGGAAAGGCTTCCTCCTCTCTTAACTTCTCAAGTCGATCAATATGATTTTATTAATTATCCATTAATGGGTAGTTTTCTTAAATCCATGAACAAAATTAAGTTAAATTCAATTTTTTCTCTAACTGAACTGGCCACAGAAGTACTCATCATTAGTGCAATTACTATATGATTAAACAAGGAAATATGTAAATAGAAAAAGAATGTAAATTTCCTATGTAAATAGGAAAATAAATAGAAACCTACATCCAAGAGAGAAAGCTTTTTCCAGAATGGGAACTGCCTGTGGCATATTTGGTTTTGTAATGCTATTTGTAATAAGAACTTCTTCCTATTTTGATGTTAGGTGTCATTACATTAGAAATAATAAATATTATGCAACGCACACACTTCACATACAACATAAAAATACATATACAAAGGATGATAGATATAGGAAAATTTATCCATCTGTAGATAGATATAGAAGGATGATATGTATATAAAGAGAATTCAAATTTAAAAATTGCTATTTCACCCTGTCAAGCAGATTCTGGAGTAGTCCTTGAAAGCACAAATAATCTCAAATACTTCAATTTTCTTGCATTCACCGATATTAATTATTTAAATATACCAGGGAAAAATATGAGTATCATGCTACATTTCAGAATCCTAAGCAAGTCACAGAACAAAGTATTTCCCACTGAAGACAAAGGAGATTCTTATCAGGGGATTAATTTAATCTGAAGCATTTTGTCAAAATTGTTTTTCTAAGTACACCATAAAATTGGGAGCGAGAAATCAGCACTTTCTGAGGGCAATTTGAAGATGAAAAAATGAAGTCTGGTAGAATTATTCACGTTCTAGAAGTACCTACCTTTCTCCATATTGATTGTAGAGACTGATAGGGGAAATTAGGCAAGTGACTTGAGGAGAGATGATTCTTCAAGAGGTGCTAGATCAGGTTTAATCTATGATTGTGACATATTGGTTCTCATGTCTTATGAGTCTGTACTTCTAAGACAGAAAGCCGGTGAAAAGCAAAATGAAAAGTTAAAAATTAATGAAGTTTTTTTAAAAGTTGTTTGTGGGATAAACAAAACACTGTACAGTAAGAGCAGTCAGGGTTTTACAGCTGCTTATTCGAAAACCAGAATATCCTTCTACCCTTGTGTAATGGTCCTTCAAAGTTCTAACAATAAAACTTCATAGTGCCATTCACTGTCACGTAGTCTATAGAGACTTTCGTACAACATTAAGAAATGTTAAAACACCTTTTCCCTCCCACACTGAGAATGTGCATGAATCCTCCCCCAGTTCATGCTTGTTTAGAATACATTTTTATAGCAAAGATGCAAGCTCAATAACATGCAGTGATTTATCTTGGGAATACAAGCTCGAGCGTAGCTGCAATGAAAGCAATACGGCAGGAGAATAAGGGATCTGGACCATCTGGGTGAAAATATGTGTCTTTGAAAAATGTTTAGAGGAAAGAAAATTGACATATATCTGGAAGTGAAAAGCTCTGAATTCAACTGAGAGTTTTGTCACTCGCTTACTGATTGACTTTATTCATGACACTGATGACTACTTTTCAGAGTCACATGGTGCCCACCTCTTTACAGTCAAGAAACCAGGGAAATGGGCTAAAACTTTGTTTCCCATCTGGGATGATGTGTAATCAACAACTATTTATTAGCTGTGAAACAAGGACTGATGGATTCTTGGTTATCTTTGCCTCACAAGAAGTAATTTTGACATTTTTTTCAATTAGCGATAATGTTACAGTACCACTTCCCTCGCTCAGCTGTGCTATTTTGATCATGATATAAACATAATAATAAAAATAGTAGTCCTCCACTCAAAACTCAGGAGAATTATTCCCATTGAATATTCACTCAACTGTATAAAAAGGTTTTTTTCCTTGTTTAATGTTAACAATTTTCATATGCTTGCTCAGATAAACATAAAGTGGAAGATGAATTGCTAGTGTTTGCAAACAAGGTTAAAGGCTTTCCAGTGCTGAAACAAAAGACAGGCTTTTGTGTCTCGCTGGAAAGGTAAAGCGGAACAGATTTGTTGCTAAAACAATAAAAGTTTATTCTTCTCTCCGTTCTGGTTTTTATGGTTTGTTATTGCACTGAAACTCATCCAGTACTTACCAGGTGATAAAAAGGACAAACAAAACTCTACTGGAAAACTATGAAGCTTTGTTGTCACAGTTGACATAAAATAAACCTGCAAAGTGGGATATTGTCAGAGTCCCTCTGAAGACAAGCAAAATCCAGAGTTTTCCTAACAAGTAAAAAAATACTAGTTTAGTATTGTTCAAAACCCTAAGCTGAATTCTGATATAATTTATGCTGAGCTTCTGAGAAACTCACATGAAAGTCAGTAAAATTGCAGCACTCTCTGCTATAAACAAGAGGGACTGCCTAAAGGCACCTCAGAAGGTTCTGAAACATGGGACCCCACCAAGGGCTGGAAACAGAGTTCTCTGCTTTTCAAAGCAGCCTCTCATTTGCAAGTCAAGCAGTTATCATGTGGTAAAACACTTTGTGTCAGCAACTAATGTGTCAGGAATGTCAGGTCACATAGTTTACCCACTCAGCAGTGCACAGTTAACATGCCTTCACTTCACCCCTGAGTCAGCTACGTCTGTTTATGATGTGCTTTAAATGATCAAGTGTAGTCCAAGGGAGTTTATTTCTTTTGAAATATTTGAGAATCATTCACTTAATTCAAAACAATCTTCAAAATATCTGGGAGTTGCTCATCTCACCATGAGTGACTGCAGAGCCCGCAATTAAATCTGTTCCCCAACACACAGGTGAGACAAAGATGAAGAAAACCCGGATTTTTTGCATCCCAATCATATTCTCCAATACCACCCTGAATAGCTGATCTTCCCAGGAGTAAAAATCATCTTGTGGTATATTTACATGGTAAATTTATCTAAGTCCATCCCAGATGTATGCAGTAAATTAAGCTAGAATAAAAAAAAAAATTCCGCCCTTAGATAAGGTGAGTTTTAATTAGAGAGCCCTAAAACTTACTTTACATCTCTAAAACACTGTCATAGCAGAAAATCTAAGGTAAGGAAAATTGCAGCAGAAGAAAGTAGAAACTGCTTTCAGAAAGCAGCCTACGACAGTCTAATGAAAATTCATGTGGCCTTCTTCAAGTTCTTGATACCAGTAAAAGCTGAGCAGAATTTCACAGCCCAAATAAAAAGCCACGAAATTAATATCTCGCCTGAGGGAGTTCCCTGTTCCAAATACCAAAGACTCTCTGGAAACAATAAGCGTGAATCTATACCCAGGTTTTACTGAAAATAAACTGTTACACACCACCACTTCCTCTTTCCTCTTCTGTTCCACAAAACCCAAAGTACTAGCTAAGCATATGTAGACTCACACTGCTCCCAAAATGTGAAAGAGGAGGAGGCATCCCACATAGCTGAGAATTCAGTAAAGGAGTCAGAAATGTGGAGAAAGACGTAAAAGAAGAGGAAGAAACAAGGGATCTCCTTGGATTTTTTTCTGTCCCCAAATTAGGCTAGGGACTCCTGCCTTGCCATGGAGTTTGGGGAGAAGGGAGAGGGGGAGAAGAGCAGCACCTCTGCTGGGATCCCTGGAGCCACAGCACCCTGAGCAGCACAGCGAGGGAAGCAGAGCCTGCCCTGCCTCTAGCACTCATCCAGCACCACCTGGATTCCACCTGTACACTCACCTGGACTCCAGAGGTAAGATGCTGCTCTTGGAGAATACATCTCCCAGCTCCCAGCCGAGCTTCTACCAGCATGCTGCTCCTCTAATTTCTGAAAAAAAATCAGTCAGGAATGTCGCTTCTAAAAGATGTTCACAGGCAAGACATATAATTTGATCTAATGAATAATCAAAGTGCTTATTAATTTTGTGTTGGATCTCCCATATCATTCACAGAAGCTGTGCCTAGAAAGAAAAAGGACGCAAATTTGTGGCCACCATTCTTCTGCAGACTTTGCTAACTCTTCTGGTTGCTTTGGCAACTGATTTAATAATTATTAAGGAAGATTTATCCATGCTGTTTCTTTTCTATGTTCAAATAGCACATAATGATCAGATACACTTTTAATGCCTTTTAGTCTACGAGAAACCCACTTGGATTTAGTCCTATTTAAAAGCAGAAAATAAAAAGAATGCTTATGAATTTATTTTGCTGAAGAAATCTGGTTTAGTTCCTTAAGCAGAGCAGCCAGAAGAACAACTCATGATCAAACTTGTGAGTATTCTTCTCTACACATACACAGAACTCTTTTCAGTTAAATATAATACTACAAATGAGAAAGAATCCTTCCATGCCCTACAGGAGAAATATGACAGCCGATTATGGGAATTACCCATTACCAAGCTACGGCAGAGTAAATACATCAAACAAATGTCCAAGAACAAGGGACACACCAAACTCTGAGGAGCAGATACCTGTCTTAAGGGTTATAAATCAGCTTACTCAATTTCTTTGGCTATGTAGCAATACCCTTATGTGAGAGAAATTGTAAGAGCTCATTTGTGCCTTGAGAGATTGTGGAAGGGAGTTTACAGTTCCTTATACTGCCAATGACTTCTAATGAGCAATATGCAAGGCCTGTATCTCTCGAAGCTTTCCCTGATATTCTGAGGAGATTTTAGAGAAATTTTTTAACTCAGGTATGCCTAAAAGATCATTGTTCCATCCATATGCCTGCATCAATCTATATCCACAGGTATTGTACTGTGCAGTCTCCACTCAGAGACACTATGGAGAGTTTCATGTTCTCCTCAGTCTCCATATGTGAGAACAGAATGTTTCTTTTAAATTATTCAGTATTGAATGGTGCAAAAAGTACAACATAAATACCTCTGAATTTATTATTTGTGCATAATGAATATAAGAATCTGCAGCTTTACCCAGACATGCTTGAGTGGCTAGAAAAACTAACATTTGCATATTTCTGTATCTGTTATTAAAATATGTCCCCTCTGATCTTCAGCAGTATGATCATCCTAGAGAAGAAAGGCAAGCAGTTCAGAAAATTTCTAAAGGAAAACAATATTTTACAAACTGTAAGTACCAAAGCTCTTTACTTTTCACTAAAGACAGAGGCAAAAAATATGCAGTGCAAAGAACTGAAACCTTAAGAAACAGTCACAAAAACACAGAAATGGAGATCAATAGTGAGAAACATATCCCTTCAAGGATGGGGAATGAAAAATGAAAAAACAATAGATGGAGCCTTCTGGCTCAATGTAATCAAGTCCTACAGTTAAATCTAGCAATCTTACCTTTCTTCATCAGTTACATTTCTCATTTATTTACTTCATTAACCATTAGGAGACATTCAGTAAGTTTCATGGTCTCTAACAAGCAGCTTCCAAAGCAGAGTTGATTTAATTATCAGACAAACTTTATGATTTAGCCATAATGCACTTCCTATTTCAGATTATATCCTCTTATTTGATCCCATTACCAAAATAACACATATATTGTGTGTACAGGTTTGAATTCCTTATAAATGCTTGATTTTCTAACACCTTGAAAATTATGAGTCTTTACAGTAAACTTATTGCTCTTTTTACAGTGTTAGAGGGCTCAAATGCAATCTGAGGAAGAAAGCACTGTTCTAGAAGGCTGGTGTTTGCTATTCTATAGAGAAATTATTTGATTAAACCCTAGGGGAATGACTGAACTAATTGGAAATTGTAAACATGTAGGAGATAACTAAGAAGTGCTAATCCATGGTATAAACAAGTAAATTTGCCAAAAGAAGTCTGACTAAAAAATACCACTTCATGACTGGCTGCTGAGGTGTTCAATCCTCTGTGGCAGATATGGATTGTTCCCCCTTCCTGCAGCAGGTCTTAAGGAAGCCTTGCTGGTCATGTAGGGGAGAGACCGAAAGCTGACCAGGCTTACAAATAAAGAGGATGGCATTTTCCAGCAACACAACTGGATTAATGTTTGGAGGCAAAGCATAAAGAACCCCCTTTTCCCAGCTATTCACCTTTCAGTACATACACATCTTCACTGTTTTTTTTTTCTCTCCACTGTCCACAGCAGTTCCCAGTCACAATTTTTGATCTTTCTGCTCTCCCCTCCATCCTCCACATTACAAGAGATGTCCTTTACCCAGGTCCTCCCTTTCTTCCTCCTAATTTGACCCATAATTGTCTTTCTGGACCCACTCAAGGTCCCAGTAGCAATCCAGGTGTATTTCTGTTAGACATTCTTCAAACACACACAAAAGGTATTCCATGTGTTAGGTGAGTGACCAAGCAGGAGAAACTAAAAGCAGGAGGTGGAGGAGAGAAATGAGGCACAGGAAAGATGGTTGGTCAGCTAAATCAATCAGTAAAAGAGATGTACAGAGAAAACTGGGTGGTGCCAAGCTGCCTCTTTCAAGCTGCCTGAGTCTACCCAGTTTCATCAAAATTCACACAAGAATTCTTAAAGAAATTGTCCGCTACCAGATGTCTCTGATGCAAGCTGCTCAGATTTCTGAGTATTCAAATTGGAGGAAATGTCAGCATTCTGAACATTTGTTTTCATTTGAAGTAATAACTCTTAAAAAAATGTTATACATAATTAATACTCAGATCAGTTATTATTTCTGGTCATTTTTTTCCAAGACTTTGTCAGGAGCTTTTCTTTTTTTTCAGCATACAAGACAATTTCACAAATTCCTGAAGGAAAATACAGACTAAGAAGAAAACATTTCCTGAAAGCAATAACATTTGGTTGTGATCCTGTGATTACTTCTCATGTGAATGGTAGCCTTGCAGTCAACATTTAGGCACAATGAGACTGTTCTGCATGAGGTGGATTTGAAGATGTGTGATCATATGACTGTTTATTCTAATAAGGAAGGATTTTCAAGGCAGCCTGAAGCACTTACGTACCTAAACCAAATAAAAATTCATTACTTGATGCCTACATGTCTTGAATGCCTTTGAAATATATGTATATATATGTATGTATTACCCTTTAATTAGATATCTTGATTATATTTAATAGCAATTTTTATAAGCATTAAAGACTGTTGTGATACTTCTTTTCCAGACTTTTATAATGCCATGTGGAAAACTTACCTAAGTTGTAAATTTTTATTTTCCTGTAAAGGATGTTTTACAAAAGAGAAAAGCTGATGGAAAATTAATTCAGATAACAGATTTTAAAAAAATTAATATTCTTGAATTTTCTTTCAGTCATATTCTTGGATATAAACTGTGTGGGATTTAGCTGGATGGATTTTTCTTCTTTTTATCAGGCCAACGATTTTGTGTCAGTTGTTTGGCCATATCAGAATAAAATTCATCACGTTTCAGAAGCCTAGAAGTTGGATATCCAAGTTCAAGCTATTCCCATTCCCCTAGCAGTCAGTAAAGAGACATAGGCTTCCCTAGAGGGCAGTTTATCTGATGTGTTCTAGACACCTATCTCAGGAAGAGATGAATTACTGTCTGGAGATGGTATTTCTCTCCATTGACTATTAAAAGAGTGTGTAGTAACTGTCTTAGTCACTTTGTAACTTAGTTACCGTGCTGGATGCCTAAACCAGGCAGATGGATCTCTTGTTAGGTGACATTTTTTACTTTTACTACATGCCAGGTTCAAAAGAGCATTACAGGCAAATCAATGTGTTTGTCTGCTGTCCCACTTTCTATATATGTACATGTGAACATCTGTTTTGGAACCTAATGAAAGTAGTTCTTCAGATTCTTTCCTCAAAGTTGTTTTTAGCAATTTTTCCATATATAGTAAGTGCCAGATATCTGTTGAGATATTCTGTGCAAATGCATGCTTGCCAGTCCTTGTAAACCTGTTCTGTCATGAGTTCCCAGTCTTCACATTAAAGCAGCATAATGCCAAGGTGCATGTACATGCAAGCAAGGAATGTAATATATTATAAAGTGCCAAATAAAATTAAAAAAAAACCCAACCTTCAAAACCTCAGGGGAAGAAAAGACAAATAGATAATTTTTTTATACAAGAGAACACAGAGTGCTAGAGGCTGAAATCTTTCAAAAGCAAGTGCACTCCAGTAAAAATGTTCAGACATGGGAAAATGAATAACATGAGATTTTGATAGTTAAGAGACTGGAAAGAAACATCATGAGCAGTGTTTGTGGAGTAACTCATTAACTTTTTCTGCCTGTTTTGAAAGGCTATATAGATTGCAGAACTGGCCTTTCACATCTGGTGTTTAAGGTTTAGAACTCCCCTGTTCAGCTTTCATGACTCTAAAATCTTGATTACAACAGTTTTGCTACAATAAAGAGGGAAATAAAAAATGTCTGCTTCCAAGCAGCTGTAGGGGTTTATAAGCAATAGAGAAAGTAACCTGGGAAAAGATGGGGGGGATTAAAGGGAAGGGAACTACCACATTAAATTCAGCCCTTGCCATGATTTTCAACATATAATATTCAAAGGTGAATGACACTTGTTTTCTATTGGTCTTTTCTCAGCTGCATGTAGTTCTACATGTCTGAACCAGAACTGAAAATAGTAAATGCCTACTGGCAGAACCAAAAGGCTTCTAAATCAGTAGCACTGTCATCTGCTCTGCAGCCACATACTTTCAGACCATGAAACACTGAAAGAAATTTAGGAAGTTTGAGGAAGAAGATAAAGTTACTCAACCTGGGGTCCTCAGAAATCAGAAAATAGCCTAGGTTCCAAAAAGAGGCTGAATATTTACTTCCTTTTTGATATATAAGATTTTTGTTAATACAGCCCAAATAAAATTTGAACTTTTTGCTATGACATCACTATATAGACTCATGTTTGTTGGAAATGTACTATACTACACATCTTTTTCTGCAGTACTGGGGCTTCCCATATCTTTCCCAGTGTCTATTTGAAAAATTGATTACTAAATTAATTCTCAGCAATATTAATCTTAAAGTCCTTGAGATTTTAAAACCAGTACTTCTGCTCTTTCTATTCTAAATTAATCTTGAATCTTTGCTTAGAGAAAGGAGGGTAGACTCGTGTCCTGTACCACATTGCTGAATTTATGTAATTTCTTTCATAGCTGTAGCAAATGCCCACAATGGATTATGGTGGGCTTTTGTGGGAAAGAAATTGGGTTACTACATTCCCTGACATTAAATCTCTAGATGGGACTAGCATTTACTTTAATTTAATTCCAAAGTATCAGTTTGAATTCTGGGGTGGCTCCTGGGATATTCACAACCAGTCTCAGGCTGGAATAAGCCTCCAGTGTCACAAGTGTGCTGACTGCTCCACCAGAGTCATTCAGAAGCACATTACTCTGAACAGCCTTTGGGGCAGATCCCAGCAGGACCTGACTGAAGTTCTCCTCATCTGGCAGCAAAGGTCTGTGGTTTACCAGCCTGTCACACACCCTTCTTATAGCAATGCATAGTCCTGGTTTTGTTAAGTAATCTTGTGACACATACTCATAGAGACAATAAGGCAACAAGAGCTCTTATGGCTCCTTCACCAATACATCAGCAGATTTCTAATTTTAGCTCCATATCCAATAAAAAAGCAAAGGAAGTGTGTGACTGGCTTTCTTGATAAGTGAAATAAAAATGAAGTTGTGAAATATAAGGGTAGTGCTTTTTTAAGTGAAGGAAAAAATCTCATGTGAAGCCACTGAATCATTTCAAAGGGAAAGTCAGAGGGCTTTTCTAACTGTGACAATGTGAATTTGAGTACTACATGAAGGAGGAGCTTAAGGGAAAGGTTTACTCATGGTGTAATATTTTTTTATCTACTTTCTTCTCATTTCCATGAACACATTTCTTGGCATGGAAAGCTTCATTTGCACATGGTTGTTCTCACTGTATGCAATTTTTTTTTTGCAACACAATTTATCTCTACAGACTGATCTCTGTGATCTTTCTGACACATTTGGAAGCAGCTGACAATGTAGTTTCTACTATCTCAGTGTCTGTGTTCTCAAACACATTTAATTCATTTTAACAGCAATCTCTGAAATTTTCCTGCCTCATGCTTTTATTTTCATAGATTTTTTGGGTTAATTGGGATCATATGAGCTCAATGTTTTGATTGAAGATCTCCAAGAAAAGTATCAAGTGTTATAGGGAGAAATATTGATGTATCAATAAGATGACTTCTAACAGCCAGAGAGCCAATGCCATGTATTTATAGTGAATATTTTTTTTTTTATAAGCTGATAAAGGTCCTGGTCATGTACTACCATTTAATATATCATAATAGATTTTTGTAAATAGCAATATTACTTCTTGTTTCCTTGCCAAACTGTGGTGCTAATAGTTGCATTGTATTAACTCATATTGGTTTTATATATTCATAGGATTTTTTTTCCATTTCAAAATTAGATATTATGTCATGTACCTGTATTTTTCTCTTGAACAAAATGGTTAATACGAGTCTTTAACAAGTTGTTAAATTGCAGTTTTAGAATTCAGACAGGTGGACTGGCTCCATGTCACAAGTTGCCACATTTCACAGATTATTCCTCCTATTGGACGCAACAGTCTGGATTTGACTAAGCAATTAAGCATTAAATCACATTTAATTTCAAAGGGTTAGGCTAAACAAGCAATTTGGGTTGCATATGAAAAACATTTTGTCCTTACAGGGTTGACATTTATGTTGTTGACATATTTTGATAATGGTAATTTGATGTTTATTTCTGGTTCATTGATGAAAATATTGAATGCCATGTAAAATATCTCTTATATGTATCCACACTAGGAGCATCCCAGGTGATGATTAATCCCCATGGATTGATGTATTTTTCAATGTGTTAGTTATTTCTTAAGTTCTTTAATACATACTGCATTAATATTGTAGGGCCCAAATATCTTCATCAGAATGTCAGGGCAGCTAACTATATTGTCAATTATAATAATGCTTGCAGCAGCAAACAATTGGAACATTCCTATTGACTTTAGAGGCTGTGTCAGGGAAAGGTGAAAAAAAAAAAGAAAAATTACAATTTTATCTATAACAATAGCTTGAATTGATTTTTTCCCCCTATGATATTATGATATGGGAAGTGGTAAGTTTAAGATTCAATTGAAAAAAAAATGTGAGTTTTCAACTCCATCAGTCCCAAATTCTAAAGCTATTTGCAGCTCCATTGCTTCCCTTCAGGTTAACCAGAACCATGTCCTACCATATAAAAAATAACCCTTTCTTAAAGGTTATAGCCCCTAACTTAATCCTTTCATAATGCCCTTTTAACAAGAATTTTGAAGCATGGGATAACTGCAAGATAATAAGATTAGATGTGAATCCATTAGGATGTGTAATGTCTAGACCAAACCAGAGAGACACAGAAGAGGCTGTTCAAAGGGACCTGACTCTGTCTCATAAGATATTTCATGGCATTTTTAGATATCCCAGATATCTTCTCTGGTTTCCAGTTGTCACTTCAAAATAATTTGTGTATTCTGGAGATGCTTTGTCACATTTACTAGCCCTGAGTCTTATTGTACATTAGCTCAGGAGTCATTAGATACCTATGTCTGGACAATTGAATTGAATTCCAATGCTATTACAAGAAGAAAGATATATTTGAATTATAATTAGAAAGTTAAACTTTAAAAATGTTTATTCTCTTATCCAGAACTTGGATTTGAATCTAATACAGACACACATATTTTCATGTGTCTATAGTCTACAATGTCATCAGAAATATTTCTTTTATAGTTTATATAACCAAATGTCACTTGAGCATTTTATACGCCCCATTTTGTGTCCAAGCCCAAATAAGTATGGCTGTATATGAGCTCCTCAATATTGCATATGATCAGCTTTGGAAGTCTTTCTGCAGTTCTGGTTTTAGTCAACACTATATTCAGCATGCAAA
Source organism: Toxostoma redivivum (assembly GCA_013397375.1). Classification (NCBI taxonomy): domain Eukaryota; kingdom Metazoa; phylum Chordata; class Aves; order Passeriformes; family Mimidae; genus Toxostoma; species Toxostoma redivivum. The sequence continues at coordinate 249,099 of VXBI01002862.1, read as the reverse complement.
GTCAAAAATAAATTATAAAAATAAAATAAAATAAAATAAAGCTGTGTTTTTGCATCTCACAGGTGATTGTGATCTAATGGATGAAATCTCCGGGGATCAGCTTCCCAAAGGGCATGCAGATTTCTCAAATGGAGATATGGCATAAAGAGCCTCAGGCTCCAAACCACCAACCTGGTAAGTTTGCAGCTTACATTATGCTCTCAAACATTTTCACCATGAATTGGACTGGGTTGAGTCCTGCTGTTTATATTGACCCAAAGACATCAGTGAGCTTCATTTCATTTTTAGTTGGCAAGAGAAGGGAAGGAGGTACCAAAATGGGACACATAAACTCAATTACATGGTATTTGTGTACCAATCTCAATGGGATTTGGATCAGGCAGCAAATTTCATGCACTGCTTTTCTTAAGAAAATTGTGTTATATCTGCCTACACAGAAAACATGGAATCATAGAATAATTCATTTTGGAAGGGCCTCTGCATGTCACATTATCCTATCCCCCCTCTCAAAGCAGCACTAATTAGATCAGGGACTCTTCTCCTCTAGGGCTCAGTGAGGGATTTTTCAGTGGCTTTCAGAACACCAGGATAGCTCCATGCACTTTTAAAAGAATCTTCCAATCACTGGAAATAAAAGTAACAATAACCACCCCTGAAACTTTACCTTCATAAAAATTACTGAGACTAATTCATTAGTGGATTACACTAATCATTATAACAAGGAATTGCATCCATGAAGTCTCTAACCTTGTTGCATATTATCACATCTGCTGCCCTTTCAATGATGCACTTGAATTAACCTCTGGATAATAGGTTCACATCTCCTTAATTGAAACTAATGACTAAATAAAAAAGATCAAAAATCTTTATATTCTTTATTATTATNAAAAAAGAAAGGACTAGAAATGTTCACCAAATGTCTAAAGAGGCATATAACTATCCTTGGAAGAAGTCCAAGATATCACATGGGAAAGCGAAGCAAGAATGTGAAGGGGAGGAAAAAAAAATACTTTTTTTTCAAGGGAAAGTGCAGAATTTGGGAATGGCATTAGGCCAGGGTCTGCACACCTACAGATGCTGAAGAACAATTTTACAATAACTCTGCTGAACTAGAGTATAAAGCCATTCCTCAAAGGAGATCCTAATCAAGACCTTATAAATTAAAGATTATACAGGATATACAGGATACAACCTGAGAGTGTGTTTGTTGGTTTGATGCAGGAAGAGCACCCACATCACAAACATATAAGTTGCATTCTTTGAATCCTTGACCTTTAGCTTCCTTCACCACTGAAAAACAATTTTTCTGCAGCAGTTAAAAAATCTGTGTTTTCCAATAGGTCAGCCCTTAATTTTAATCTTATACATACCAGCAGCCGACTCAGATTGCAGCTTTTAAATTGTTGGTTATTCAAGCTTTTCTATTTAAAACAAGATTCAATTTATTTAATTAAAATATCACTACTGGAATTATCTTATCATTAATACCATCATTTTGGTTTCCCTATAAGATTTTTCTTAATTAAGGACCTTCATATATATGGGTATATTTCCTTAATTACCCCCTAAGAAAATAAACATGAAAAACTACTTAAACTCAGTAATAGGGGCTAGCATATAGAAAAAGAATGTTTATGTTCCCACTTGGAATTCTGCAGAATGATGCATGAGATATGTATGATGCTTATAAGCAAGATTAGCTGACCTCAACTTTCAAGGTAATGACCCTGTTATGCAGTCCCCAGTGGTGTCCTTATCAGTGGTACTGATATGTTAACCAAAACACAAAGCTTTAATCACAAAGACGTAAAACAGCTTCCACTGCACCACCTCTCCTTTGGACAGATTTTCTGGGATGTGAAGTGGACTGCAGTGTTGCAAATTATTGTGTTTACCTTCTGGGGAAATCAGGAAGACTATTAATAACACTTTAGTAATGGAAGAACCAGACAAAATCCATGATTCATTCATAGATGTGAAGTCACTAAAACATCCTTAGCTCATGTTTACAGTGTTTGCTAATTTCTTGTATGTCTTCTCTTTGCAGGATGCTTTAATGTATATTTTTATACTAATATTGAAGACTAGAACTGCAGCTGAATGTAATGGTAGTGTGTGTGTATATATTCTGAGGAACAGATCCCAGCCTTTGTCTCAGATTTGGCTTGATTTTTCTCCACAGATGTTTCTTTAAAAAAAATAGCTGCTGAGTCAGACTCACCACTACTAAATCATGGCTAAGTCAGTAAAGTTACAGCAGTAATAAAAGTTGTCTGTTAGAGTATTAAAGATTTTCCAGGATACTGTTAGATTTACACATGGTGTATATTTTCATGACCTGCTTTTTTCCTAATTCCTCAACAATTGTTCCCTCCTGTTCATAATCCAGAGATCTGAAGGAAACCCAGCTATTGCAATGAGTGAGATGTATGTTACCAGGAAAACTTTTCAAAAACAAGGATTTTTTTCTTGCATATCCAGTGTCTAGTTCTCCATGTAATTGACATTGAGCTATGAAGTATAAGGCAATTCAAGGCTCAATTTTGCATTTATTTATGGGAGCCTCCTTTTCAGCATGAAAACTCTTTGCTGTGCAGATTGTGGATTTAGCAAAGTAAAACTCCAGCCTGCACAGGTGAATGCTGAGAAAATGTGCTGTGTGTGAATTTCGTGCAGCTTTCACTCTACTAAGGGACCTCAGAATTTGCAGGGCCACATAAAAACTCATTTATATGAATGAAAACCTGAGGAGAGATTCAGACTTAGATGGGTACAGACACAGGGACAAATTTCCACGTGATAAACTGGGACTTCCCTCAGGTCTTTAAAACTGTCTGACTGTCATTTTCCAGCAAAGCACATGGCAGACAAACTCATGTTAATGCTAAAAAAAAAGCACAAGCAATTACAGTGGAGTTCCAAAGGGTTCTGAAATTTCTTCCCTCACTCTCCCCTCCTACAACTCATCTCTGTGCCTGTGCTCACAGGCATCTGTGGAATTTGGGTTATCTCCACATTGCATTGAAACAAGACTTTTTAGGTTCTGAATTAAGGATGAGCATGTCAGGCACATGGACACTTTTGCAGATCCAAAGATCCTGATACATCTGCATTTCTGTGTGTGTTTATGTGATTTTACTGGATGTGTCTGTGTCCTCAGACTTGCTGACAGCTGAGGAGCTTATCTGGAATTGAATTGAGAGGTTCAAGGCTGGCAAACCAATCTCACTTCCTAAATAACCAGTGTGTGAGTTCTGAAACAGCTGCTGGTAGAACAGATGGATTTTGCCTGAATTGTTTTTTTAAGAATATATCTTGTCCTAAGACTAGGAGGTATGGAAAAATTACAGGCAAACAAGCTACATAACAAGGAGTGTAACATTTCCAAGGGTAAGTACGGATGGGAGACAAAACATTCCACATATTGCTTATATTATCAACACACTACTCAGCTGCTCTCCTATCTAAATGATATTGATAGAGGTATTTGTTACTCCAGTATTGCAAATATTTTTTGCGTCTAGTCAGTTTTGTCAGGCATTAAATAACATTCCCATTCTCATTTTCAAGAACTAAGCCTAATCTTTGTTTACACTAATGCTTCCTTTGTTGACTTTTAACAATTATGTGCCATTGACAATTGTTTATTGTTGTTTAATTAGGACGTGGATTATTCCCATGTTTTAATGATTACTGCTCAACAACTTGACAGAAATGTTATTCCCAAAACCACCAAGCACAAATTGGATTTGATTTATTTCACTTAATCTTGTTATGATTGTATTATAAGCTCTCCAAATTATAATTTTTCTTTATTAATTGCAATATCTCACAGTTTCAGCTCAGCCATGTATACCATAGGAAGAAATATAAAATGTTCACGCTGCTGAATTCCCTCTGTGAGAAAAAACAAAACCCAAAACATACAATAAAGCCATCAGCACTGACTGCAGAGATAGTAAATATGAAGTATCCATTTACTGTATGTAAGAAAATACAATCATCCAGGACATTAGAAGTGAGTATCTGCTAAGTGCATTCTTAGTATTAGATATAAAATTTGAAACTAAAACTTATTGATAATGGACAACTTATAAGTGCTGATTTTTATGTAGAGAAGAGCATGGCATCCACCCTCATTAGCCAATACAAACACTTATTTTTTTCCATGAAATATTGATGATCACTAAAATAATAATGAGGAAGAACTGCACAAGCTAAAATTTACATGAGCTAGAGCAGTAGCCATTTTCAAGTACAGTATTTCACATAACAAAAAATTTTGATTAAAATACATATTGCATATAGATCAGGTGACAATGGGCTGCATGTAAATTAATTATCTCCTGTGCATTACAGACAATACATATTTTTAATATAAACTTTCTGTGGAAAGGATGTTTATGTCATGGTTTTCCTTTAAACAGTAAAGCTGGTCAAAATAAAGAAATGGAAACGAAAAAATGGAAATAAATATTAGAATAAAGGAGTAGAGGTGGGAAAAAAAAGCACTGAAAGGTCCAGCTTTTCAAAATTTTATTGACTTTTGGAGTTTGGAATTCATTGCCAATTTAACTGGAATATTTTGGGTATTGTGAGCCTGGAGAGCCTATGCTGAAAATAGTGCAAGTGTTTGATTGAGAACCCTAGAGCTGATTCCTGCCTGGCTGGGCTGAGCCAGCAGAGAACAGAGCAAGGCTATGGCAGAACATTGCCCATCCTTTGTTAGGAGACTTTTGAGAATAGCATAATTTCCTTAGATGTTATACTTTGTCGAGTCAGCCATTTCTGACAGACTGATGCTGAAACTGGAAATGTATAGCCCCATCCATGAATCACCACTTGATTCCATATAAAACATTTGAGGAACCTGCTTTGCTCCCCTGTGGTGTTTCTGGAGGTCATGCACGACAGCTTCTCTCACTCCTAGCAGCTTCCTAGAGTTAAAAAATTATTTTTAGGGAGGAAATAGAATTTCTAAAATATGAAAAAGGCTTTTAGGGATGTTCACATACCTGAGGGATGACACTGTGCATTAATACTTCAAGCTAACATAACGTAATGTGCACCAAAACATGATTTAAGACAAATCAGTGAGACAAGTGAAATTTTCACCTTTCCTTTTGAAGATTTTGTGCCTTTCTAACAAGAAGATATTTTATACTATGGTTGTTCTAAGTTATTCTCGTACTGTATAAAATCCAAAGATTTTTTTTTTCCAAAAGCATTTCTACAAGTTGTTGAGGACTTTCTCAGGGTTTGAGTCCTTAATTTACTTAGGCCAACTAGAAATTTCATCTCAGGAGATCAAAACTCCTAAAAAACTACTCCATGTTATTTAAGTTCTCTTTCAGTGTTTCTCCATCCACTCCCCATAGTTTTATCCAGATGATGTTTTTTTTCTAGAAAGATCTTCTATAGACATGTTATTAAGCCTTTTAGCCTGGAATTTCTTTCACATTTCTGGCCTAAAACTTGATCACATTCCTTAAATCTAACTTTAAAATCTTCCACGTTTCCTGCTGCTCCTTTCTTTTGTAAAAAGGATACAGTTTCTAAGTATAAATGATGGTTCAACAGTTTTCAAAGAGATTGTGAAATATTAAGAAGCCAAGAATATTGTTAGTGAACATCAGCAGTGACAGAGAAGCACTCCTGACTTTTTATCTACATTTCTACTGCCTTTGAGATGAATCATAAAACTCACATTCACTTTGGAAGTAACTGGACTAGACTATTAATATGGAGCTATTTCTTACAGGAATATGGAGTCAGAGAAACAAGGTTTAATCCTAAATATGTTAGAAACTGGATGAAGAAATGCTTTTAAGAGAAGACTGATGTAATTTTAAGTTCTTTCCTTTTCAGTAAAATAAAAAGGAGAAGTAATAAAAATGAATGGCTTTTCTATTTACACATATGAAAAAATGTGTGTAATATTGATATGTAACAGGAATAGGAAAACTGAAGATAAAAATGAATTGCCAAGGATTTAGGCAATTTAGGTTTTGGAAGACAGATTTGGATTCCTAAATCTTTCAAATTACTTATGAAAATGTGCAAATGAACAGCAAATCAGCAAAAAAAAAAGTTATATTCTTTTTCAAAATGATCAATTTTTCCATCACAATTTTTTATCCTCCTCTTCTTTACCATTACATATCCCTCTAACACCTTCTTTCCACATTTAACAGAAATTCTTTAGATAACCAAATTTATTCAAATAACATCTAACAATATTACACACATTCCATATGTGTATGTGTTCTGTGTGTCTATGTGATGTATATCCCTATGAATCTACCCACATATGATGTCAATGATAATGGAAAAGTGGCTCGTTAATCACATCACCTGCCTTGTAACATTAATCCATACTCTAATTACATATATTGCATCTGTCTACACAACAGCTTCAGTGCAACCAAATATATTAAAAAATCCATATTCTTTATTCTTAAATTGAAATAAAAAGGATTAAAATATATTGATAAAGGTGTTGGTGTTTTCAATTACATAACCAGATATTGCTGTGTCAGGAAAATGTATCACATATTTAATTTTCTAGGATGTTGAATCCAGTTGAACTTCTTGTTATAAGGTGACTAAGATAGGCCTCAAGGTTCATAAAATTAGGGATCTTGTGTTTTCTTGCCAGGGCCTGATTAAAGTAATTTATTCTTTACACTTTAAATATGTTTTCTTTCAACTTGGTGTTCATAACTTCAGGGTATTTATGAAGATCAAATGGTTTAACTCTTTTTCTTCTTAAGCTGAAAGAACCTGTGCACATTTAATTTCCCTTTGTGAAGCAGCTCTTCCCCTTTGTTCATCCCCTGCTGCAACATCTTCCAGTATGAATGTCCTCCTCTTGAACAGTCAGCCAGAACTGGCACAGTGCTGCAGAAAAGATCTCAGTCGTGGCTTTGTTACATTTTCCTCTATTTCTTTGGCAGTTCTATTCCTGATAGATGCTATGGACATAAATGTTTGTGAATGATCACATCTCATTAATGGTTTATTGATGTCTCTAGATCACATGTCAGCACCAGTGGATAAGCTGGCCATTTCTAACAGTAATTTATCCTATTTAATATTACTTGCAAGATATCTCATTTTTACTGGCATAGTTTTTTTCTTGCATAGTTAAATACATCTAATAATTGTTATTCTGAAGGAACAGATATGGTTCCATTACAAAAATTTGATAAAATCATTAAGAATATTTTCAACCAGGCTTGTGATTTCTTATATCTGTCCAATTTCCTTTTGCATTCAGACATGGACATTACCATTGCCCTTAATCTGCATGAATGCAATCATCTGAATACATTTATTTTGCCAAGTAATTCACTCTCTGCATATATGTGTTAGATCACTCCTGGAGTTTCTGTATGGATGAAAATATTTTTTTCCTTAAGATGAGAGGCAGATGAATTTCTGTTCGTAGCTTAGAGGATGAGAGTTATAAAAGACAATGGGGGCCATGCAAGGCTTAAGTTCCTCAAAAAGGTTTTTTCTCACAGTCATTTACCATTATTCTAAAACTACAGTGATCTTCATAAATCCCTTTTCTTCATGTTCTATATAATCTCATACCAGTGCCCAGTGCATCTATCACACCCTCTTAACAGCATGTTATAAAAGCTCTATCATGGAACAGCATTGACACTATTTATGCTTTTTTGACCAAAAACCATATGTTTTAGTGCTGCCAGATGTGCCCCAGAAGCAGTTTAGGTTAAGAATTACAAAACGTGGATACACACAGTCTGCTCTGGATTAAGTAGCTCTGAACTATGTAAACATGAGCAGCTCCTCAGCACGTAGTCTGAGGGACAAGGATCATGCCAGAATTACATCTTTATCAGCATAGCTTTTACATTTTGGCATTGTCCAGATAGCAGCAGTTTCTGTCTTGATCTGCACATCTCTATCAGACATCTAACCTTCTGACCCATGATCCACATCCTTATTGAAGATTAAAATTATTCATATGGTTCTGTGCCCTTTTAAAGTTAACATTAGCTTTTGTCTTACTTGCACTGCATTGCAAATTCCATTGTGGCCTTCTTTTGAATACGGTGGGTAAAGATTCCTTTATCATTTGTGCTAATTTCTTTGCAAGGTCTAATAGAGTTATAAGTCATTATTACTTTATCCTAATTTTTCAAGACCTTTAATATGTAACTACCTACTCTGATTTTCCATTGTATTTTCCACCAGGCTTTTTAAGGTTTTCATTTTCATACAGTGTCTATTCTTTATTTCATATCAGTCATCCTTATTTTTTAATCTCTTCTCTTACTATTGAAAACCTTGTTTACAGATGCATTTTGTGTTAAGTATTTCAAATATTTAAACACAGACAATCCATGATTTTGAGCACAAGTTATTTTATTTCTCCAACTGATGTTTATCTATATGACCAATCTGCCTGTTAGAACTATGCACAAAACACTACTCCTTGCATTTCCTAAAAGACTTGGAGAAATCTGTCAACTATCATGTCAAGAAATGTGTTGGATCTGCTTTCAACAGTATAATTTGTTCTTTATGTTAGTAGGTAATTATTTTAAGTACTTAAGTTTCTTGTGGTGGAGTCATGCTTCAAATATGTCTTCACACATGCAAGGAACATTGAGGAGGCTATAGCACAATTACAGCCTCTCTTCCATCCTTGAATGAATATTGACTTATACTGATTTATTTCACCTATGCTGTCATTTTTTTTAAGTTAACTGCATAATTAAAGTGTCATGGAATCTTTTATTGTTTCTTTGGTTTTGTGTTTTTATTCTTACTTTTCTTTAGTGTCGTCTTAAGTCTCTTCTTCATCTTTGTCAAACATGTCTGCTATTCCTATTTTATTACATTTATATGTATTACTACTCACCTACTATTAGTCATGCAAGTGTCTCCATTTTGTTCATTAGTGATAAAACACATAGCAAAAATATTTTCATTATCCCATAGCTCTAATTCATCAAAAATATATGACTAAAGAAAAAAATTAGTGTCTTTTGAGGAAGAGAAAGAAAAAGAGATAAAAGACTAATCTTATGCTTTATAAACACTTCCATTTCAGGTATGTAGCTGAAATATATCTTGTACTAGTAATTTAATATTTCTTCAGTCTTGTAATTCATGCAATAAACCAGATAAGTTTCACGTTTTTCAAACCATCCTCTGCTACTTCTTGTGTATTCTTCTCATTGATCTGTATTGTCCTGATTAGGAGTTTTCAGAACCTCTTAGCATGTTACAGAGTATGTTAATTATGTGTGGAAAATAAGGGTAGAAACCAAAATCTACTGCCATCTGTCATCCTTGTCTCCCTCACTCTTTTTCTTCTTCATTCACAATTTTGCCTGTGTGAGGCTTTCAACATATTTTGGAACCCCTTCCATCTGCCAGTAAAGAGAGAAAAATACTTTTTTAATAGATAGAACTACTCCTTACCTTTTATTTTGGATATTATCTAGGAGAAAACAGTTAAACAATACATTCATTTAGCTTGGACTCAAAGGCACGGCCCCTAGAGAGCCATGTACTGTATCAAGTACAGAATCAAACTGAAAAATTAAAGACATATATGAAAGTTAAGATTTCTGACAATCAGGTCTTGATTTCTTTGCAATCCATTAGGAACTTAAAGCCTTTCACAAAGGGAGAGATTCTGGCAGAAAGAGAAGGAGGGGACTTCAGTCATCATACCTTATTCTGCAGTGATGCTGCTCATGGGTACTACTTAGAGTCTTTAAGGCTGCCTCCAGGTATGGAGTTGGCCCAGCCACTTGATTCCAATATCCCCCCTCCTCCATCACTATGAAGCTACTTCCTTACATCTGAAGTATTCCAGACATCCACTCAAGGGCCACAGGTTTTCTGCTCATCCCAGTTCAGGGAGAATAATTTATTTCCCATGCACAGGCTCACTCTGTCTTTCTCTGTGTACTACTTCAAAGTGATGGTAGTAGCTTTTCCTGAAGCTGCAAACAGGGGAAGGACTGGGGTACAGGAGTCAGGGGTGAAAGGGATATTGCATCTTGTTCCATCAACATCAAAAACAGATATCAAAGTCTACATAGGCCCTAACCTTGAATACAGAACACCCAAGAAAAAGCAGTAAACACCCTTCAGTGGGAGTCCTTGAGAGGACCTGCTTGACTATGGGTATTAAATGTCTGAAGTCAGAAAACATCTATTGAGGAAGACCTCCTATTCTGAGAAAAAGCATCTAATAGGTTACATAGGCATGACTCAAGGTAATATAGTCACTCACTGGATTCAGAGTATGACTAACTGCTAATGGAGGCTTTTCAACACAGGGATGAATCATCTGCCCAGAACTGGGCATCTAAAATTTAGACATCTGAATATAAAAAATTACCTAAGACACCACTGAGATTCATGGGATAAAAAAAAAATTCCATAATGCAATCCATTTTAAGATAACATCTAACTACAGCAGACAACACCCATACTTGCTTTCTGGAGTATGAAAGGAGCTTACAATGACTGAATTAGGTTCAGATATGTAAGTATCAGATACCTAAAGCTGTGTATTTTAACCTAGAGGAGATGCATCCCACTGCCCTACAGAACTTGAGATATGAAACTGAGGTAGGGCCTCTGTCACCACTCAGTGGGAAGGTGCATATTTTTCTCCACTGACAATGGGATAAATAGAAGGTGATTATGCTTCTAGATCAGACACCTGATTTAAGCACTTCAGTTTAGGACTAAATATACCTTGAGCATCAACTTTGGCAATGCACAGACATAAAGCAAAAGCTGTAGTAGCAGAATGACAAGTCTGAACTGAGCTCTTGGTTCCATATACACTAATGAAAGAGGTTTGTGCCTTAGAGAGGATTCTAAATATATAGCAATATAGGAATTAAATAATCTATGTGTGGTTTATCAAATTAGTTCTTAGCACGAAAGTATGTCTCTCTAGCCAAAACCAATTCTAAGGTCACTCCTATTCCCACAAGAATATCTTGTTACGCTACAGACTTGTAAAACCATTTCCTTTCCAGCTTTATGAAATTACCCTTCCTTTTCCTTTCTTCTTATTCCAATCCTCCTTGAATGTTAACATTGAGGACATTAACCTGAGATTTGTATTTGAACTTGTTCAGGCTAAAAAGAAAACTGCAATTTCCTTTCCAAATGGATGGAGTAGGGTTCCAACCCCTGTTTTTAGTACAAAAGGTGGACAGTGGACTTGGAATGAATATCACCAGGTCTTTCCCACTGAAGTCAGTCCTAAGGATAGTCTGAAGGGCTAATTGTGAAAATGGTGCAAGAATGGGCAAGTATTCAGAATAACTAGAACACACAGGCAAGAAGATTTGGAGCTTTCCTAAATGAGTATCCAGCTCCTAATGTCACAGTAATGAGTTTCATTGAGAGGTGAGTTGGCTGCTTTGGTATGGTCCATCTTAGCTCTCACAGTGTGGGTTGCCTCATCCCACGCTGCCACCACAAGAAAGTGAGTTGGAGCAGGCAGATATTAAAATGCTACAAATGGGAAAACCTTGAATAAAGCAACTGCCATATGTGCTAAGCAAGCATTGGTAAAGAGTGCAACTCTTTCAAAACAGGGCTCGGTGTTTCAGGTTTTTCCAGCTTCACATTGTTTTATGTGACAGAATGCCTTTAATTAGGTTAGCAAAGGCTGAGATAATGTCTATGTTTGGCAAATGTGCTCGGCAATGGCCTGAGGGCTTCTCTGTGGTGCTGAGTAGCTTCAGTTCCTGTGAATGCTGGAGACTGCAGACTGAAACCTCTATCCTAGGCAAATGATGATTGCATCATTAGTAAGCAGCTAATGACTTTCTCTTTTATCTTAACTGGATCTTGGCTTTTTGAAGGTTTTATACCCTTTATTTTCTCCTACTTGTCAGTTCAAGTATTGAAAAACAGACTTCAGTGTGTATTTGGGGGCTCTTGAGCACCTCCACCCAAGGAAGCAAATACAGAAAGTCTAGTAAATATGTTTTCCTTGGAGGACTCATAAATAAAATATCCTACTGTGTTCCTGAAGAAGATGGCTTTCCTCATGCACAAAAAATTTCCAGTTGTGAGGCTTTGCTCTCTGTATGTACTCATATTTCCTCATGCAGACAGTGCAATGTTTTCAGGAAGCAGATTACAGCAGGGAAAGTAAGAAATGAAAACTATCATAACTCAACATGTTTGGTTTGTTTGGGGTTTTTTGGGGTGGGGTTTTTTTTGGGTGGTTTTTTTGGTTTGGTTTGGTTTGGTTCTTTGGTGGGTTTTTGTTGTTTTTTTTTTGTTTTGGTTTTTTTTTTTTTGGCTTATAAAATCTTGCTCTCTTCTCTCTTTTTTTCATTTTGACTGTTTGGAAAAATACCTGTGATTCATTCGGTTTTGAAGAATAATTTCTTTTCCATATTAGATCACGTAAGAGTTCCAGGTCATCCATACTTTTTAAGGTATGTGAACTGCATTTGACTTTAAATAGCAGTATTCAACCATCTAAAGTTAGGTAGCTGCCCAAATGTTCTACTGAGCCAGACTAAGTCAGAAGAAGCATAAACTTTAAATATACTTTTCAATTTAACAGAGGAAAAATAATTGTATGCATGAAACAAACACAGTCATGCCATCACCTTGATATGATGGATTCATTCTCTATTAAGAGCAGCAGAAAAAAAAGTCACAAATCTTACACATGTCAGGACTGGTTGGAAAGTTAAATTATGAAGCTTTGTCTATGTTGCTAAATCAATTAGACATTTTGACATTCATGTTAATGAGAATAGAAACTAGTTTTGGAGAATGATAAGATCCATTACCTATGTGCTCACCACACTGAATGCATGGCAAGAAAGGCATTGAAAACCTTTGCAATCAATATGAAATAATAAATTCTAAGCTGTTAAAGGAACAACTTCTCTTCTGCTTACACAAGGCCTTACTGAGAGGACCTTTTAGTACTGTCTGTTTTCTTTTCACCAATATTCTATAAAGCCTGTTCTATCAGTGACACGAAAAACTAGTGAATTAATTGAAAATGGCTTTCTCTATCTTTAAGCCTTAAAAGTATGTTATATAACCAAAGACTTGTTTCTTGATTTCTTCCAGGGCTAAATAGGATATCAGGTAATAAAAAACTCCCATTCCAAAACTCAAGAGGCTATAGAAAAATAAATATTTTAATTCATACAGAGAAATTCTTGCATTGGACCAAGGCTATTATAACAGCAAGGGAAAAAATCATTTTTAGTTAAAAAAAGGAATGATAGAAAATTTTAATTTTGCTGCATGATTCTTCTGTTTAATAATTGCTTGCCACCTTTTTCTATGCTGAGGTGTGGTATGAGAGAGTACTGATGTAACTTTAGGGTTAGGTCTGAGCATTGTCAGGCTCTACTAGCTGATAAGAACAGTAGTCCCTAAATTCTCTCAAACCTTTGTGTTTCCTCTCATTCCCAGTAATCCATTTCACATCTGTAATCCCTTGTGGCTCTTGCCTTACTTTTCCTACCATGCTGCAAAACATTCCCTCCACTTCCCATATCATGTACCTAGTATTCCTTTGGATTCTGAAAAGCACAACTGGTGAGACAAGTTTAGCTGAAAGTTAAAGCAAAGTGTTCAAGATCAAATAGGCACCTGTAGAAACTGCTGCATCTTATACACTATCATACTACCAAAGCCACAAAAATTACAATCAACTACCTCACATCCATCAGACTGGAAAACGGATTTGGAAATCTGTGTGGAAAAGAGCAGGCTGCTTCTTGTGAGATGGCTATGGCTAATGGCCATATTGCAGGTGGCACATGGCACCTGTAGAAGGAGATTTGGAAACACCAAGTTTTGAGGTTCAGACCTAGGATCCCACTTTCTTAAGGCAGATAATTTGCTCATCTCTTACACTGATTGTTTCCAAACATGTGTAATGAGTGTTTTTTCCTTTATCCCCAAATCAATGTTCTCTTAAACATCTTCTTTCTTTCTCAGAACTGTTATTTTATAAATTTTAAGCAAATGATTTTGTTGAAAGTGCCGTTAGGAGATATGGAAGAGTGAACAGAGCATAGGTGAGATCAAAAGGGTTGTCTAACAAGACCTGACTGACGTTGAACGGCAAATATTTTACATGGATTCCTGAGTTTGCAATGAAGATAAGTGGGAGTGCATGTATATGAAATATTCCCTTAAGATGAGAGTCAATATTACATTAACATCTTTAACATTCAGATGATGCACACAGTTTAAGAGCATTTTGAAAACCATGTAATACAGTTAACCCTTATTGCTGCAGTATAATGTTGCCCTTTAACTTCCAAGAGTAATTTAGAAATAATTTGTTATACGGAATTCAATTATGTGGTTTTTTTTTTTTTTTAATTTTTTTTTTTTTTTTTTTTTTTTGCCATGCATGAGACATGAAGGATCTTAAGCTCTTTTTTCTAGAATGGATTAGAGCAGCCCTTAATTTTATATTGTTTCACTCCTGTGTAATATTAGCATTTTGAAGATAAAGATATCCATAGAAAATTAAATTTTGCTTAAATATAGTCAACCTTGTGTTACAAATGAGAGATTTTTATCATAAGACAAAAGAATAGTAGTAGCAATAAAAAAAAATCTTAGAAATTACTAAGAATGCTTTAAGGGTAATTAGAGCCTAATTAGAAATAGAGATGTTATCAGTATGATAATAGTTACCATTTTATTCATGCCAGTGCATAATTTCTCTCAGTGATACAATGTGGTTCTATCCTGAAAACATGCATTCATAAATTACTCAGCAGTTAGTGGTTGAATTAGTAAAATAACTGTGTTTTGTTTTCCGTAACTTGTTGTCTTCTAAGTACTGATCTGAACATTTAAATTAATCATGGAGAATATTTATGAAAATTAGCACATCAGTTGCCAGAAAGTCCATGAAAAGAAATAATTTACATTTGAAATAAAATGTTTACTATATAAAACCACCTTGATGTGACAAAAATTATGGATGTTATTGAAGAAAATAGGAAAAATAATTATAGGAAAAATATTTGAAAATACTTGGGATAATGAAGAAAGAGTAATACATTCCTCTTTCAGTCTTTTTGTTCAAAACTGATGTACAGATATCATAACTGTATTTTTTTTAACTGTCTTTGGTTAATACAAGTTTATCAAAACAATGCATATTTCAAATTAGATTCTTTTAATTTAATTGTTATCTTGAATGTCAATATATTCATCTATTAATCATAGGAGACTGACAATGTTATAGCATGAGGGATTGTGAAACTTAATTATGACTTTTTAAATGACCAAGGATTCAGGAACAATCATGAAACCACCAAAGAGAAGACAGTCACTTAATCTTCCAAGGCGTCACTGGCAAATATGGTAAATAAATTCTTGATTGCATCCAGAAGGCATTTATTTCTTTTTCTCTTGTTTTCATTAAAATGTTAGAAACAAATTAACATTTTTTGGCCAATAAATTTGGCTTTAAATATAACAAAAAAGCTCGCAGTTAATTTTATTTTCTTTTTCTCTTTGATAATATGCACTAGGAAATCAAATTTGTTCACTTGTTAGTAAATGCTCAAATAACACCAAGAAAATATTCCCAGTAACGCAACAGATGTTGAAAGGACTAAACAACTGTTGCTCATTTTTCCAGTTTTGATTACCCATTTTTAGTGTAATCTGTTTGCATCCTTCTGAGAAAAGTATCAGCAAGTCCAGCCAATTTGAAAAATCCCACTTTATGCCCTAAGAATCAGTGTAAAGCCACCAGCTGAGAATTCTTCGAATTCTGAAAATTTCATATCCACATCACCCATATCAGTTTTTTCCTTCCAGCAGCAGACAGAGGATCCCCCAAAAGTAATGCAATTTTCACATTACATGAAAGTTACATTACGTGACTTTACACCATAGCCTTCAGTTTGGTTATTTTGCAAGTGAGTATGTGGGGGGTTTTGTTGGTTTTTGTTTTGGGTTTTGTTTTTTTTTTTTAATAAACTACATTAATATTATTTTAGTTGCTATTCTCTAAATCATATACTTCATACAGATTTAAATTAAAGACTTGTTAAAGTTATAGTCAAGTGAGCTCCCCTGAAGAAGGAGCTTTGCTTTACTTGAAATGGATAGTCATGGGTAACTATATCTCTCATGTCTGAGAAATAAGACTGGGGATTACAATTCAGGAGTTTCTGTAAAGAAGATTGCACTGCTTCAAGCTCAGACTCCACCACAGTTCCAGCTGACTGCTTCCAATAACACAGTTCCATCTCCCAGTCACACCAGGCTGCAGGGCAGACTAAACCAAAGCAGACAGCTGTACTGTAAACATCTAGAACTGGACCAGATTCCTAAATTCCCTTTATAGTCAGTGGAATGAAGCAGGACTTTTTAAGGCATGGTTCACATCTGTTTAAGAGACATGTCTTCAGAGTTCAAGTGTGTCTCAGTCCAGAACCCTGAACCTTTAGAAAACCTACACTTCTACCATTTCCATTCAGCAGCCCCATCGTTCTCCCAGCCACAAACAAATGAAGAAACTTACTTAACAATAACTTATCAAAACATTCTGCCATTTGCAAGAAGATATTTTGGGTGTTATTTCTAGTGGTTTCTATAAAGGATCTCAGAATAAGTTGTTCAAAACCTCTATTTATTCAAACCTCTTACTAAATGTGAGATGGCAGATTACATTGGCTGGCTGGCCATGAAGATGATTTGCTGATGACAAGTTATGGACTTAAAACAGTTGAAATGGGCAAAGTTGTATTTTGGGTGAAAGTGTACATTTCCCAGAAAAACACGAAGTCTGAATTATCAGCCATAGGTTAATGACTACTTTAACAAATAGTACATTAATTTCTTCCTACAAAAGCAGCCAGGTAGATATACACTGAATATATTGATTGTAGTCACTACATCATAGAATCATAGAGTGTCAAGGGGTTGGAATGGACCTTTAGGATCAACTGGTCCCAACTTCCCCTGCCATGTGCAGGGACATATCCCACGAGACCACGTTTCTTCAAGGCCTTATCCCATCATCCTGACAAGAGTCCTTCCTTGGATCCCCAGCAGATCCTCTTCATATACTGAAAGATTGCTATGTAACCTTCTCTTCTCCAGGATGAAAAGCCCCAAATTTTTTCAGTCTAACCTCACAGGGGAGGTGCTTCAGTCCTCTTTTCAACTTTGTGATCACCTCTGGACTTGTTCTAACAGTTCCTTGTAACAGTTCTTTCATATGTTGTGGGCTTCAGAACAGTGCTCCATACTCCTTTGGGGTCCCACGAAAGCAGAGAAGAATCCCCTCCTTTGACCTGCAACTACATGCTGATGGCACATGTTGAATTTTTCATTAAAAAAAAATATATACATATATACATAAATTATATATATATATATAACCATTGCATATTTTGAATATATGCTCCTCAAAATACCACTTAATAATCATATAGACATGGTCTGATACACAATCTCTTTTATTTATAGACAAAAGACAGCACAAACTTTAGAGTCTTTGTCTCAGGTTAGTTTCTTGGGGAGCTCTTGACCACTGTCATCCCTGTCCATTAACAGGTATAAACCACAAGGAGTGCCAAGTCTTTCAGGGTCTCAGGCCAGAGATTTCTACACATCTACATCTGCAGCTGTCAAAGGTGACCAAATATTCTCATTATTTGCTCATCAACACTGACAATTTAGTTCCTCACCCAAAATCATGTATGCTTTTGTGAGAACATTTGTCCTTATGTACCACTAACTTATTTTTAGTAATAGGCTTTTCAATGCAAGTTGAAAATTTATTCTTGGCTTTATAGTAATAGCATTGACTTGAATATTTCAAAAGCCTCTAAGTAACTAGGGAAATGTATTTGAAAGTGTTTATGACCTTGAATGACGGAAATATTTCAATCAAAATTTTAGGATAAGCTTGGACAGTCAATTTCCAGGAAAAGTGACCTTTTAACAATGCTTCCACTTAATCAACTGTAATTATTCTTCCAAGCACTTTATCAGATAATACTTCTGTGGCCATCTCTTACCTTTTGTTCAGAATATGACTCTCTGAAAAAGATGGTTTGATGCCAAATTGACATCAGGAAGATACAGAGGGACTCTTCCAACCCACTACTCTTGATATAAAAGAACCAAATGAGATCCTGGAACTGCTGAAACTGCAAATCTTGGCAAATTTCCTAAGGATATCTAAATTCAAATCTTCTTGCCTGACTTTTATTAACAGTAAAAATATGAAAGATTAAAAAGGTCAGCTTACTAAATATTTGCTTTAGATTCAGCACATAATACTTGAAAAGTTCTTGCAATTTCTTTGGAACCCATCCGGTAGAATGTCTCCGTGTCCTTTATCTAGGTATCAAAGCTGTAGATAATGAAGAAAATCTTCTAAGTAATAATCATAAGTAGCTACATAATCCATAACAACTGATTATTTAATTAAAGATGTCAGTGCTAGTCTACTCTATATATGCACCAAATGTACATAAACTTGTCAGATATATTAATTAAGAAAAGAAAAAGTAAGGAAATTCAATGCCATTTAGCATATTTGTTCCTTATGTACTAATGAAGCTACATGTAAGAGTTGAAGTTTCTTATGACCAAGACTGGACAATATTCATATTATTGTTGGGTTTTTTTCATCACCAGCACCAGTTTTTCCCCATTTTCAGTCTTCTTTGGCATATTGTCATTGTGAATTACGTTATTCCTTCCACAGCCAGTCTGGGAGATTGTGCCAGGATCTGTCAGTAACTGCTTCCTGAGAACCTGAGAGCTATCTATATCTTTTGTTCCCTTTTATTAGCCATTTTTGTGTGGATATCTTCTCACCTTTTCCCTTTTGAAAGACTTTAGAATGGATCTTCTTGTTCTTTAAGTCTTTCTTTTTATTCTTTGCCACAGTGCATAATTCATACATTTTTATTAATTTATTTATTTCTACTATCTGTTAGAAGAAAAGAAACCTGGTCTGGAAATCCTTCCAGAAACCTTTAATTGCCAAAAGATAAACTTTTCAATGAGATTTCTCTAATTTAACATAAAATGTCACATTTATTCAAACTCAGAATCATTTCCCAGTTGCTTGGTCTGAAAAGTCTGTTTTCTGCATCTCAAGTGAGTGAATTTTCCTGGGGTTGTGACTTGGATTCTTGACTTCTCAATTTGACATTTTGAATTACAAGGATAATTACTGAAGTTTTTAAAAACTTCACAGAATAGGCAAAGTATGTCCTTATCTATTTCAATGTAAGTACGCCTCCATCTTAGATTGCTATACCTCAATCTTTCTTCAAATCTTATTCACCCTTCCTTTGTTAGCTACATATTGCTTAATGCCCTGGTAAATACTTATATAAATTATTTTTATTATTTAGATTTTATGTGTTGCTGGCTTTTCTCTCTTGGTTCATTTATCCAGTTAAAGATAGAAAAATCAGGATTTCTTGGAAAGGCAAAAATATGTTCTACATTAAAGTAACTCTAGGAAAAACAGAATTAAGAGTAGTAAAATCTTCTTTATTAGAAAAATGTATTTAAAACATTAAACTGAGATTTCCTGCTCAGTATCTGTTTGTCAACCTGTAAGCCTCAAAGATTTTTTTCTTGGCTATATCAGTTGGCATAATAAAGGACATTATCTCTCCTTTCAAAACTCTCTCTACTGGAAGCATTAGATCAATACAGCAACTTGACTGAAACTCAGTTATGGAGCAGTAATGCTCAGAACAGCACTTCGAGGGCAGCACAGATGATGATGTCTGAGACAATGTTTGTACCTTCAACCATCTTTCAGGATGAAAAGCCTTCCATAGCATCAGAATTCAGATAATTCAGACATAAACATCGATTAATTATTCATGAGACATTGTACTTCGAGTTGCAAAAGCTGATATTCGTGTTTTTCAGGGGTAAATACTGGCTATATAATAAATTTACCAACACTTTTCCTGAGACCTCTGTACAAAAAGAAAGTAATCCCATTGTCATTGGGCATAATGAAATAATTTATTCTGTATAAACAGAGAACAGATATTTCTAGTCTCATTCATCTAAGTTCTTTTAAAAATCTACTTCAGAGAGGTAAGAATTTACTCTATTCACAATTACACCACATCAACATTGGTACACCTATACTATTAACTCAAAGCAGATGTCCAGAATTTTGTCAGTGACCCCATCCATTGTGACAAATGTCTTCTTAGAATGAGCTTTAGAATCAATTTTTTCTACTGTTTGCAAAAGCCATGTTGAATGATGATTTGGAACAAGTTTTGGAAAAGCATTTCCAATGTTGAACTGTTTAGTAATAAGAGTTATATTTGTAAGATTTTGCTACTTTGGTATCCACTTCTTACAAGTCATAAGAGATAGGAGGTATGGAGTTCATTCACAGAAAGCCCAGTAGACATTATCTGTAGTTCTATAATTTAAAAACATGTAAGGGTAAGATGTAGGGATGCCTCCAAAGGTAGTCTCCTGTTGGATCTCAGGAATCTGGAGTTTTTGAGCTTTCTGTGCTTCTAGCACAGACGCCCTGGAAAATACTGCTCTAGATCTGAAACCTTAGAGAAGGCTTGTAAATATGAATAGTGAGTTAGAAATCACAAATGTGTAATGGGTTAGATGTGTGTATTTTTTACTGGGTGATGGGCTTTAAATTTGAGGGTTTCATAGTATAGTGGTGGTTATGGGACAAGATGGAGAATTTTGGGTGGTGTCTTTCTCTTTATTCATCTTCTTCCTTCTTCACAGAACTTAGGCAGTTGTCTTTGGTTGGTCAGTCTAATGTCACTCTAAGGGTCGTGAGAATCTATTATTAGGTCAAAAGGATAAATAATGTAGGTGTAAGACTTCTATTGATTTGTTTAGCTTTAAAAATCCTTGAAGCAGGCTCAGCTTGGAGCCATTTTTCCTACTTCTAGCAAGGAGCTAGAGGTGATGTTGCATTTTCTGTAATTCTTTGATAAAATATAATAAACATCCAAGTCCAAACACGAGAATTGTCTCAATCGCCTTTCTAATAATCCTGGCTCTGAGGGAAAACAGATGAAACTGATGACAAACCACTAATAAGTGATGCAAAGCCCAGCATATATCCCCACAGTCTCCAAAGGAAATCACTTTGGGATGTTTCCCAATATCAGAACAAGAATAACTGGATCTGTCCCCAGTGTTTTCCAGGCCTCCCCATGCTCAATGGCGTGGTGCTGTTACAAGGCACTTGGCTTCACTCCCATTGTTTAGGTAGGGAAGGCAGAACTCCTTTGATCAACTGTGACTTTAGACTCAGTGAGAAATATAAAAGCTGGCAGATGTCTCCAGAGAGCTATTCCACCTTCTACATCTCTGTAGCTGATGTGTATTGTTTGGTCTCAGCTGAAGAAAATCTCTTTTGAAAAATAATAGCAAGATATGTACCTGCCGTAAAATGTATTTTCCTGTTATAAAAATATTCTTATATAAATTCCTGAAGTATCACTGTTATCTGTTTTTATATAGCATTGCTTTATAGAGATGCTCTCAGTAACTACTAGGAAGGGTGCTCAGGTACTAGATGAAAAATGTCAAGACAGACTACTCAGAATTTCTAACAGACATAGTAAAAATATCTTCCACAACTTTTAAAAAAGTGCATTTTAAATGACTCTAGACATCGCTGCAGTGAATTCCATATTCCTCTGTCCCTAGAAAATAATTTTCAAGCAACTAAATCTCTGACTCATCTTTTTTTTTTTTCCCCCTGAGCTAATATAGCATTTACTTGCAACATGACATAAATATTTTGGAATAGATGTCTGAAACAGATTAGTCCTTTCAGCTTAAAACAAAGAATGACAGTTTGTGTCCAATATCCTTTCTGAAAGTTTCAGAATCCTTTTTATGATATAATCACAAATTATAATTGTGTCATTATGCATAATTACTCTACACCATTACATCACATAATTGGATCAGTTGAAGTTCTAATTGCACAGTTAGAGAGATTTGCTATAAGTATGTTTGGGATATAATTACACTAATTTCATAATTCTGGGACCCGCAGAGTCCAAATTTTGTAAGATGAACGTTTATTTTTGTGGTTCTGTCTCACAGCAGGAAAATCTTATGATGGTATTTCAGTTGTATAACAGTCCATATTTGTTTTCACCAGTATGGTATTAATCTTTATTTGTATTTCTGATGTTCTAAATTCTACTTTTATGTGTAAAGATTAGACCATTACTTGGTCCACAGCAATGTTAAACCTGCTTATACATGCCACCCTGGTCACTGATCTAGAAATGAAAAATAATCAAGCATAGTGGTCAGCACATGGCAAAAGCAGATGGGCAGAGACCAGCAGGACCAGAGCCAGCTGGTGTGTGAGGGACAGGGTCTGCTTCACAATCTTGTGAGGGAGCCAGTTCAGAGAAGTTGATGTGGAATTACTGGGACACTGTTAATATCCTGGTTCTTTAATGAAACATCTGTGGATGGACTGCTGCAGCTTGGGCACCACCTGGAGTATCGCCAACTCTAAAAAAAACAGAAGTCATCAGTCGGAAAGCAAAAAGCCTGACAGTGACCTTATGATATTGGCACTAGAAGTAATCAGATTATGTTTTCTGTTCTGTCTTTTGACTTTTAAATGACCACCTGCGCCTCTTATAACAGTAATCAGTGTATGACGATTTCAGGTTGAAAAGTCAATAAGATGAAACTTTTCCTATTTCTTCCATTTGCTCTTCCAAGCTAGTGGAACGATAGCAATTTAATTTTATTATCTTGAATCTTGTCGTTTTCCCTTGTGTCTATACTAGGTATTAAAAAATGCTTGCTATATATCCACAAAAGCATAAAAGCAGTAAGAATTTTTGTATTTGTTATTTCCACATCTGATGCACTGAAAATACTGCTCAGCTTAACTTTGGGGAAAAGAACAACATCAGAAATATAGAAAATTTCCAACAGTAATAAATTTATAAATTAAAAATTGCCATCATCATCTTCAAAGCAAATTCCCAAATGATTGTAAGTCACTGAGGTGGACTTGTGTTGGAGTATACATGAAAGACAACTGGGTTGCTCACACTGAGCCACACGAAATCAAACACTTGCTGCATTCAGAAGGAGCCTCTGGAGACTGAGCAGAAGTATCAATTTGCTTCTTCCTATACTGAAATGGAGCAATATGCCTAAACTTCATCCTGTAGGACTGAAACTGTTTTTTTTCCTTGTACACAATTCAATTTTTTTTTTTCCTGAAGCGTGTGTGGATGCTGCTTACATATGTTCTCCAACTAAATTTGATATTAGAATTACTCATTCAAGATTTGGTGACTATTTTTGTGTAGTAGAAATATGTAATGTTTGCTATAATTAAGTGCCCAACTACAAAATAGCCATAATGTAAAAAAGAATTTATTTTTAACTCCTTTCTAGAAAGCCTTTCAGTGATTCCAGCAAAAATATTTCTCTTGCTCTTTGCATCTACTACTCATGATCCTTGCTTATAAGGATTTTGCCTTAGCCTGCCACCTCTGTTTTTTTTTCTTATCATCTCTAGCAGTGACACTGAGTTCATATTTTGGTGTTACTGTGGTGGGTCTAACTCATAACCTAAGCCTGCGTGGAGGAACAAGATCCAGCCCATGCCTCCAGCCCCCTCCCCAGCTCTCTGGGCTGTCAGACCACAGAGATGTCAACACTTTGCCTTTTCCTGACAGCATGAAGGTCTTTCAGCCAACTGGTGCATCAAAATTGTTCCTGTGAGGGTCTGGGACCCAGCCCCAGTGACTGATCCCTTACAGCAGCACACAGCACACATGGAAAATCCCAGTGGCAGTGCAGGAGGTCACCCTACCCCTGCAGAGAAAGGAGCTTATCCTGCTCCTGTGCTCCTTGCACTTCCATGTCAGGCAGCTCAGATCGGTGCTACACATGAATAACTGAACCAATGAGAAGCAATTTCTTCCTTTTATGAGGTTATAATAAACAATAGAGGTAGGCTTGGTTTTGGTGTAGACTATTACTGAAATTTCTTGATTAATATGCATCTATTTAAATATCTAGAAAACAGTAAAGATGAAAATGTCAGTGTTTCTGCAGGTGGATAAGAAATTTCTTTTTTTCCTTCCAAATTAAATAATTCTGAATCTTCTTTTGATTTATCTTTTTTTTTCCTTTATAATTACCCTTTTATATAATGGATTACAAATCCTAAAAAAAAATAAAAATATGCATATATGAATCTTTATGTTTTGTACTATAATACAAGGATAATCAATATAGAATTGGACTCCCCAAGGTAATAAATAACATTTTCAGGTAATTAAAGACCAGCTTATAGAAAACATTTTATTACCTAAAATGTAATTTAGTAAAACTATAAGGCTAAGTAAGAATTCTTTTTCTGCAACCAAATTTTTAATAGTTAACCATAAGAACAGTTTTGTTTTTCCTTTTAATGCTCTATCTTTATGTGTGTAAAGCAGAAGAAAAAAATTTAGAGTTTTCTAATATAAACCCTAATAAAACATAGTTTATGTGCATTTCAGGGAAGGAGAGGAGAGGAGAGGAGAGGAGAGGAGAGGAGAGGAGAGGAAAATATTTCAGCAAAGAGTGGCTGCAAATACTGGCATCAATAAGATACTGTGCAAGCATCTTTAGACAAAGTGAATTTATTTCTTACTGCTGTGAATTTTGCTGTGTTTGTAATGTACTGTATCAAATCACTTGAATAAGGAAAAATTTGCTTGCTTCCGGGAATGAAACCACTGCACATTTCAACTGCCTGAGAAGATATCACTTAAGATGAAATAAGTACAGAACCATACAAAAGAAAAAATGTTTCTGGTAAATACTATATTGTCTCCATTTTTCCCTAGATTTTATCTGTAGCAGGGGTTAAAAAAGACATTTAACTTTCTAGCATAGACTTCCCATTTAGGATTTCTAATGCTGTTAGATGCAGGGCTGATATTCAAACCACACAGGGGATTCTTCAACTCAGTTTTGTCAGGTGAAAACTCCCAAAGAATTCTACTTTAATTAGACACCCAAATCACTTAAGAAGCTGCTGCCTTCTAATTTCTTTTGGTTACTTCACAATGCTCTTCTAACCTGAAGCATGAGGAAAGGAAATGGTCTTTACAATGTCATTGTTATGGATCAGGAGATGGAGACAGTCTTTCTTAGCAAACAAAAATAAGACAGGTAGTTTGTTCCTTTTGTAATTGTGTGATTCCCTGTATCTTTAACCTCTGATATTTCTATCTGAAGCTCACTTTTTAACAGTGCTTAATCAGTAACTGATATCTTTTGCTGATGGGCTTAATGAGTAGCTAAACATTTTCTGTTAGGTTATAATTATTATTATTTGTTGCTTTTATTGATATTCAATCTAGCTCCCAAGAAATACTGAAGGCCCATTTATTAGATATTGTACAAATTTAAAGAATTAAATAATCATTATGGGGAGTTTACATTTTAAATGGACACAGCAATGGATAAGAAAGGAAATGGAAGTACCTCTGTTCTAAAAAAAAGAAAAAAGATTCACAGCAGTGACAGAAATAGAACTGTCATTGTCTTTCTCCAGGCTTTCCTCTTTTGTGTTATATAGCCTGTCTGATTCTAAAGATCTGTTCCTTAGAATTAGTGAATTCCAAATTTGCCAATAAAGTTAATCTTGTGAAGGAAGATGGTACAAAGTACAGCAAAAATGTGATGTTGCCTTCCATTTTCATTTAAGGATATGCATCCATCATGCAGTCTAAATGTGATTACAAGCAATAAAAGTGTTCTCTTTAGACCTAAGCAACCTTCTCAAGAGTGCTTACATGAAAGGCATAAGAATCTGAAAAGGATAATCAATACTCAGACTGATAGCAAAAGCAGGATGATTTCTTCTGATATGGTACTCAGAGAAAATTCTCTTATAGATGGAAGCAGAGCAGCAGGTTGATAATTTTTACCCTCAGCAAAGGTACATCATATGGAAACCTAGATTAAAGCTTTCAGAAAGGATGTTGGCTTTACTGACTTTTTAAATAAGCTTATTTTTTAGCTTTTGCAGTTTTGTTTGGCTGCCAAATATGGTGGCAAGCTACCAACAATACTAATAGTCTAGCTGTCTACAAGATGTAATAGTGATCCTAATTAAGACCTGCAAGTGAAAGCACAAGCAGTTGAATGCAAATTGCAAAATTCAGTTGATTATTTATACAAGAATGAAAATTCTCTTCTCTTGATTAAATTCATCTTTAGAGGCTGAATTTACAACTGACCATTTTTCCAGTCTTTTGAGAAAAATAATTAGAATAAGCAGCTTGAACTTCTTTTATTTGAGAGAAAATCATCAAAACTAGCATTGTTACAAGACTCTGCATGACATGTAAATGACACTAACAATATTCCTATAGGTTTCAATTGATGTCTCCTTTTGAATGACATACAAATCCAACTTCGGTTTTCTTTTACACCCTCCAGACGTGGAGAGTGGGAATGACTTCAAAGCACGCAGGGATTGTGAGATTTAATGTCTGATTCCAGAAGGGGCCTTTATGCTCTCCAGTAACTCTCAACTCTCAGTAGATCCTGCACCTGATGAGAAGATTTATAGCCTGCCAGCATGTTATAAAAAAATCTCGTTTTGATCTTTGTAAACTGAAATTTATTTCAGCTGGTAGTAATTACACTAGAACTTCCACGACAAACGATGGCATATCCTATCAAACACAGCTAAAACCAGAAATATCTCAGTTCAGGGCTAACCATGTTGTGTAGCCATTGGCCTTCCACAGAGATCATCTCCAATTTTGGCTCCTGCTGCTGCTTGAGGCAGGTGTGAGAATGGACTTTGGACCTGTAGCACTACCAAAAGCTGACATATGCTGGAGAATTGCTAAGACTTGTCAACTTCTTTGATGGCATCACCCACATAAAACAGATGGAAATGTGGTTGTGAAATTCCTATACGTTGATTTCCTGTCTGTGGTATCATCTAACTAAACAAATGAGAACTTCTAAGCCATATGGTCCCTCAACTGGCTCTTCATTTCTTACTCTACGGGAAGGAGAAAAGAGATCTTTATTATAAAATATTGAACTGAAAATCCTTTTTGAGAAGGTACTGTTAAGATTATTTCCTCATAGAGATGAAAAATCCTCCCAACCAACAGAACCAGAACAATACAATGCATACTCGTTTTAACAAAGACAGCTGGGGGCTCTGTTTATTTTTTTCCCCTGTGATGACTGCGTGTCATTTTTCTAGAGATAGAGAAGTTTAGGGTCTGGCCAAGGATATTCAGAATATAACAAATTCCCCTAAATTCAGAAATCAATAAACTGGCAAAATTCTGTTTAACATATTGATTCTGATACATTCTATAGAATTATAAAAAATATTCACTGAAAATATACTCTCAAGCAGTCCCCACTGCAAAACAGCCTAAATAGTGAAATCATACCTACAGACATTCCAGCCTCTTCCACAATGCTGCCTTCAGCTTTTTCTTATGGAGAGAATTCGTTGAACTGTAAGTCATAATCCTTTAGGTAAAAGGTGCTGTCAGGAAATAAAAAAAATCGTTAATAATTGCATGCTTGTAGGAAAATAATAAGTGGATACTTTTTCTTATTTCAAAAAACAGCGGTAAAAAACTTCTAAAATCACTCTTTTGTATTAACATTGCTTCCTTTGCTGAAAGGATTTTTCTTTGCTTATTCTTTTGAAAACATTTTAGCTTAATCTGAACAAGACAGAATTCTTTTGTTTTTTAAAGGCACAGATTGCTTTCCCGCCCTCTTTTAACTTGATTCTTTTTGAGTGAAAGGGATAAAAAATACCCAAATCCCTGGTTTTGTTGTTGTAAGGAAGAGATTGCTCAAGAAAAGAATTAAGTAAGTCAAGAATTAAAATTTGCCTGTTGTCAGGTATTGAAGTTATTTTTTGTAAAGAGTGTGACTGCATCTTTCAGTGATCAAGAAAAGGTAGCCTTACAAATTTTGGGCTGAGGTATCTTCCCTCTGTAAGCAAACTGGCCAAGAAGCTAATTTGTTTTTGTTTAGACTGGGAAGTCAGCAGCTGTGACATGCTCTCCTGTTGTATGTCTGACCCTGTTACAACTTGACTGTTATTGAATAAAATCTCTTTTGTTTGCCTTTAATGTGAATCCCTGCCCATGGTGAAGGCAAATCTGATATAATGGCTCACTGGAATTCAGGAAAACATTCTCCCTCTCTCTCTCTCTCTCTCTCTCTATTTTCATGTTTTCTGGGATGTGCACTGCTGGTGAACAGCCTATTCAGGATGTTTATTGTTTTTAACAATGGAGGCAGTGTTCACTTCTCTTTTCCTGCAGTTCAAGACAAGCTGCTTAGGGTATACTCCAAGTTCTTTCATTGTGGTTATAGTTAACTGAAGTTAGCTGTAAAATTTTAAAAAAAAGCATCTGATTGTTATCAGAAACACTGAAACACTGAAATATCAATCTAGGATCTAGGATACAGTGATATGTTCTGATGAATCACCAGAAACCAGCAGATAGTCCCTCTTGAAAAGCCTGATGTGTAAAGATATAAAGCCAGATTATAAGGGGGTGAGTGATAGACTGCCAATGCTGTGTCAGGCCCAGGACTGCAAAAAGAGCAGCACTAGAGAAGTAACCAAGGGATGTGCTGTTAAAAGGAGATAATGAGAATGAAAGTACAAAACGAGGAAGGGGCATCCATGAAGAAAAAAATATTTGAGTATGGAAGCTGTCTGGCAAAGCAAGAGTGGAAGGGATTTCCAGTAATAATAAGAAAATATTGTCAGAATAAAAATTAAAGAAGCTTTTTGGGACTGTTTCTTCATTTTTTCCTTCACATTTTCCTTCTAGCCAGAGCATGCTTCAACATTGATGAGAGCTATTCAGCAGAATTTGAAGGCAAGAGGGCTTCAGAAGTCATTATGGGGTATCAAAAGAAGAGATGGCCTTGTACACATCTAACTGCCCTGTAAGGTACTTCCCAGGGAAGGGATATGGAAATGTAAAATTTTGTGAATCTGGGTCAGAAATAATTAAAGCAGTCCAGCATTGACAGAAGAAAATTTCTATTAATTTCCGGATAAATTTTAGGAACTTTCCTTCAGCTTTTTATTCTTCTGTCCCCTCAGTAACTGGTTGATGAACTAATTGTTCTAATTGTTCTAATGCCAGCTTGTTAATTTTGGATGTGAACAATTTGGTATAGACCATGTATTGAAAGGAAAATAGTCATATTACCACTGGTGAAACAAGTTACCTGTAACTGATTATTCAAACTGACGATTGAAGTAACCTTCTAATAGTGATAAGACATGAACATAAATGGCCAACACAGTAGTAAACTTTGTGTCTCAGCTGTAGGATTCCTGCATTGTGTGTTATCAGAATATTCTGACCTAGGATTTTGGTGACAAAAAACCAAAACAAAACAAAACAAAACAAAACAAAACAAAACAAAACAAAACCAAAACCAAAACCAAAACAAAAAAAAAAACAAAAACACCCCCCCAAAAAAAAAACAAACTATGGGAGACAGTTTCTATTTTCTAAATGCACTGCATAAAGGAGCAGTTTATTGTCCAGGACAACACCAGTAGTTACCATCTGTCAGATGGTTCAACACATTAACTGAGCTGGTTGTGCTTGTCAGCAATTTTTCATTGATTAGAACATTTCTTTAACTGGGTGCAGTCCCACATAGTGAAAGCACAAAGACAAGAGATGCACACAGACCACGTTTGTTTTGTCAATGTGGTGTGAGAAATGGCTGCTGAGAACACATCACTTGGCAGTGCTGCTCTGAAGCTGTGTCCAGGCTCACCCTCTGGCCCTGCTCTGAAGCATCCCCAAGCTGTGAGACCCTACACAAGTGAACCACAGCTGCATTTGACCTGTGAACACAGTCATGGCTTCCCCTTCATGGAAAATACAGAGTGGAGACAGGGCTGTGTATTTCTGTGCCATATGCTCCTATCCAATCCAGAGTTACTAAACTATATGTCCCACATGGTAACTGGGAGGTAATCCCAAACCCATAACCCTGATAATCTAAGGAAACCCAAGGTTACAAAAGCTTACTTTTTTTTTCAATGAAAATCATGTCCATTCATTATTTTCATAAGGATCCCTTCAAAGAAGAAACAAGACAGATGTCTGCATGGTTTGTATTTTATTCTTGCTTTTTTTTTCCCAGCTAAATAATTGGTTGTACCCTAAATTGGTTCCAGAAGGATCAAAGAATTGGAAGCCCAAGGATATTCATAGTGATGTAGAATTTTGAAAGGAAATGTTGTCTGTGCTTCCCAAAGGTCACTGTAACACAAAGCTTAACACATATTTATCTGTCATCTCAGCTGTCATCTCAGACAGAGATTAACTCATTTGGCTCCTTGAGTCCAGCCCTTGACCAACACTGACCCATGCCATGGATGCCTAGACTTGTGTGCAGCTATAACAGGTTCACAACTGCTTCTTTCCTGCTTCAGAGCAAGCTCAGCTGCATTACCTGAATGAAGCAATATTGACTAACATAAAAAAAAAAAAAAAAATTTGCACTAGGAAGCAGGAGCTGGATTGACAACTGTGATAGACAAGTAAAGACTGCAGTTATTATTGTTTAATTGCCACGGCAACTAAACATGGCCTTTTTGCTGAAATAATATCATGGTAGCACCTTACTCATTGTAAAAAAATAATAATCAGTCAACTTATATTGCTATCAGGACTGAACTCAAGTGAAAACTGTAGACTTGGAAAAGAAAGGTTAATAAAAAACACAGAACAGAAAACAAGGTTAGAGGTGATGTTTTGCCTGTGAGGGGTTTTTCGGAATGCAGAAGAAAAAGATTAGTTCCAGAGACAAGATGAGCATTAGCTCCCTGGTTCCTCCTTTTTCCCAATAACCTTTTTAGAGTCATTCCAAAGCACACAAAAGTGCCTGCAGCCGTAATGCCACCTTCAACTTCTGTTAGCTATCCCAGTTTTCAATACACATCCCTATCAATAATTTTTCTTGCAATCTTTTGAGGCAGCTACAAATTATAATTGTTTCACACCTTTATTAGAAATTTGGATCTCTTAAGTAATCTCACAGCATTTCATGTGCTTTTTCAGTTACTGGAAAAACTGAAAGTTTGGGAAATCACAACTGTGACATTGGCATTTCTCTTTTCACCATTTTGGACTATGACTGTGTAAACTAACCCTATCCATGAAGCAACTGCACTGACTCATTTTGATGCATTTTCTTCTGTTATGACACTGTTATATTAAAATAAAGACTAAAAGAATGCACCATGAGAAAAATGAAACACTTGATCATCTCAACTGAGTTCTTCCTATTGTTTGCTATGCATCACCTTATATTACTTTTTAATATTTTATAAGCTTTAAAATAGCTGAATCTGAAGAGTTTAATTTATCCTTGTCTTATAAATATTTTGCACACTGAGAACTGCACAGGAACAAAGAATAATTGTAAATCCCAAAGCCAGTGCACCTTAATTTACAAGAGAAATAAGAATTAAAAAACTTACTGAAGAAGAAACAGTGACTAATACTTTCCCTGGTTAGGCAAAGTTTATGTGCTTGATCCCAGTTAAATTCTTTGAGAAAAGGTGCATACTTTGAAGATGTGGGAAGTAAATATTACATGAAATTGAGCACCTACACTTTTATAAATGCATTAAGGAAGTTATACAGTCCTATTTTTTTTTAATTTTTATATTGACTATGGATTTTATTTTACAAAAGATTTTGAATTATATTTTTGTGAGTTTTCTTGATGAAAAGCAAATGAGTGGCTATAATGCCAGTCACATTGACAGAAATGTTGCATGGATCCTTGTGTCCATAGACAATCCTCCATAACTTTTTAGAATAATATTGTATTTCTTATGAAACAATGACCTCTTCTTTCTTTTACAGTCCAATGAACATCTTCAGTCCATAGATGGTCTAAAGAAGATGAAGAACTCCATTAGTTCTAATTTTCCATGCAATTCTGCATAGTGGTTTGAAAGATGAAGAAGTCTGATTATGTATATTGAGTGTCTTTGTAAAGAATTTATTAATACTCAGGTATGAGTATTGTTAATACCACTCATACACACAAAAAAATCTCAGTTATATAATTTTGTCTGCTGTCTTTAATAAGTTTACTGTGAAAATGTTGCTTTCACATAAAGGAAAAGATTAAGATTCAAAATGTTGGCACTTATATTTAAAAAGCCATTAAAATAATTCGTTTACATCATTGTGTTTTTTAAAAAAGAGACATTAGCCCCACTAAGCATTGTCAGGAAAATTTATTTTAAACCTCCAAATAGATCTTTAGTGCAGGCAATCACTCACACTGCCCACATAGTCTTTGCTTCTAAATTGCATGGTGGCTTCCAGGGAAGTGATGGACATCATCCTGCACCCTGGCATTGCTGTGGGAGCTTGGAAGAGCACAGGAAATCCCAAACATTACCAAGTTCAACATGCATTGCTCTGCATTCAAATAAATGCTATTCATTTCAGCTAGTGTTCAGCTTGTTTAGGGACATGGAGCTAAGGGAGTTTCTGTCTCTTTAAGTGTAGTTCACAAGCAATAACTTATCTGTGGAACAGTTTAACTAGAAAGAATACACTTTTTGTTCCCAAAAGTATTTTATCTTACTTTTAACTTTACAAAAGCACTATAGCAAGAAAAAGGCAATCAGGGGCATATCCCTCTGAGCTTCTTGCTCTGTGCTCATTCTCCTTTAACCTCCCTACAACTGCATCTGACACCCAGGAACCCTAGTGGGAAAAAAAAAAAAAAAAAGTTGTTACCAGAGAAAAAATGTCTGTCCTGAGAAAACCCTGCCCTGGCATGCATGGGATATATCCTTTTGGAGAAGCATTTCTGAGAATTGTATTTAGATCTGAAAACTATTTCCATTTGATCATTAAAATGTAATTAAGTCCTCATCACACATAGAATCCTATGCATCATGTCAACAAAAGGCAAGTTCAGATCTGCCTTACTTTATAACTTGAAAGTTCTACTTTATGCATCAGTCTTCACTCTACACTGATAAAAAAGCATGGCATAAATTTGAGCTGAAATGCCAGAGATAAAGTTAATTTTCAAACCTGTTCAAATCAATATCCACTGCTAAAACCAACAAGGTCTCTGATTCTGGGCAGTTAATCAACACTTTCACACACAGAAATGGGTTCAGGCTTTGCTTAATTTGGATCATCTTTCTGGTCAAGTTAATAATGGCAAAGAAAATAAGACAGATACAAGGTAATTTTTGCATTTCTGGATGGAACAGGGTGCCAGGTTTTCTATAATCCATAATTTATATGTATCTCACCTAGATCATATTGCACCAAAAAAAAAAGGCTGCAACATATTGTAATTTATGGGGCCCACTTATTTATTTGTTTGTTAGTTTTAAATATCTAGTACATGGGTGCCATACAATAAATGAAGTAGAGAGGATTAATTTAGCTCCACAGAACTGACCATAGCCTCTCCTGACAAACAAAGTTTTTAATCTGTCCTTTATAAAAAATCCTATTAAAGCAATCAGCTGCAGGCATTGGTGAGAGAATTTAGAAAACCACCAATATGTCAGAATGTTTCTGATCCTTGAGGGCTACTTTTTATTAAATGATTCTTCTGTGGACTGTCCATCTCTGACTGAGACGTGATTTTTACAAGAAGCACTCCTAAAGAAACAAGGGAAATCAAATGATCCTGTAATTTTTCTGCTGAGCCTGTATCTACTCTGGAACCTTTCCTGTAATATATGACTTTCTCTAAAAGAAATCAATAGCCTCCTTCTCTAAAATCTTGATAATGTTTTGATTACTAAAATACTATTTTAAGTGGAGTGAATATTTTCTGGTTTACATTGTGGGGCCTAAAAATTGATGAAAGATGAGGTATTTGGCTGCCTTTGAAATGTGGCTTTCAAATCAAATGATTACCCCATACCTATTATGCAAGTGTCTCTTTAAATTAGTTTGTCTAAAAAAGAGATGGTGTTTTTAAAACTCCAGTCTTGGTCTTATTGAAGGAATACAGAATATCACTTTTTGATAGCTGTAGGCATACACAGATAAAATAATTATCTATTATATCTCTATTCAAGCCAGTAAGATGGAGCAGTTTGTATTTGCAAGGGCAGAATTCATATGAATCTCAAAAGTCAGAGAAAGACCACTGTCATTAGGTGAGAACTATGCTTTATTCTACTTTTTCTAGTGCTGCATCTGCTTATTTTCACATACTTGGTAAAACTTCACGATGGGGAATACAGGTGAACGAGGAAATTGTGCTGTGTAGTTGTGGTAAGGCTTCCTGGAAAAAAAACTGTATGGGATTTTTAAAGCTGAGGAAAGAGAAGGAAGAGTGATCATCAGAACTAATCTTTTGGATGAAGATTAGTAGCTCAGAAAAGCCATTAATTACCTTTTAAAGCACATTCTATTGTTAATACAGTTAGAAATATTATTTCAATTAGTAGGTAAGACTTTGAGAGTTCAGATTTTTTTATCACTAATGAACTTGTAAAGTAATCTTTGTACATCTGACAGGGTTTTGAAGTCAACAAATTTAATGAAGTTTACATGACAAATAATAACACACTGACAGGTTTCTGCCTTTTGTAAGGTAGTGTAGGTGGCCAAACACCAAAGGTGAGTTGTATGTATATAAATTCTGTCCATGACTGCAAATAGACTAAAGAGGCTGAAGTTGCATTAAATCTCAAAATCATTTCTTTATAACCTTTGACATTTCATGCAGAAGTTGTATAACTATTTTTGGGTTTTTCCCATAGGTTTTTATATGGCTACACCACTGCCAGTCTTACCACATATTCCAGTATGGTTCCAATGTGGTCTTGTAAAACTTCATGTAACAATCATGAGAAACTTGGGGTCTTACCCTGTACTCAGCTCTGATAGATAGATCAAAACATAATTATTTAAATTCATTGCTACAAGCAGCTTACATGCTCCCTAAATATATGTATATATTTAGGTACAAAATGGGATTCAGGAAATTTGTGAAGACTAAATATATCAGGAGCTATTAAATTAAATTGTGTGGATGCAATCTGGTTCAGAAATGCCTCATACAGTAGATTGGAAGTGCTTCCCAGACACTATGAGTTTTAACAAGTCAAATAGTTTTTGGCAACTGTAGCCAGAAATCTCACTAAAAAATAATCCTCTTAAGAGTTAGGAATCAGTGAATCAAATTTAACTTCTCAAAAAGTATAATTTATTACAATTAATTTTAAGTCAAACCAACCAAAACTCCAACAACAATATCAGAATTCTGTAAGCACAAAGATATTGCCTCTTTCCATGTTTGAATACCGACCATGATGGGAAATGCTCAGTATAAAGCAAAGTATTTGGTTAAAGTGCAGTAAACAAACCCACCTCTTTTGAAAGTGCCTCAGAAATGGCAAGCTATTGTATATAGCAAAGTAGGGACATCTGCAGAGAGTTGTTAACAATTTGTTCTACTTTATCTGTGCTTTGCTATTATGCTTGCTGGAATATGCTGCTGGATTTCATTGTGGCTACACTTCATTGCCCACAGTATGTTGGAAGCTTACATTAAGGACTGAAAAAAAACCTGTGCTCCTAATGCAGTGAGAATATCAAATCAGTATTATGTCAGGAACACAAGGATTGTTCCTCCAGGTATTTCTGTTTCCTGAAAACACACCAATTTTTACTTTACTGGCTGCTTTGTATCTCCACAAGCTATTGAGCAGATTTCTGGTAGGACACAAAATCCTCTTCTCCAGACTGTGCAGTGTCTCCTCTGCTGCACTTTTATAAAGGCTGAAAGCTGAGGTACCTGCAAAAGCAAAGCTCAAGACACTTTTCTATACCTGGGCCTCAGACTCTGCCCAGTATCTAAATGCATTGAATACACTGAAATGTGAAATCTGTGCCTAACTGAACCACACACATTTTCTCTTGTTGGGTATCTCCACACATTCCAAGCAGGAATTCTTGAATCATGTAAGAATTTCCATCTTCTCTCTAGCATCAGCAACTGTCCTGCCCCTGATAGAAGCAGGTTCCCCACTTGTGTCAGCACCTGTACAAAAATGCATTGGTTAATGAACTTCTCATTCCCCTGAAAAGTGTACTCTCCAGCCACAAACAGGTAGCTTCCTCCAGGAAACAACACATGCAACTTCTTGAATTGATAGAAAATAGCTGATAGAAAATATTTTATTATTGTACTAATCATGCCTAATTCTTTAACCAGTACTTAAGATGCCTAAATGGCTTCTGCCCTATAATTTATGCTGTTTCTTCAAAGGAAGTGGTTTTGTAGATACTATTTGCATAAATGCACTCTTTTTTGTTATCAGAACAATTTCCTGCTTTTGGAGAAAGCAAGATCTTCAGAGATGAGCATGTAAGATAATAGCAATGCTATGAAAATATGATCTATATATTTTTTAAAAAATAAATGCTTTGCTTACTTATGAAGAGCCCACCTGAACCTCAGTGAACCTTTTAAGTTCATAGTTAAATTATGAAGTCCTCTATATGTTAGCTAAATATTTATGTCCTACATTACTACAAGATAAAGTTCCAGCTTACTCTGGATCAATAGTCATGTGTTTCCATTGAGAATAAGATTTTACCTGCAGATGTTGTAAATAAGACCTGATTCAGAGTATCTGGTTTTACCATTTTATTCTTCATCAGATTAACCTTGATAGAGAGCTTGCAGCACACACAGCCTTTTTTTTTAGTGCATTATACATATTCAAAAGACAAAAGAAACCCTCTGTTCAAATCTTCTCATGGTTAAGCAGCTGTAAAGCTGAGATGCTGAGCACCAGCCAGACCTTCAGAGAACTGACAGGTAACTGGAGGGCCCATTTCATACTCAAACTCACCTCACTGGGTACGAGATCACACAAGTCTTGCTTAGGGGAAAGATGTTATCTGGCTTAGGATTTAAGGTTGAATACAAACGAAAAAATATGCAAAAAGAAAGGAATCTAGGCACCCATCTGGGGAAAGGCTGACATTTTGCTAACTGCATCCAAAATGGAGTTCCTGAAAGCCCCTTTTCAAATGCCACACAAGCATCAAAGGCATTTAGTCTTCACAGTTGTTGCATTTTGTGACCTTAAAGTTTCCAAAAGCTTAACTTGTGCACAACTGCAGAAGAGCTCATGTTCTGACAAGGTTGAGCACTGCACTGTGAAGCTCTAACTGAAGACCTGGCTGCCTTCCTTCCCTGAATTCCCCTCAGGGTCTTCCTGACTTGGTCAGCGTTATCAGGGTAGAGCTTATGCATATAGAGCAGATCAGATCCCCAGAAAACATGGAGTGCTTTCAGAGCTACTGGATTTGTGAAGAGGACACAGTGCAATTAAACCATTTAAAACATAGAGGTTTTCCCTGGAAGTGGGAGATGAAAGTTAATTCCTTCCCCTGCCAAAGGGATTTCTTTCTCCTTAGATCAGTGGTCAGAAGTAATAGGTTATGCATAAAATAACTAAAGTTCTTTGGGCCAGAAAGAAACCAGAAAGTCAGCATGACTCTTCTGAGAATGACACATCCTTTTTGACTTAGCTACTTAGTAGCTACTCAACTGTGCTTTCTGTTTAAAATTCTCTGAATCCTGCATTCTTTTCTGAAAAGTGACAAAACAAGTTTCAACAGGCACGTGGAATTTAGCTTTCCTCCTCCAGCTGCCAATGTTACCTGGAGCTCTGTGGTTATTGGATTTGCCTGAGGGCAAGCCAAGAGGAATTGAACTATTCCTGGAAGCTGAAGAGAGACTCAAACTCAGGCTGTGCCCTATCCAGGTGCCATTTACATAGACCATGGAAGTGGCTGTGGCTGATATCTGCTTCAGGTTGAACAAAGATTGTCAGCCATAACCTGATCTCTGTGATGAGAGCAAGCATTATACCTCATGTCAGTGTCTCTTGTGGGAAATCCAAGGCATATTTTACATAGAAGGAATGAACACAGAAATTCAGTATTTCTTGTCATTCCCATCTTCTTTAATAACCCAATCTCTAGCAATCACGTACCCACATAGAGTTCACAAATAGCATCTATACTCAATTGTGCAAAACAAGGACAGATGAGGTAACAGCTGATATACTATGGTCAGGCACGGAGATATCACCTCTGGAAGGATCATGGATTCATGGAATGAATGGAGTTGGAAAGGACCTCAGACATCACCTGTTTCCAACTGCCTGCCACAGGTAGGGATGCCATCCACGGGATCCAGTTGCTCAGGGCCCCATCCAACCTGGCTTTGAGCACTTCCAGGGACGGGACATCTATCACTTCTCTGGGCAGCCTAGTCCAAAGATTATACACTTGAGCATGGCCAAGTGTACATTTTGCTATCTACACCCTGTCTATCTACCTCAGAAACACACAGGCTTGATAATTCTTCTACTTTTTGGTCAGAGATTATATGATTTAGTCTCATCCCTCTGGCTCTTGTGTGGTCTATTTGTCCCTCCACAAAAGAAAATTGAAGGGATTAACCAGCCTTCAATGTGAAAAGAAGTAAAGACTCAATAAAGATTTACATCATATCTTAGTGGTATAATACACATTTTAATGTGTTTTTGCTTGACATGCAAGGCCAATTCAAAATGAAAGATTGCTAATGAATACAATAAAGCCTAACATTAAGCTTTTGACTTCATCCAGGAACAGCATATAATGCAAAGCTGAGGTCAAAAATCAACACCTAAATCTTTGTGCTGTGGTATTTTTCATGTCAATATGATCCAAAGTTGCCTTCTACTTATATTTCTTCACTTTATCAATTTAAGACAGTAGTTTGAGATTTATATAAGTGTAGGATGTTAGATATAATTTGCATCTATTAGTGCAAGCTAGACCTTTTGCTGCCCTCATGGGTGTATGAATGTCAAAAAGACTCAGCATTCCTGGAATACCATAATGAACTAAATATGAAGTCAAACTCATGCGGAGAAAAAACCACATCAAAGGTGAAGTGTGTTTTCAATCAATCTCTTCAGATGATTCAGCTACAAGCATCAAGATTGTATAATGACCTGCAGACCTGATTCCCATGCACAGCTATATGAAGTAAACCAAGAGCAAATGAACTGTGAAAACCATTATTTTCACTGAGAGCCTGAATCAAGTAACATTTATTTGAACCTTTTCCTGTTCCAATGAGATTTTATCTTAAAGAGACACTAAAAGCATAACATAACTACATATTAGCATTTCCTGGCACAGGAAGGAATTCAAAATTGACCTTTTTTTTTTTTGTACTTCTAATCAAAATTATCTTCACATCATAGCTTTAAAAAAAATTTCAAAATCCCCTGGATTCAAACCACAGCTGGATTGATTTCTTCCCTATGGATATAAAGTTGTATAATGCATAAAAATGCCAAAAGTGTGCATGTTTGTAAATTTATATATTTAGTTGCATAAAGAGATGCATATATGTATAGGATAGGTATCTTTGCAAACATACATATATATGTACATGTATACATACATCTGTTTGCATATAAACATATGTGTACACTTGTACCTTTTTATTGTATTTAGTAAAAGAATCATGCAGAAATTTCTTGGCAGCACTGAGGCAGTTCTTCCTCTTTTACAGGGAATGTTGCATTCTAAGAAAGAATTTTTATAATTGTTCTTTAAAAATTAAATGTGACTATTACATGTGGCTCAACTCCATGCAGCTATACACAATACAGAGCTGGGTGAAATCTCACTATGAAACCTCAAATCAGTTAAAGATCACCTAGTTAGGGGTTTGTTAATAGCCTGACATTCACCTTTGGGTTATTATAATGTCTGTGTGATCTTTTAGAGGATGAAGTAACTGTACATCTACAGACTTTTTGTTTTGAAAGAGGTGCTACAGAAAGGAGTTTTAAAAAATTGTATTAATACTAGAAAAGACCATGACAAAATGCTTCTTTATTCAGAACAAAACTAGTAAATTCAGTTTGATAGTACTTTTAGCTTTCTGCCAATATTTGTTTGCTTAGCATGTCAATAGGTGTTGACTCATGAACTGTGTATGTGCAAGTGTTTGTGCTGCTCCAGTCCATGAGCTTGTCTTGGGAGCTGATCTTGTAATGGGAATTTGTCCAAGGAAACAGAAGGGGTGTCACATATGAAAGAGATGACCAAAGCCTTAGGCATGTAGAGCAAAATACACATAGTGAAAAACTCAGAACAAAAACTCAATCTTTTTTATATTTGGAACTGCTCCCTGTTGCTGCAACGGGCTTGTGCAGAGCATGGCACACAGACAGGATGCCCACAGGCACATGAGAACAATTCACCATCAACCTTTGACTGAAGTGTGTCATTGGATGAGTAATTTAAAATGCTGCACACACTAGAACATTCAGAGTGTACTTGCACATATTTAAAAAACAATTAAACTTGCTGGATAAACCATTTTCTGTTAAAACAGATCACTCAATATAAGATGACACTAAAACAATCTGGGAAGTTTTGTCTAAGTTTTTGTGTTTTTTCCCCTCCAAATTACTCTGTCGTCTTTTGTCTTAATACACAGGGCTAAATCTTTCCCTGTACTTCCTTTTGCCTGTGGATTTTAGACTTCACAGTCACACAAATAGAACTCCAGGTGACATTATTTGTCAGTTTGTAGCTAATTTTCAGTGCTCACAATGCTGTTAGGCTGAACTAGTTACACATGACAGTGTGACTGACCTCACTTTAGGAGTGCGTTTAAATAAGTGCAATTGAAAAATTAATAACAGGGATGATCAAATAACAGACTTGGTAAATTTAGGAGGAACATAAATTTAAAGGATTGTACACAGTATATTAACACCAAAATAGTTTTATAGCATATAAAGCAACTCCTTTAATGAAAAACAAATACTACTGCAACATTCTGCATTCCTTTCCCACTTTGCTCAGCTGAATGTTCAAGTTAATGTTCAACATATTTAATATTTACATGTCTCACTGGATTAGATTGTTTATTTTGTTAGTTTTAACATATGTTCAAAA
Organism: Toxostoma redivivum; assembly: GCA_013397375.1. Classification (NCBI taxonomy): domain Eukaryota; kingdom Metazoa; phylum Chordata; class Aves; order Passeriformes; family Mimidae; genus Toxostoma; species Toxostoma redivivum. Next base: position 207,988 of record VXBI01002862.1, on the reverse strand, counting down.
TGCTATGTAAACTGAGATGACCAAATGCTGGTCAGAAGTTATATCAGATTGAAAACCCTATATCCTGTTTTAGAGCATGCATGTGCACTAGATGAAGGTTTAAGATCTCTTTCTGCTCAGTGATTCAAGACTTCAGATCATGCTTGATGATCATAGTCTGATGACTGCAAAGAACAGACACAAAAAGCTGCTTTCATCAACAGCCTCTTTTGCTTGTGTCTTGTGGTTTATTTAAAAAAACCTGCTACTGACCAGGAAATCATATCTGAAACCTCGAAAGCCAGAGTAATGATGAATATTTAGGTTGAGTCTGCCCTTTGATTTTTTTTTTTGTTAGAATGATTGATAAATATCCCTCTAGCGAGTAATAATTCTTGACTGACAGATTACTTCCTTCTTAGACATTTTGAATCAAACTAACACAGACATTTTGATCTCACTTCATTCTTTTACATTAATGCAGCATAAAATCCTCCCACTGCTACATATGTGTCAGATAGAAACATTATCTTGAATTCATAAATATTTATTGATAACAAATCTTATATGAAGTTTCCTGGATTGCTAGAAAAAATGTAAATACAATAGATTTATCCTCTTCAAGAATTCTAAATACTGATTATGCTAATTTATATGGTGCAGATAAGGGCTTGAAAAGATGGACATCAGGCCTGTTGGCTTTTATTTTTACAGATCCCCAAAGAATGCTCTGCAGTTTAAAATGTAAACAGAAATGGGTTTGCCTCGAGCTAGTTTTTATCTAATATTAAATGCAACTTGTTGGTGCCAAGTATTACAAGGGAAAATAGGATGAATGCTACAATAAGATCATGAAGAAGATCATCATAATTGTGTGCCCCAGGCTTCCGCACAGGAGAGCTTTCAAGGGGTACAAGTTTTAAAGGCAGTGGGGCAGATCCAAAGCTAACATAAAGAAGCCTGCTCCCTTTGAAGCCAGTGGAGGCAGCCTGATTTGCACTGTAGAGACTCCTGATTCGAGCAGGTAACCCAGCAATCCCATGACGACTAGTTAACGAGCTGTCAAAGCCTAAACACCAGTTATCCACTCGTCTGTATCCAGGAAAGTGACACACAGCCAGAACTATATGTGTAGCATTTAAGCATCTGCCACAGATGGGGAATTTAGCACACTTGCTGAAATTATTCCAGGAATCCCTAAACCATATTTGAGCATCAATAAGAGTATAGAGGAATGCACAGTTATCAAGAATGCCATCTAGTGTACCCTCCAGCAACACTCCACCATAACAAACTCCCTGCTTGCTGAAATAAACTGAAATGATGATTAACTGTATATCACACTAGATTGTGATAGATGGGGCCATTAATAGCAACCTGAGAAGAATCAGATGGCTGGATCTAATGGAAATCACATGGCTTTTCAAAGCAACTTGGAGTGTTTTGTTCTACAGGATGGCACAAGATTCTTGTATATGATTATATAAAATTATTCTAGTCTCATCCAGCCTGTCTCACTAATCTTTCATTAGGATGCCTTGTGGCAAGTCTATAACCAGAGATCCCCCCATTTTCTGTCTCTGAATCACTGTGAATGTAGGGAAGAGGAAATTTTGTGAAACAAGTCATCTGGATAGCTCCCTGGATGGTTCTAAGATAAGCATTAAGATGTGTAACCCCAATAAAGATGCTTGGTATGATGTTATCTGGCAAGTGGTTACTCTTAATCTCACTATCTCACAGCTGCTCTGGTATGCAATAACAAATTGTAAATACCAAAATGTTTTCCACCATCCACATCACATCTCTTAGTTCTTCACATACAAGACCCAGTGACTACACTTTTGTGGTGGCACAATGTGAACCAAGGGCAAAGGCTTTCTATTAGCCTCTCATTTCAAATCTACTCATTTGTAGTGGGTTTGCTGCTCCACACCAAGGCAGTTGTGGGCAATATTGCTGGTAATCATTTACACACAAATAATTTCAATTTTTATGCAGCCTGTCTTTTTTTCCAAGAAAAATCTTGCTATGATTCCTGCTGAATTCCAGCTTGCATCAAGCAACTGCTCAGATAAATCTACTATGTTATGATTAGTCATGTAAAGGTATTAGAATTTGTGTTCTACACTACATTTCATAGTAAATAACTCCTTCATTTTCATCTACAAAATCAGGAGTTATTTAATGAGGAAGAAAGGTCTAACAAGCAGTGAACTAATCTAACATTTAACTTCTCTATTCACTATATACTTCCTGTATGACTTTAGGCAAGTTGTTTGGCTGTATTCTAACTTCCTCCAATGTAAACCAGAGATAAAGGCACAGCTGCCACTACAGAGCTTTTTGAGGGTAAATAATGTGAAAGTCTATGAGGTGTTTGAACAGAACAGTGGTAGAGGCAGGTAATACAGTTAGATTCGATGCTCTGTTCACTTCCAGCAGTATTAATGCCTGCTCTCAGCTCTGGAACATATTTGCAATAAGCTTTGTCAACAGTGCTTCCAGGTTGTTTCAAACCCGTTAATGAAAAGGGTAGATGCTTAATGTGCTTAGTGACATTGTCCTGAGCACAATCTGCAGCTGAGCTGTCAGCTCCAGCATACCAATAATGCTGCCCTGGGAGGAAGAAAACTGCATTTTTGCTCTTCTAGATGGCTGCACAAACACTGTGAAGGGTGACAAAACACATATTGTTAAAGAGCACAGAAATTATCATTCAATAAACTGAGTTACCACAGGATATCAAGTGCTTTCCTCTCCTGCATTTTTCATTGAACTGAAACCCACATATGATTTCAAAAACCTCCAATAAAAATTTGCTGTTAGAATGCATCTTCAATGTTGTCAATGGAACTGCCCAAGTCAATGAAAATAGACAAATTTGAGCTGCTAAAAAGTGGAATTTTATTATTATCAATTTTTAATTAAATAATGTCTTATCAAAATATAGACATCAACATCCTTATAATTTATATTTTCCACTATGAGAATAGAAGAAAGTAGAATTAGAGCTCCTGAGCACCCTGCTTTAAGCTGGAAGACCCTGGTGTGATCTACAGTCTCCTAGCAGTTCCAACACTATTTCTCACTCTGATTAGTATGTGGGAATTCAGCAGGAAAACAGAACTAGGAGAAAAAAAGATTGATACTGAACATTTAGGAAAACCAAGTGTACATGCTGAAAGACCCATCTTTTTTGTTCAAAGTTTGTGTCTGCTCACATTGCAGAGCCCTTGATGCCCATTCAAAGTGCTGTTATATGATGAACATCACTTTTCAGTCCCATTAGTCACAATACCTTAGAAGCAGATGGACAGCATCTCAGCAGGAGGTATGACTTTCTCCATAGCTATTAAACACTGAAAGTAGTGAATGAAAATCCCCTATTACAGGTAGGTGAAGTGAAAGTCTGACAGAAGTCTGAATCTTCACTGTTCTGGGAAAATAAACTGCACCCTGAAAGCAAATATACCAAGGAAACTCAAGGGTAAAGAAATACCATGGGTAGGAGTTTTAAAGGGAAGATTAAACCAAAAAAAAATTAAATATGTATTGTTTAGAAAATAAATAGAAGTTCAAATATTCCACATAAGTCAGAGAAAGTGCATGGTAGTCAGACAAAATCTGCTAGGTTGCATTCTTCAGGATCTGCCCATAGTCCTGTCTTTAAATACACGATGGTATTTAGTGATATTTAAAAAGACTTCAAAGTGCACACACAGACATGCAGAATAACTCAGTAAATCAGTAGGCATGAGGGGAATTAAAAGTAGATACTTGTCTTGGGAAAACTGATATAACGGCTTGGACTTCAGAGTGTCAAATCTGGCATCAATTGATGACAAATTTACTCTGTTTTCTTTCTAAGGAACTGATTGACTCCAGCCAAGCAACCTTTCTGAGATCTTCACAGTCTTTAAAGGGTGAATCCAGATTTTCAGATACACAGTGAAACTTCACCCAGACCTCCAGATGGCCTCCAGTTCATCCTGCAGGCTCTGGTGTAACCACTGTCCCAACAGGTAGCAGGTTCATGGTGCCTGAGTGACAATCAGGTCTGTCTAAGGGATGCCTTTGACAAGAATTCTGTCCCTCTGTGCAAAATTAACCCTGTGAGCTCTCTGCAAGACACAATGCAAGAAAACTCCACTGAACACATGTAGCCCTTTCCTTGCACCCATAGGAGAAATGTCACTCCTATTAGGTTACACCACTTCTATTAGGTTACATTTGGCCCAACTTCAACAGCCATTGGTTGTTGAAGAAAATGCAATTTCTTTGTGTTTATATATCATCAATAACAATGAAAAAGAAAGAAAGTAAGTTTAAATCTGCCTGGAAAAAAAATATGTGTGTGTACACATGCACACACACACTTACCTATATACATATATATATATTCATGTAATATTAATAAATATCATTATATAATAAATATCATGTTGTTCCCAAGTATGCATTTCCTAATTGCCAAGGAGATTTCCTCTTGAACTTGTTCCTACCAAAGGGGCAAAAGCAGAGCATGAAAATACTTGCTAAACCATCTAACAAATGATCAAATAATTAGATAACCAGCAAATACAAAAAACTTTTTATCATTAAAAGATCTGTATTTGGTATACACAGTATCTTATCTCTAAGCTTTAATTTGGAAAATAAAAAACCGAACAATATGAATAAAGAACACATCTCAAGGTACAGAGTGATGGCTTCCAGTGATTTCAGAAGAATTCATAAAGGAAAAATTTTATAATATGATGGCTTGGCTTAAGTGACACTATTTTTGGTGGCACCCTTTTTTGGTGGCACACTTCCCATTTTTCAGTAGCCATTTTTAAGTGTGAGTGCAAAACTTGGATGCAGTTTGATTCCTGAAAAACATAAAGGTTCTCTGTGTTTATGTTGGATGCATATGACTGATACACAATAAAGCCTCAAGTTATAGACAAAATACCTTAAAATTCAGTTATTCTAGACCTCTACCTGATTGATTAATTAATCAGACAGAAGATTTAAATGTGACTTGAATGACAGATATTAATAATGAAAATATGGGCTCTGTCATTTGAGGAATAGTGGCTGGAAGGAAAGTCAACTCTCTTCAAAACAACAGGAAGTCGATTTTGAGAGTGAGAAGGATGCATTAGCAGAATAAAATCTCAAGGAAAATGAGATATCCTCTCCCTTTAAACCTTCAAATAAAAATGTGACATGAAAATAAGCACAAAAACCCACACGATTTCTCATTTTCCAGTCAGGAGTAACTAGGCAAAATGATATGCCTGGGGTCAAACAGGACATTCAGTGGTACTGCCTGATTTCCAGTTTCTTCAGTTAAATTTTCAGAATATGCAAGGTATATGAGCAGAATTATTCCGTGAAAATTATTCTTCAGTAATTTTATACAGCATTAAGCGTATTTTGCCTTCCTTTTAGAAGACGTAACTCTAACATATTTGGGCAGATTTATTCTGCAAAAAGTTGAACACCTGCATTGAGAATGATAAGGACTTCATCATGGATACCATATCTTTGCCTAGAGTAAAGAAAATCACTCTGTATTGGACAATTCACACTCAAGTCTAATTTGTACTGCAAACAATCCAGTAATTGCTTTATTAAGGTTAACATTAAAGAGTCTGCTTCCTAGAGGGAAGTAATTTTATAAACAGTTATGATTAAAGCATGTTCCTATTTTGTAAGGAAAAGACTAATAGATGAACTTACATGAGATTCTGAAGAGAAATGCTTCTGGGTTAGTGACTGTACCCTGATTCCTTCCAAACATGTGAAGCTGGTGAAAATGTTGCACATACATGAAAGAACAGACATATCTATTTTTGGACCATGATCAACTTTTGACAAGCATTCACCATATTTATGAATTAATATTCTTTGCTTTTATTTACATTCCTTCTGCTTTTCTTTTCTAAAAGAGAGTGATCATTTGTTGAAGTTTCCAGTCACATTCGGACAAATTGTAGCACCAAGGACTGGGTCATACCTTAACAGCCCTAAGGGACACAGAACCTAAAACCCATCAACAGAGCTCAGCTTTGGAGGCAGCCAAACAAGTTAGACAAGCATATAGACAAGGTCATTCTTACAAGTTAGGATTTGAAATTGTATAGGTTTGATAAGAGAAAACTAAATGTAAGGTCTGGGCCCAGGCAATAAAACTGTACCTTAATTGCTTAGGAGCAATTAAAGCCCTCAGCTAAACCTGTGTGAGCCAGGGGGAAAATAGAAGGGTTTTTTTTCTGTATCTCTTCTTGCCCTTACTTCCCCTTTGTGAAAGAGAAGACTGCAGAAACTTTCTCAGGCACTTCTTTTATTTTGAAATTTTGGATATCCAAACAAGAAATAGGTGTGACTATCTTAAAACCAAACCAAGATACTCAACAGATCCTTTCTATATCACGTATCAAAAGCAAATACCACAACATCCTTTATTAATCTGTGCAAAAATCAACACCCTTGGCAAGACTGATGGGGCATGGGGGTGCTGTGGGATTTTTAAATATGAGAATTTATCAGAATAGTTAGCTGTTCAGAACCACTTTGCTCCTTCTGAGACAAAAGAGTGAGATGAAGCATTCATCTTAACACTCCATACTGATAAAAAGCCATAGGTGCAGGGAGAAATAATAATAAATTAAAAAAAAATTAAAAAAAAAAATTAAAAAAAAGGAAACATTAAACTCCAGGATCTCAGGATCTCAGGGTTGGAATTTTTTTTCTTAAATTTTGGATACCAGGAGGTTAAGATGCATGCCTAATAAAATTAAAGTTTAAATACAAAACAAATCACCAGTATACAGGATCAAACCTTTTGCATGTTCTAATCTGAACTGCCATCTGAAAGAAAGATATTTAGAGTACAAAACAAAATATGGTGTGATACTGAGTATTGGCATTTTCTTTATATATTTCATATGACAAATAACCCAGAGAACTGGCAGAAAGTAACACAATTTGAACGCTCTGACTACCAGAGATTCTGGGTGATATATACATGTTATGCAGCCCCATTACCTCTCATGGATGGACACATAACATGAGACTTTTGAGAATTCAGACCAATATTGTTAATAATAATTAAAATCTATAAGAACATGGTGTTCTAAGGGGGGATCACATCTTTAACACAGAAGTAATTGTAATTCTTTTTAAAAGGAGGATGGAGGGCCAGATAATCTCTTTGTTTATATCTAAACTTTAAATCTAAGATTTCCATCCCCTGAGTGATATGAGTTTGTGAAGTGTACTGAGGGCAAATCTGAACTGCATAAAAGGGTACAGCAGAGGTCTATGTTTTGCATTGGCAAAGTCCATGAAACCCTCAGGGCATTTTGCAGTCAAGAGACAAAACAAATTCTGTGCAGTTGATTTTGAACTTCAGTCCCCTACAGTGTCCCCTCACCCAACTCCAGCTCTGGAGTTAACCTGAGCAACTCCACTTCAGATATCTTCAGCTCTTCAGAAGTAAAGGCAAACTAACCATACTTTCTAGAGAACACATATGTTTACACTGATATTAAGGAAAACTTTTTAAAAGTTTTGTGCTGCCTTTAATTTCCCATTTAGAAAAAATAAAGATGTTTGGAGAAGCTTCCTAAATGACATGACACAATGGCAGGAGAAAAGAGAACATTTTTCTCCTCTTCATCAGAACCCCAAAATAATAACTTTCTGACATTAGAGATTCTTCAATCAGAGACTGAGGTTTCTTTCAGTCAGCCTTTATTTTGTCACTTTTATATGAGTGGCAACAATTGAGAAAACACAAAACAAAAGTTTGGTTTTGTGCTCAAAATAGCCAAACACACGGAAACACATATTGAGCACCACTTCCCAGCAGGTTGGTGGGTTTTATATATTGTCACTGCCTTTTTTTTGAGCTCTGTTATGGAGAGAGGACTGAAAGATGAGTTCCAAAGCGCCTACTTGGTGCCTGAAATGGAAGTTGGATGAAACCTAGGCAGTGAAGTCCAAGAAAGTGATCCAGAAAAGACGTGCAGCAAGGGGCTGTCACACCAACAGACATTAATGCTCCAAAAAGCCCTTCCTTTTCACCTTCAGATGCTTTCCAGAGGCTTGTGCTTGTGCCCAGCTCTCACCTCGACTCCTCAGGGACCCTGTGTCCACTGTCCAGCTGAGCTCTGCAGGGTCATGGTGCCAGGTCAGCTCACTGAGTTCATCCCAAGGAACAGCCACTGTGTGACGGGCAGTCCCAGCCCGTGGGACGAGAGGCAGCTCTGCCTCTGCCCACCTTCCAGGGCACCTGTCCTGAGGGCTTTTCTGTAGCTGCACACCTCTTACACAGCACCTGCTCGGTTTTCAGCTTTGCAGCCATGACAGTGCTGGTACCAGGGTTTACCTCTGGAAAGCACTGTCAAGGCTGATGGGACTGAGGAGCCTCCCTGTCCCTGCCCAGCCCTCCAGGCTCCTCTGGCTACAGCCACAGCCCAAGACACCCTTTCAGCTCCCTGGGGCTGTCAGTCTCTGTGCAGGAGCCCCAGGCTCCCCTGTGCTCTGTGCCCACGCATGTCTGACATCCTGTCCTGTCCTGCCCTGTCCTGTCCTGTCCCCAGTGCCCAGCACTGAGGCTGTCCTGGTCCTGGCTGGAGCCCAGACAGACATGGACTGCAGCCCCAAGGAGCCTCTGCAGCCCCCAGCTGACCTCCGTGGGGAGTCACCATCCCATGGAATGTCTTGGCAGGTCCCTTTTCACCTGCCTGGGCTTGGGCTTCCTCAGCCTCTGCCCATTGTCCAGTCTGTCCATTTTCCAGGCTCCCAGCACAAAGGAAAGTGGCTTTGGCCATTTCCATTGCTCTGTAAATCCCTGGAACACGAACCCAACATGGAGAGAGAGGAGGCATCTGCTCCCATCAACCTTTTTCCTTCCCTAGCTTGAAAAATGCTCCACTGCACCCCTCAGAGAGAAAAGCTGCATTACAAATGTATTGAAACAAGCTGTCATTGCCCTAAAATTTCCTTTTACGAGCAAAGGAAATTCCACTACTCCAGAATGACAACCACAGCACTTCTGAGAAACCTCTGTAAATCTTGACTGAGCGCAAGCATGTTGCTTTGGCCAGGTTTATTATTAGGAAATACTGGGGAAAATGTGATGAGAAAGCCCATTCTTGGGAACTCCAAACCAATAGCAAGATTGAAACTGCAGAAATTTTCCCTGCAGTGAACTGAAGCCTTAAAACCTTCTAATGGTTTGCTCATCGCTACACAAATGCCTCTACATAAATCACTCAAGTATAATAAGGCAATAAAATTTAATTCATGCACAAATATCTGGCAATCAGCTATGCTGGAAATAAAATTCAGAGCACTAAACAGGAGCTTTGGAGGGCTTCCTGAAGCATGATTTAGGCAATTTTTGTCAGAATATGACATGATGTCTATAAATCCATTATTATTTTCATGCATATTGTCCTGTTTTGCCACAATTGAGAACTATGGCAGTGCTGGAACCAAGGTTTCCCTCTGGCAGACACTGTCAGGGCTAAAGGGACTGATGAGCTTCCCTGCAGAATCCTTTTGGGTCCGCAGTTCAATTTATGTTAGTAATCAAATAGAAATAATATTTACTGAAGATTTAGAACTGACTTGTAAAAATACACTTGGCATCAAAATTTGAAACTTGGCATATGATAGACTGCCATAAGAACTGTCCAAAAAGCATTTTCCTTCCTTTCTCAAATTTTGCATACAAATAAACAGAGGCTCTCAGTGTTATTTGTTTGTATTAAAAGAATCAACTTCATATTTTCAAACATATTACTTGCACTGTTGTAATTCTCAAATGGGATGAATCCAAGTAAAATACCATGAAGTTCATATCAATGTCTTTTATTAGAGAGGTTAAAAGTAGCTAAAATGTAGTTAAAAATAAACTATGTCAAGACATTTCTTTTTCCAGATGGAGCAAAACACTCATTTGAGCTTCTTACCAGCTACATATTGCTTTAATATTTTGAAGGGGATGTAACACCCCCAGCTCATGGCATTTTAATAATCTCTGTGTGCCACATTACCTATGGCACACAAAGATTAACTCTCATCTATACCAGAGACACGAGTAACAGGAAGGAGCCAAAAGCATGGAAGATGAGCCCTAAATTTGATTCAGTTTATGTTGACTCAAGCCCCATCTAGGCCCTTTTGTCCCTTCCTTTTAGTATTGAGCCACTGACTGAGAAGGAAGGTCAAGTGACTTGTTTCTTTAAGCAACAAAAAACATAGGAAGGGTGCACAATATGTATTCTGTGCCAGGTTACTCCTCCTGTCTCTGGAGCCCTCTATTTTATCCTGCTGTTCAGCCAACTCAGCATCACTTCTAAATGCTTTAAGTAGAGTGATTGTCCTGCCAGGACACACTCGATTAGAGAGCTGTGGACTGAGGTCCTCTGAGGAGGTACAGACCTCAGGGATTCTCAAGATTTTAAAAAACCAACTACTTAAAATGCTCAACTTAAAGATCACCATTCAGCCCTTTTTCCTCTCCCCATTCTTGCCTCACTTCCTCTGCACCTTGACGCAAAGAATGATGTGAGGGAAAGAGTGAAACTCTTTGAACTTTCCTACTCTTAGACACTTAGACAGATTTTTCCTTGGAAAGAGAAATCTGCCCCAATACCCAGAGACCAAAAGAAGGAAAAATACAGTCAAGTGAAGTACATAGAGTTTTTTCCAACAAAGCTCAGAGGGGATTCTGGCATGAGACAATAGTCTGGAAAGAATCAGAGAATATAGTAGAAAGAATGTCTGAGGGACCTCCTGAGATGAAGCCAAGAAAGGCAATTTTTTGACTTCTGTCCAGAAACATTACCCTTTCAGGAACTGAAGTCTGGGGAATTTTTAAAACTGTTAACAATATCCTTTTAAATAGCCACTGAGCCGAGGAGTGGAGTAGATAGAATTAATATGGATGACTCAGATTCCACATAAATCCAGATTAGCAGCAGTTTGGGCATCATGAGATTTTGCTATTTCTTCTTTTTTTGCCTCTTTCTTTGTTTGTTTGGTGTTTTTTGTTTGTTTTGTTTGTTTTATTTTTTCCCTTGAGGCCTCAACTGTGTAAAATATAGACAAACAATAAACTTTGGTCCCCATGCAGACCAACCGGATGAAAATAGTTTATGGGAGTTCAAGTATGATAAGCTCCTGATGCCTTGTGGATTTAAAAACCTTCTGCCCCTGAGCTCTGTGACTCACTCATCTTCAGAAGCCAAGTAAGTTTTCCCAAGTAATTCAGGAGCTGACTGGCTCAGACCCATGGCACTGCTAGGGAAGCATGGAACTGCTATGAATGTTCAAAATCTCTTCTGGCTTTGAGATAATGCAGCATAAAATAATCTCCCTTGAAGAGATTCAGACCTCCTGCCAGACACCACTCACAGTGTGCACACAGTTCCTGAAGCTCTACTGATGGGTAGCAATTTGCTAAATTGCCATAATTCTTGGTGGATTAAGGGCAAAAGTCTCACACATTGCAGCTACAGAAATAAGTCTCATCTTTTGATTGGAAATGTTATTGCTATTTCAGTAAAGCAAGGTTGGACATAGCTACAGCAACATGATCACTATCACCATTCCATTCCTTTTACTTTGACATTGTTCTGCCTACAATTTTTTTCCCTTATCCACCTGCAAAAAATCATGCATTGGCATCTGAATAATATCATTCCTCACAATGTGATGCAGTGAGTAAATGCTGCTACTGTCTTATATTTTCTCCATCTCCACAGTTTCTATATCCCTTCTGTCTTCTGATGGTTTCTTTAAAAAACACCATCACCCCATGAAATCCTGCACTCATAAATTTAATCACTTATCTGTGGTTGGTGGGCAAGAATGTTGTAAAAGTCTCCTCTGTGTACAACTATTCACTAAGACTCAGGCTTTGCACCTCTCTTTCCATACTATTCTAATGTATTTTTAAGAATAGTATGATTAAATATATAAGCAAAATACACATACAACCATGCATTTACCACCAAAATAGTTTTTAAAATATATTTTAAGTATGTGTTGGAATAGCATTTTCCATAGCTAGAAGGCTCCTTGAAAAATATGATTAATTTTTGAAGTGGCACACATTCAGATTTTCTCTCTTTCAAAGGACTAGAAGTTGTGGCACTGACTTCAGTGTTGACAGCATCATATCTTGTATGTAGATCTCCCTAGTAAAAAATTATGTTGGATCATCATTCCTTTCTAATCCAGGCTGATTTTTTACAAAGAAACAAAGTTTCCTTAGACCATGCTTCTGCTTTGATCTTTTATCTCCGCTTAATTAAGAACGCTGATTCATTTTTACCTTGCCAGAATAACTTGTATCCCTGATTCATTTTCCCTTGGCTAGACTAAAAAAGGTGACTCTTGGCTGCTTTCCACTTTTACCTTTGCATAGCTGGTCTAACAAAAGTGGCTAAGGTTTTCCTTCTTATTAAGTTTTAAACTTTAGCATTGCCCCTTCTGCGCAAAGGCTGTAGCCTTTCTGTCCTCCTTGCTTCAATTCTTGTTAACGTTACCAGTGAAAGACATTTGCTTCCTGCATGTAATAGACTCTTATTAAAACACCTTAGAAAAAAATTTATTCTATTTCCCCTGCAGCACAGTGTAGCACTATGCTTGGATAGGATTTTTTTTGCAATGGATACCTTTGGCCTCATTAAATAATTACAAAATAAACCAGGAGTTGGTTCCAACCATTATATGAGAGATAAACAGTTTTAAAATGTGGCCTAATTAAATAATTACTCAATAGACCAAAACAACTCTGATCTGTCATGTAGCTAAAGTGCAGTTTTCAAAAACTATCTAATTAAAGTAATTACCCAATAGAGCTGATGGTTCTAAATGAGCCACTACTTTTCTTTGGGTACTTGGTGCCCAGATTAAAACAATCTGATGGCATAATTTCTTTAAGAAGGTTTATATGTATCAATCAAGACTATATTAGGATCTTCTTCCACTTTTATTACTTTTCAGCTATTTAAAGATTCTTCAGTGATCACAGACTTCTTGGTTGCCAAATGAAGGGGTGCTTCATTTCCAGGTTAGAATCTGGGATGCCTCTTCAGTAGCAGTGTGATCATTTCATTTCTGTTAGCTATACTTTCACTTAGAAAAGGGGTATCAGAGACCCCTTTGTAAATGCAGGCTCTTTGAATGACACCTACTTATCCTACCCTGGCACCAATATCAAGATTTGGGGTGCCAGTGTGACATGCCACAACTGACTGTCCGATTCTAATCACTGATACATTTTAGCAGCAAAGCCTTCCTAATACAAAAGCATTTTATACAAATAAAGTTGTGCTTTGCTTGGAATCATTTAATCTCACTGCTGTCTTTCTCCCTCTCCCCACACTTCTCAGAATAAAAGGAAGCCTCAGCAAAAGCACAGTTTTGCCAATATGACTGTGCTTACACCAGCGATTTCACCAGCACTGCTCTGTCAATCACACATCACACTTTACCACCCTCCTCATCAACAGAGCTGCTCCAGCAAAATTTTGTATTACAGACTCGACCTGAGCCTCATTAAAGTGGCCAAGGGTCATAGGCTATAAAGGCACACAGACATGTTTGGAAAACAGCAGCTTCCTATCTTCTCTTTAGTTTAATTGGTTTTGAACTTAAATGGAAGTTGACCTTGTTTTCAAATTTTGACCAAAAAAAATTTTCATGGCTACTTTTGACTGGTTCATTCTTTTAGCCACAGAAATCTGTTATCTTTTCACCTGTACTTTGACAATTCAGATATTTTAACATCCTGGTCATAGGGCTACAGCTGGAAAGGTTTGAAAGCATATCCAAAAAGAAGAGGATCAAGAAAATGAGGCAAATTTTTTGTAAAAACTGGAAGAAAACCAAGACAAGGAAACTGGAAAGAGATGGAGGAAGAAAAAGATCCCAAATACCAAAAGTGACTTCACTAGACTAATTCTGAACTGCCAGAAGACCTTTATGACTTCACGGCAGGCATAGCAGCTTGCCAACTTTAAGAACAATCTTTTATTAAGGAACTTATAGAAAACTTTGGATATTTAATTTTAGTAATCCAAGTGTGAATATATTGTATTTATTTTCATTAACATTCTTAACCTTCTGTGACTCTCTGCACTGGTAGCTGTCATTAAATAGTGTTTGTCACTTGCTGTTCTATTCCCGATACCAAAATGAAGCCTGTAGCACATGTGTGCTCTTGTATTGGCCTAATTGACTCCAAAATTTCACAGAAATCATGTGAACTAGCTGAGGTCCTCTAGCAATGACAGTGAGACCCCCAGCCCCCACTAGAGTGTGACAGCTTTACTGCTTGTACCAGAGAGAAACAACCAAAGAGCAGAAAACAAACGTGTGTGCAGGGGAGCTTTGGCTTGGAACAGGGTGAGGAGAGTGATGGAGAGGAACAGAGAGATGAGAGCCCTGAACTTAAATCAAAACCAGGTTTATTAGAACAGTAAGACTATTTTCAGGATTTCCCCTTGTTTGAGATTAACCAAAGTGACAATATGCCAAAAGAAACAGTTTTGTTTTAGTCTGGAAAAAAGCACATTAGTTAATAATGCAAAGCTTATCCTTGTTTTTACAGTAACTGCAGCTGAGTAACTGAGATGATAAAATTCCACTGCAGAGACTTTAAAATGTTTATATTTCATAGATACAAGAAGATTATAAATATGATTTCCGTTTGCCTTAGAAAGACCTTTTATTTTATTTTGTCAAATCTCTGCAGCAAATATAGCAACAATACAGATTTTTCAATGAGAGCATTGAGATAGCAATTTCTTGAAAAATTAACTTTTCCCTCCTTGGTCTTAACAGTAATTCAAAAATTTTCATAAGAGGGCATCTTTGACATGAGACTGACTTTGATTCTTGTGACAGCATATTTGGTTATAAATTTCTTTGTTCTATGAATAAAAGTCCTCTTATGTGTTCTTTGTGGATGCAAGGAAGGGAGCTTATTAGATGTAGGGTCAGGACATATTTTTGAGGTGTACAAAGATGTAATTTTTTCTTCTGCTGGTAAAGGGCAAGTAGAGTGGCACAGCCTTCATATTTTCTGTCTGTTAAACTAAGAATGGAATCAACAGTCCCATTCCAAAATTTTCTTGCATTGTAGTTTAAAGCATAATACTCTTAACTTCTTTCAGCATTGAGAAAAAATCCTGAAATAATTTCTTTCTTGCTATTCTTTATTGATTATTTCTGGGGGAGACAAGGAAAGGGGAAGGGGTGCTGGAACTGATGAATTTTAAAAAAACTTGAATTACAGCTCCACATGATGAGAGACTGAGGATAAAAGACATGTTTACATAAGTTTTCGGTTTTGTTTCAAATGTTTTCTTTTTTTGTTTGTTTTTAGAACAGCTCAGTGACCAGATCTGGGGTTCAGTTCTGATTGCATTACGTGACTGTGGAGGAGAAAGGATTTACATCCTTTTTCCTATTCAAAGCAACATACTTTGTTTAGGAACACTTAGGCTGTAGAATCAACTGCTGTACAATTCTGGCAATGCCAGATGTATAAACAGGTGGAAAGAGAGATTAGGACAAGAGGTAATGGCTTCAAAAGGAAGGACTATAAATTTAAATTGGAGATAATGAAGAAATTCTCCACTGTGAGGGTAGTGAGGCACTGGAACTCGTTGGCCAGAGAAGCTGTGGATGCCCCATCCCTGGAGATGTTCAAGGCCAGGTTGGATGGGGCTTTAGACCACCTGCTCTAGTGGGAGGTGTCCCTGCCCATGGATCCATATGACCTTTAAGGTCCCTTGCAACCCAAGCCTTTCTACAAATCTATGATTCTAATCAAATTCATAGAGGACGGACTCATTATTGAGTCCATACACTCCAAATCCCATCTTTGCCGCAGAGGATCTCTACATTACTGATTAGCCAAGGATGAGCAGTGTGACTTCGAGAGAGTGCTGTACTTGCCCTCATTCTTAGAGTGCAGTTTCATAGCAGCTCAAGATGATATAAGTGCTGCACTTCCTCCTGCCCTGGGCATGTAATTCCAGCCTCATTCCTTTATCCAGCTGGCCCAAGAAACAGTGTCAATTGCAAACTAAGTGATGTCAGCCAAGTCAGCTTCCTGATCTCATCATATAAGCATAGTTGTTAAATCATTATTTTTTCTGCAATCTTTTGCTACTGACAGATTTACAGTGGTTTATGAAGAAGTACAAACCTCTGGTCAACCCTAATATAGAGAGTTTAATGCTACATTCCTCTGAGCCATCCTGTTTCTACCCATGTTCTCCTGTGATGGGAATGTGGGCAGGGAGGTATGCTGACTGAACTGTTTATTTTGTGAGAACTACCTACAGTGAAAAAACTAATTCATACTTGTCCAGGATGAGTTAATTATTGTTCTCCTTTCCTAAGGCCACAGGCAGCTTGAAAAGTAGTCTGCTCCTACTGAGCTGCAGCAGTGTATTCTGAGCTGGTGATCCCTTCATGGCAGTGGTGCTATCAATGCTCTTTAGAAATAACCCCCTCTATGGACTCTGAAGATCTCCTGACCTTTTTCAGCATTTAGTTTGTCTTAAACTTCACTAGACACGGCTTTTTTTTTTCAACCAGCAACTCTTCTACATCACCATAACACTTCTCTTCAAAGGTGCTGTTAAACTAATCCTTAATTTCATAAGCCCATCAGCTCAGTGTGTGGTAAGGTAACAAGAAGATAAGAGCTCTTGGCATGTGCCTGCATGCAGCTGTGTAACCTTTCCCACCCTGCAACACTTATCTGACTTCAAGAGGAAGGCATCAAAAATACAGCATTGTGAATTATTTTCACAGCGTTTGGGTCTGGCTGTGCAGTGTTTTAAACCCCCCTCTGGTTCAAGTGCCACACATATTTTCTGTTGCATACATTCACTGCTGAGCTCCAGTGAGAATGGCAGCAGTGTCCTGAACCAACAAAAGCACTTATTCATATTACCTTTCAGATGGCCATTATTCCCACTGAAGTCGATAGGGACACAAGGGTTAACTGTTTAAATTTAAACAGATGCCTCAGAGCTTCTTTACTTGAGAACAAAAATTAAATCCTGCGGCTGTTAAGTAAAACTCCTTAACTCTGGTTTTGGATTCTCTGATGAGTGAGAATTCTCAAAGGGGGTTGTCTGTGGAGGAAACCAAGAATTAACAGTGAAGTTACAATAATATTAAATTAGTTATTTCAGTCAGGGGAAGGAAGAAAGAAAAAATACACACTCTAAAGCACCCACACAATATTTCATATTCAAGATTTTTAAAAGTTTAAATGTATCCTGAAATATTGGAATTCTATTTCATGTTATTATTTTTAACATAATCATAAGAAATATTTTTCTTATTAAACCCTACAAAATTTTAAAGGAAGGAAATGTAAAGAAAAGGGGATACAGAAAACATTAATTCATAATTGAAAATCCAATTTCGTCCTGGAATTTAAAATGTTTTCCATTTGACCTGAAACTTAAAATTAAATTTGCATTTCTGTTGTAGAGTTATATCATCTTGACCTGAAAGAAGCAGTAGGAGTAGTAGTGATCTCTTTTTGGAATATTCTTTTTCAAATTACAATCCTTTTACTGAAACAAAAATGCAGTGCTCTAGATCCTCTGCTGAGTGATGGAGAGGAGGATAGCAAGGGAAAGTAGCTTTTGGTGGGTGAGATTCTGCCTTGTAAGGCTTTTTATTCCAGCAAGCATGGAGGAACTTGCATTTTCATCCCTTCCAGCTCTATTTTTGGGTGACAATTGTTTTTTTACCTGAAGATATACTCTACATTAGAGGAACAGATAAAGAGCCCCAGTGATTGCCTGACTTTGTTTCTGTTGTCATATTTGTTGATGTTATCTTGGTTTATGTGGGTCAGAAGGCAGCCACCCTTGGCTCTCTTGCTGCTGCTGTCACTTAGGGCTCTGAACAGTGGCCCCACCGTGTTACCAAGTTAGAACAAAGGCACTTTTCACCCATTTATCACACAGACAGCTGAATACACATGGTGTAAAACATTACAGAATCAACCTCCAAATCCTTCTGCTTAATAGCATTGTATTCCAGCACCAATTGTTCTCTAGACAAAGAGGTGCCATAGGGCACCAGAGGGAAACATATCATTTTAGAGTGTAACATATCACAGAGAGCAGTTGTGAAAGATGTCCTTGCCCATGGCAGTGGGGTTGGACTAGGCAATCTTTAAAGGTACTTTCCAACACAAACCATTCTACAACATAATTCTCACAACTGCGGTTGTTGGAGAGTTTTGTTTTGTTTTACAATTAAGTGTCATTATTTTGGAATAGCAAACAAAACAAATAAACAAAACAATCAGCTGTGTCAGAATGACACAGACAAGGTTTTCTAATATGGGGTTCTGAGACTTCAAGGTCACTGCTGGGCTTTTAGAAAGCTGATGAAAAGGCTATGGCAAATGAGTGATCTCAGTGCAACAGGGAAATGACACAAGGAAGGAAATGATGACTCTGAGAAGGGACCTCTAATTTTCCCTTATGAAAAGTTTTACACCCTTTGTCTTTGATAAGTGCACTCAAAAGCACCAAGGATGTGAGACTGGACACACTGAACTCAACAGCAGAGCTGCTGAGGCCATGATTTCAAACAGAAGCAGCAGTATTAAACTCAACTTAGAGCTATTGGAAAGAATCTGAATCTCCTTCCAGAGAATCCCTCTCCTTTTACATTAAGTAATCAAAACTAAAAGCTTTAGAGTGGCTCAATATAGTTGTAAATAGCTATCATCATAAATATCCACATGGCAAATCTGTAAATGTGTAAAATACCACATTCTAAATAATAGTACCCTCTTTGTTCAGTATTAACCCCCAGACATCCTGGCTTTATCTTCAAGCAAAATACTGTAGTACTGAATTCTAATGACATATTTTCATCTAC
This sequence comes from Toxostoma redivivum, assembly GCA_013397375.1. Classification (NCBI taxonomy): domain Eukaryota; kingdom Metazoa; phylum Chordata; class Aves; order Passeriformes; family Mimidae; genus Toxostoma; species Toxostoma redivivum. The sequence continues at coordinate 189,061 of VXBI01002862.1, read as the reverse complement.
AGCTTCTGTTTTAGGTGCTGTTATTTTTGTTGCTTCTATTATTACTATTAATTATTAACTATTATCATTACTTGCTTTCTCTATTTATTAGTTATTTCTTATGTCTGTAGCTGTTTGTGATTGTTCATATCAAATAGTGGTTAGTGATGTACATAATCAAAATTGATTCAAAATTAATATTCTATGGAGTCTGAACCATGGGTAATCTCTCACAGAAGATGAATGGACGAATAGTTCAATATCTGCCATGTGCTGCTATTTCAAGTTCTTCAATCTTCTTTTTTTTAAACTCCCTAATCAAAAAGTTTATTATGAATACATGTATTTAATTCATATAATATACACTCAAATTTTAACTTGGGAAGGAGGAAGGGAGAGTGATTCCCTGTACTCCAGAGATGTCCAGAGTGACTTATTCAAAACACTGCAATTTTTGATCTCCAGATCCAATAAGAGCAATTAAAGAAGATATAGAAGCAAAATCTGCCTGGATATTTCATTATTCCTTCAGGATACAGATTATAGAGTTTCAAGAAAATCATATGCTGAATAAGCAGTTAAATATGCAAAGCAGGATTTATCCAACAGGAAAAACACACCCTGCCAATCTATGGTGATTTAAAGTCATTATTTGGGATTCCCAGCAGGAGATGAAGCTTTGTACTGAACAAGGCAGAAACTCAGCCTAAGGTGTCCTTCCCATTTCTCACAGAGGAGCCAAATCACCAGGCTCTCAGGGTATGGGTGAGTCTTTTTTATCTGCCTTGCTCTTACCTAACCATTCCCAATCCCTTAATTTCTTCAAAAGTGTTGTGTTACTGTGGGAAGTTCCCATTACAATAAAGTGGAATTTCCCAAGGAGTGAAATTCCATCATTAGAAAATTCCCAATTATTTCTGCTATTATTTCTCATTAAATTTCCTCCCTAAGCACTGCTGGGTGAGGATTCCAAGCTCTCTATATCAATGAAAAACAGCTGTATCTGCTGGGAACTTTAAAAGGCATTTCTCAGGGGAAAAAGAAGAGCCCTAAGGTGCTGCAACCACTAATTGTAGTTCTGGAACTGGTGATAACACTCATACAATCATATGTTTTTAAGAGATATTCAGATATATATTTCTCATAGTATCTAAGTTGTCCAGTCAGGAAAACAAAACAACAGTGTATTACTTAGGTCACCATTGGATCATGACATGACATTTCAATAAGAATAAAAAAATTAAGTAAGATCTTACTGAGCATTTCTAAATAACAAACAAATCCATAAAAACCTGAATTTTAAATGGATTTTTAGATGTTCTGCAGAAAAAAGAGTGAAATAAATCAGATACATTATTCAGCACAAAGTACTCTCCCAAGTCTTCTTTTTTTCCCCCTTTTTTCTTTATCTAGCAAACTACAGAACCAGCCATTGCTTCCTGGGGATTTGATTAGCATGTGGAAGACATATTGTAAGAAAACTTGTCCACTAGGGAAGTATTATCTTTTACTGGCAATCTGCGAGTGCTACTGAAAAATAACCTTTTACTATCAAAATATTAATGTCTTTATCTCAAGAAAGAATTTAAAATCTAAACCTCACATGAAAATGGGATATCATTTTTCTTTGCACTCCATGGATATGGATGCTTCATAATGTCTGCATAATTCTCTGTTTTATATGCACCTGGAGCCATATTATATGATAACTAGAAGTTATTATGTTTCATAAGGCTATTGTAGTGTTCCTGTCATGTGGAATGAAAACTGTAGAATGCACAAATTTGTATCCTGTACATAAAATTTTGGGGTTTCTCTGACAGACAGACATGAATAGTGGGCAGCAAGAATTAATATCTGTGTGAACCTGGATGTGAAACAATAGAGGATGGCTCAGCTTAGGGTTTTACATTACTGTCATTCTCCTGGCTCTAAAAGAAGAGCAGAGTGAGCAATGATGCTTCCTTTGTGTGCCCATGCCATCACAGTGCTTACATCACTTCAATCATGACTTTGCAGCCCCTAACTCTCTTCATTTCAGGGAAAGAAGTGCATTAGTCCCACACTGTCCTGTGAAGAATGTACTACCCTGGTGATTTATGTGTGCCTCTGAGTCCTGGGGCATCATTCCAGAGGGAAACAGGTGATGGGAAAGAAAAAAATTAGAAGGGCAGTCCCAAAGCACAGGTCCAAACCTAAAGCCCAAATGTTTATATTGGTTCTTGATTCATAGATTTAAGCTTGGTCTCCACTTTTTTTACAGCTGGCCACAAGAGGGAAAAATATTATATATGAAAGAAATGCTGAGATTATAGAAAATGGAAAGATCAAGTTACATGCATGTGTGAAGTAACACACAATCCTTTTGTACAGATAAGAACTGAATTGGTTGGTCTATTTGGGAAACGTTATTTCTTGAAGAATTTCTTTGAACCTACACCTTGAACAACAAGTGTGACTCTGTTACTTCCCCCCTGTAGTCATACTAATCCAATGCTATTGAGTAGCCAGGAAAAGACAAATTCATTTTAAAATATTTACATGGATTACTAGGGATATGAATAAGCATTTAAAAATGCTCCTGTTGAATCACTTTCCTTAGGACATAGTAGATAAACCTTGACTCATGAACCAAGGACAAGCTCTGAAATTCTTGCATAATTAAGATAATGGAATGGCTTGATAATATGAGAAGGGACAGTCCAAATCCTTTCCCCTTACCACCAACCTGAAAGTGATGTTTCTGCCTTTGATTCAAATCTAGTACTCAGTGAGCTGATTTAACTTACTAAACAAGCAGAAAAATTAAGCCAGAAAGAAGTTGGTAACATTATTTTGATTTGACTTTGTCAGCTCCTTTAAGGAAAGCATATGCTAGAATTTAATCTTGCACTTCAGTTCTACTGATATCCACTGGAATTCAAGAGCATGAACAACATTCAACAGAAGTTTTCTTTCATGAAACCACCAGTTCATCATAAGGAATAAGCAGAATTCAGAAATTGAAGCCTCTTCTCAGATGTACTGGCAACAGAGGGTTTAAAATGGGTCTATGTTTCTTTTGCTCCCTCTCTTTGAAGATACCATTTCACTTGTAGAGGGGAGCTGCTCTTTTAAGAGGTGCTAAAACTTAGCTACAATCTCATATCTAAAACAACACACAGGCCAAAATAAAACCTCAGGTAGAAGCATTTAATGTTGCATGGTTTAAAGGGACTGCTGTGACCAAAAATTCAGAAGATAAAAGCAAGCATAATGTTTTTAAGAATTTGAAATTAGTCCTGTTACCTAAACCCATCAGTGTGGGAGTTAAAAAAAAAAAACAGCATTAATATTAACATTCCTACAGCAACACTCGGCAGCATGGAGATTTTAGGTCAGCTCCATTTTAGAAGGATAAATAATGAATTGAAGTGCCAAATCATCTTGTGGAAACATCCTGTAATGCAAATGCCTCTTAAAGGCAAAAGAGAGACTCATGCTTAGAAATAACATAGAAAAATCTGTGACTGATGAGTCCTTACTATCTACATTAAAATTTATAATAGATTCCTTCCCACATCTACTTCCATGAAAACTTGTGTTTTTTCTAGGCTGCACCTTCCAGTAAGGGGTCTAAATCCAGCAAGGGATTTAATGGTAGAAGTAAAGGTATTAATGTCTGTACTGTATTGCCAGCCTTTTTAACCAAAAGGCAGAGAAATGGATTTTGGCATACTTTAGTCACCAAAATTAACGGTCCAGGACTGTGGTAAAAAATTCATTGTTGAGGTGTGAACTGAAAAGATTAGGTCTCAATATATATTACTTGGCTGTCTCATTTCTAGGAAAAAAACAAACCAAAACAAACCAAAACCAAAAAACCCCCCAAAACAAACAAAAGAACCCCCACCAAAACAGGGAAATCACACAGAACTTTAAAATATTAAATTAACAAAAATGTTAGTACTTTGTTACCAGAGCTTCAAGTTATTTTGCCCCCAGATCCTAAGCCCCTCTGTTAGGAATCACTGGGACTATTTTAACAGTCAGGTTTAAGTGCAAAAACACATTTATTTTTTTTCAGACCTCAGTTTGACTGATTAATGAAATTGCATTATTTTTAATAGCTTTTGACAAGTTAGATTTAGGGTGAGGTTTATGTTCTATGTAACCTGTGTTTTAAATGAAGTACTGTGAACTTTCACTATCTACGACTTCGTCTTACACATGATATCAGGAGAACAAAAGGAGCTAAAATAATTGGTTACTAGCATCCTTTTCTCTCTTTTCATAAATTTGCAGGAACTAATAGTTTGAGTTTCAAGTATATTAGGCAATTCTTGTCACCTTCACTTTCCAGAGTGTTGGGCATAACAAAACAACAATCATAATGGAGGGATATAGGAAAAGCCATAAGTGGGAATCCCTGATCCATTGCAAAATATAATCTCATATAGAATAAAAACCTCTTCAAAAGAGGAGGTAGATGTATTTGATTTTTTTTTCCAAAAAATTTTACAAAAGGCTAGCATTTTGCTTTGTTTTTATTTGATTTTTCATAAAAGCTCATTTCCCACAGCTAAAACCTGAATTTTTAGCTTTTCCACCATTTTCTGAAAGATTTTTACTTTAAGATAAAGAGGGGTTAAATTTACCATCCCTTGAACTGCCAGCAATTATGAGTAATGCTGCTGAAATTAATGCATTTCCTCTACTTTCAGATGCTGGATGACAATCTTGGCAAATATCCTACACAATATTCACTAAGGGATGGCAAAATTCTCTCCACAAAATATATGATTCTCTACTAAATTATAAAATGAAAGTGTCCTCAGAACTCTGAGGATTTATTGAACTATGAGCTGTGGTCAGCTAGGCCCATACATCTAGTGACTGCCTTATCCCATGACTCTCTTCAAGAGGCCTTATTCTGGAGTGTGTGGGGAATGGATTTATCCCCATAAAATAACCAGGATGCATGTAGAAAGACTTACTCCGCTGTAGGAAGACAGAACTGTTTGATTAGGTTAACTAGATGAGTGGAAAGGAAAAATAATTTTCAGTAGCTGTTCAGTAAAAGTGAATAAAGGCATAGATAAGTGTGTGAACTAATCTCCTCATGTCAGTAAGTCTTTTCATCTATACCAGAAGGTATTTCTTTACATAAAATCAGGACAAGAAGAAATTTCTAAACTCTCCAGTGTGAACTGTGGTAGAGAATTCCCACTTGAGTAATATCATTGCCTAAATTGTCAGTTTACAGAGCATTTGGTAAAGTTTGAGCACAAGATCTCTAATTTTCTCCAATAGTAAGCAAAAACATTATGTACCTAGAATTTGCTGACTTCCTGAATGATTTACACATGATTTCTTTAAAAATCATATCTAATTACTGTACATCAGTTAATCTCACTGAGTCATTCCATTTCAGAGCCTTGCCTTGAATTAATAGGAGTTCAGGTGCAATTAATGGAAATTGTAGCCCCTTCTAACACCAGGAGGAAAGATTTTATTTCTTTGCGATCAAATAAAATTCTTGATTTAATTTGCTTGAGGTTTTTGAGAGATGCAAAGTCACTGAAGCTCCACTGACTCAGAAAAACTAGTAGATTAATTGCATTCAGCCACAAGAACACAAATGCCCTGATGTGATGCTTGCACAAGCAGGGTCATGTGTCTTATATGATTCAGTAAAACACGAGTAGCATCAGCTGGTGTCCAGAAGCCAGCTTCTTCACATGTGATTATAATTAGGAGCAATGAGCACAGTGAATTCACAAGTAACTTCTCAGTTTCAGGAAAAGCAGTATAAGATGATAAATTTGATTAATAAATTGTGTCATTTACTGCATGGTTCCATTTCTCGGTCTCCAAAGACTATTTTATAATTGAGAGTCATCTGACAGCTACAATCTGCATCACAATGTTGTTTTCACACATGAGACAACACTGATTACTAGAACACATCCAACACATTGTAACAAGAACAAACAGTGAAGCTCCAGACATTCAACCCCTTTATACTGCACACACTCTTGCCTTTGCCTCATTCAGACAAACAAGGTTCCTCCACACAAACCTTAATAACTTCTTCCAACATTTTGAAACATTATTTTTATTTAGCACTGCATCTTTGACAATATGTGAGCCTATTCTATTGATGTGAGCAGCTATGTTCATTGGAATGAGAATCAGGGGCTTGTAAATCAATGGCACTAGGCAGCTGACATGGCAGGGACCTGGGGGCTGATTTCTCACTTTACATTGCTGATTGAGTAGATCATGGAATCATCACAGAGCAGATCAATGTTTTCCCACCAGAGGACACCTGCTTTCACTGAATTACCAAATTAGCACAGAATTGTAACACAGAAGTTGTTCTGCAAATGGTCCTAGTGTGTTGTTCAGGAAATGGTTATTCTAGTACAGCAGCAAAGTCACAGCTTTTCTTTATAAAATACAGCTTGTTAATAAGTTGTAATTTCCTATAATTACAATTACCATTTGTATGGTTAATTCAAAGCCACATAATTGAACCATGCAATCCAACCAGTTCTAGGAAACAAGGTGAAATCTCTTGTCCTGTGTTGAGCAGACAGTTTAAAAAAAAGGAGAGCAAAAGTCTTTTTCTTCCCCAAAGCTATAGAGAAGTGCACAGAGAGCTGTAATTTTCCTGCTGATCAGCAAATACTGACAAGCATTTCCTTTTGGTCGTGTGACCAGCATACAAAAATAAAAATAAAAGTAATAATAAAAAAAGCTTTGTTCATATTTTTCTAATAGTTCTTGTTCTTTATTCTTGGAACAGATTCTGAGTATTCTGAGTTTGTGATAAAAATTATCAAATCCTTTTGATCACATTGAAATACTGTTACCTCCTTAACCCATCCCATGCTTGTCCATGATATAATTGTCACTGAAGGATGTAGGAACATGGCACAGAGAGATTGAACCTGGCACAAAGAGATGGATTACTCAGTTACCAGGTTCCCTACTATTGAAAGCAGCCACATCAGACAGACTTTTAAATAAATTTATAAAGCTCCACTATACAAAAAAAAAAAAATTGTTTTAGCCCCTATGCTCCTTTAGGAAGGCCATTCTGAGATCAACTGCTCTGATTTTTAAGGAAAACTGTGAGATTGTGAGATCACCTTCCATACTGAAGCAAGCCAGAATTTGGAATTTGTGTCCATCAGGAAACCAACACAATAAGTTCAAGTACCACAAATATAAAGTGAGGAAAGAGGATTCAGACAGGATTCAGACATCTGTTTTGGAAATGTCAAAACAAAAAAATATGGTTGTTTCTGTTTATCAAAATGCAAGACTTCAAAGTTCTATAAGACGAAACTGGAACAAAACAATTAGCTAAAAAGGGGATGTTTTCAAGATGAAATGTAACAGAAAAACAGGAAAGTAATGGTAAAGTCAATATTCTCCTGCAGTATATATCAGCATTAACAAAAATCTAATTAAGATTTTATTTGCTAAAGACTAGCAGACATCATCCATTTTTGTGAAGGTAGAGATACAGAAGAGGACATCTACTCAATAAGGGCAGGACTCACTTGACAAGATGTGGATAACTACATTGGAGATGCCTGGGAAGACCTCAAATTCCTTCTTTTTTATGACAGTATATTCACTAAAGGCTTTCCAAGAGCTACTTCTCTCCACAAATCATAAAGCAAGCTGAGGGCTAGCTGAGCTGTAGATTTCTGTAGTAAAATAAAATTAACCCCATACTGATGTTTCGGTGATGCAATCATTAAATGTTGTGAGTGCATGTGCATAAATATTTCAAGTTGTTGCAATATTTAAATGATGATATAAATATTGAAATAGAAATATCATTACTATACTCACAGTATGATGCTTTGTCTCTATTTTCGTTTTATTGTTTCATATGGTCTTAAAGAATCCTTAAAACAGAGATGACTGTCTGCTAGATTTTAACTCCCAAATAGTGAGATCTTCTGGCAGTATATGGATAATTCCATTGTGTCACACTGCCAACATTATTATGTCATGTATCTGGAAGCACATCCACATACTTATGTGTATGAATTTGATTAGTCCTATTCAATTTCTCACTTGTAGAGAACTTAGAACACATGTCAGGATTTGTGAGAGCAGAGGCCATGACTTCTGACAGCTGAATGCTGAAGAACCTCACTGCACTGGTTTATTGTTCCTGGGCCCAGCAGCACCCACTGGGGTTTTTTTATAGGCTCACCATCCCCACTGGAGAGCTGGAGAAACTGTGCCCTTATTCCACCCTTTTTGGGGAAAAGTATGGTTATTAAGTTAACAGCTGAATGCCAGCTCGCTGGGAAGTGGCTGAGAAAGAGGATTACTGCCACTTACTGAGGTCAAGCAGAAACACAGAACAAAGAGTTGTGGTTAAACAACATCTTAAACTTCTACAGTTAAGTAAACTAAAATCAATGCCTAAGATATCAGAGAATTTTTATTTGGTAGCGTGACTTTCATGGTTTGTACATACACAAGGAGTACTGTACAAAGTGATTGTGTGCATTAATAAAAGCATGCAATTTTTAATACACAAATTAGGGGATTAATTAAAAAAAAAAGCAAAGATAACAGCAAAATAAAAACATTTTATACTGAAATGGTTAAAAATATATTGAGAAAGTATTTAAAAACAGCTCTGTACCCTGATGGCTTGGAAAAGATAAACAAGACATTAAAAATGTAGATGAAGGAAAAAGATGTTATTTATCCAAGTAGAACTAGTCTTGGAGGAGAAAAAGAGACAGTGAAGGGACTGGGTTATAATTATACCTTTCTAACATCTCTTTTTTTATACGGATGTGTCATTTCACTGTTTCATGGGAGACTGCACTGGGGCTGTGTGTGTATTCGGATGAAAGGAGAAGATGTGATTGAGAAAAGCAAAGGAATTCCCTTTTTGGCGAGCTTCCCTCCTGAGCACAGCACTGCCTTCAGAGACCTGTGCCTTCAAACCTATGCTTACATACAAAGCTTGCTGTAAATGGAGAGGAAAAAGACACCACCCCCTCAAAGCAAATGAACAACAGCAAAAAACCCTCCTTGAAAATCCTGTGCCTGGCTGAAACTAGGGGAGCTATTTCATGCTGTATTAACACAATGATTAATTTTATTTTGAGACTTATAAAAGGACTAATTGCTCTAATAAAAATTAAAAGGCCTTTGCCTACTAAAAAGATCATCTTACAAGCTGATATTTAGTGTTTTCAAGTGACTAATTTAATGGCAGTAACCTTAAAAGGGCCTGATTTGTCAAGCTGTCTCATCACTGCTGCAGCTTGGGCTACAGCTGCTCCAATGAGAATTGCTCCTTCCTGTGAAACCAAAAGATCTTGTCTGCCAAATCCAAGAGGGACAGCTTATTTGAAAACTGTGTCTAGCAGTCACAGCATTAGTTTGAATGAACAGTTCCTCTTTCCTCGAGCCATTTTACTGCTGTGTTTCCAATGTTTGTTTTGCCCTGCCATTAACACTGCTGCATAATTACTGGAAGTATAGGTGACCTCAATTAATGCTGATTTGCTGTTTACTCTCCTGCTCAGTCTGACCCAGCACCCACTGAAGTCAGAACTCCAAAGTGCTTCAGCTGCAGGATCTGGACGTCAGTCCACACTCTGCAATACAAACACTGACTAAGCCCAAGTGCACATAAACAACTGTACACTATTTCCTTCTAGTCCTCTCCTCCTCTTAAGACAAGGGTTTTTCACATGCCAAAGAACAGCCTAAACTGAAGAATGAGTTGCCAGTCCAGTGTTCCTCATGACAAAAGCACTGAAAGATTCTCTCCCATGTATATTTATTTTTTAAAACTCCTGGACACCTTCAGTTAATTTTTTCCCAGTCAGCTTTTCTCTGGAGAGGGGCAGTCTCTGTGTTTTAGAAGGTGTCAGCTTTTAGCTGCTTAGAAGTGTGTGAGTCATGGAAGAAACATCCAGGATCCTTGAGCAAAGGAACTTTGATCCCTCTATGCAGATTAGGACACTAGATCCTGGCTGGGGCAATTCACATGCTCTCTCAGCAGCAGAGGAAAACAAGCACATTCAGTCAGATGACAGGATTACATCAGATTCCATCTGCTGTGCAAAGGTGCTTTATCCAAATAAGTAGAAGATCCCAAGATACAAAATATACTAAAGCATGACATCCCAGCCTTGTATTCTTCTCTCTTTAAAATGCCTTATGGCTAATATCATCTTTTATTCAGCACTATCACCTCTTCAATTTTTCATTTCAATCTCAAAGCTAACATCTCGACTGAGGTTCCTTTTACTGATTAATATACAACAGTAAAATCCATTTTAGGGGCAACTGACACTGCTTTGAGGATTGTACATGACAGTAAAAGCATGTCAGTGCCTGTTGTGAAGCTATGACTTCAGTCCCTGCGTATTCCAGCTGGCAAACATGCAGACAAGCACTGGCTGGGATCACAATGGGGCAGCATCCCCAGTGCCTGCCTTCCTGCACCTGGGCATGGGGTCACACCCAGCTGGCCTCCACCAGCCTGTGCTGGGACATGGTGGGAGAGGGTTTGGCATTCCAGGCTTGGCAAGGTGCTCATAATGCCCCTGTGAGCTCGGGACACAGCTGGCTGGAAGTGCCAGGTGAAAGTCCCACATCTCCTTTGGATCTTTGTTTTTTATGTCAGATGCACCTGGGCAGTGGGAAGGGCCAATTCTGTATTTTCCCACAGTTCTGGGGGATCAGGGCCAAGCTGTGGGGGAGAAGGGAAAGAGTGAGGTGGGGGGGTATCCAAATGTGCCACCTGAGTACGTGATGTTTTATGAGTGAGATGTGACAGGGACGCTGAGGGCTAACTCTGGGCTCTCTCCCAGTTCCTTTCTGTAGCTGGCAGGAGACAGGGCTGAGAGCTGACCCCTGTTTCAGCCATCTGTGACTGTGGGGCTGTCTGCTGGGGGTTGGTCTCATCATGGGGGGGCTGCTCTTACTGGGATTCTAATATAAAACACATCATGATGCTACCAAGACTTGGTATGAGTTACACATTTATCTGGTGCATTTTCAGAGCATTTAAGGAAAGAGAAACCTTCGTGTTTTCTTCTTCTTCTAGACTTCTAATGAAAATACACATGGTTTTTGGTTTTTCTTTTCTCTGCCTGTTGTGATTAGGAAAATCCATTTTCATCACTTCTATTTTTTACAAGGCTATCTTATGAGGTGCAATACAAAAGGAAAACCTGAAGGTTGCTTTACTGGTCAGTACTCAGGTAAGCCAAGAATCCTCACACTGACTCATGAGATTTAAAGTACACTTTGAGAACTTTGGGGATTTCTTTCTGCTTTCTCAGCATTTTAGCTTCACAGCACTCACTTGCCTGAAATTTCCAGTGACAAAAACTACGTAAATTTTACTCTTTAATATTTAGCACAGTTTAGACTAATGTAATACATTGCATACAGGTGATTTTAAATTGGCCACCAGCTATTTTTTTGCAACAACTTTGGAAATGTGGCTCAGCTGGGACAAAAGAAGTTTGAAATGTCATAGCAGTGCAGGAATTGAAAGTGGAACATGGGTTAAATCAATCTACTGTCTTATTCTTCTCTTCTTTCTTGCAGTGTGCAAATAAAAAAAGAAGCAAAGCAGGCACCTCAGATATTAAGACTTCTAGGACACTGGTGTGGACAAAGTAGAATAAGATATAGTCACTTCAGACCTGGTGTAATTGCCAAGCAAGCTGCAGTGGCTATCACGATTATCTTTCTCCAGACAAGAATAGTGCAACACACATGGCCCAGCTCTGCTCCTGTGCTTCAAGTATCTTTATCCCCACAGACACCTCATCAAATCAGAAAAAAAAAATAAAAAAATCAGGAAGTTATTAATTTGGGTCAGCTAAGTAAAGGAGTGACATAAAAGACTCTGCTTTTATGTTTTTGCCACTGAGCAATCTTTCTAAGTGACATTTCCTGGATTGCTGACTTTGGTTCTGGCTGTATCACCCAGAGGCAGGTGTCAGTTCACCCATGTGAGAACACAACGTCCAGGAAAGGGGGTGAAAATGCACTCTCCTCTAATGAGCTGTAACCACACACTTCTGCAGCCTTCACTGAAGCAGTTTAACTTCACTGAACAATAATTGCTGTGCCTCACTGAGTGACCGAGGCAGGCAGTTCCCTGAAGTTTGAGAAAAGGAACCACACTGTAAAAGGGAAGTTCTTGGGCAGTGCTCTCTGGAAGAGCTGTCTCTGGAGGTTGCCTGTGGGTAATATCCTGTCCCAGAAACAGAGCAGTATCTCTATCATATTTAGGGAAATGGACAGGATTGAAGTTCTTGAGCCTGCTTTCTCTCAGCTCACAGAGAGAATATCAGGGCTCCAGCCTTTTGTCCACGGCAATGGAGAGAAACATCCGATGCTGCACTAGCAAAATCATAGAGAAGTGGAATGAAAAGATCTGTCATTCTCTCAACAGCCAAGGATGGCTCACATATGTAAATTTTACACATCCTCTGGTAGTCCCCAACATCCTTGCTCAGCAGTTCCTGTCTGATTTAAACAGAGAGCAGCTGCTGGGGAGGGTGATTTTGTTTCTGGTTAATAGGGGATCTCAGATGTTCCCAGTGTTGGACTTCCAAGCTGACATGAGTTTTTCACACTCTGAACTGTCTGGTGATGGCTTCATGGATGTTCAGTGGAGCTTAGTTCTAAAATCACACTTTTTAAATTTACCTAGGTGGGGTTTAAGCTATATATTTTTACTAGCACTGAAAGATAAACGCTCTTGTGGCTCTGCTTCTGTTTCCAATCTGTAAATGCACCCTTTAAATGTAAATTCTCTCATATTACTCACATGTATGAGATTTATGCAGCCTCAATAACCACATAAGTTTACGCCTTATTTTTCATTAGGCTTTGTCAAGTCAGAGAAGGAAAATAAACCTGACTTTCTAAGCCCATGTGCACGTGTAGAATTGGACACCAATACTTGGACCATCTTAAAAATAGGTTCTTCTAATTCGAAATTCAAAGACACGAACAATTTTAAATTCCATTAAATGGACTGGGATATGAATCAGGTCCAGTATATACTTGCATAATTGAGATTAAAAAAAAAAATATGTTTTCTTTTGCAATTATAATTGCAATATTTTAATAATTTAAAATGATATTTTATGGTTATCAGAAGCTCGGGGTCATATACAACTTGTCTTATCAGCCAAGTGTGGTTTCAAGTGAGACTGTTATTATTTCAATTAACAGATCTTCTGTTTTGAGAAATATATTCTGGATTATGTCCTGTCATTCAAATAATTAGTTTCATTAATAAAAAAAACAATAATAATAACAACTACAATCAGCAATTATTTTAAATAATTTCTTGGACCAGACTGAATCTGACTGAATCTGACTTCCAAAAGCAAGTATTGTTATTCTTTTTTCATACAGGTGAAATTTGAGACTCAGAGATAAAGCTACGTGATATAAGAAAAAGAGGAGATAGAACTGGGATTTTAAGGTTCTTAAACTATTATCTCATACCTCTGTAAAGACTTGATGGCTTTGCCTGCTGGATTTTCATTAAAATATGTATTTAAATAACGACTTGAATACACCATAAAAAGTGTTAAATGTTGTTCATATCATCTTTCAATTAATATTTACATTTTGCTAAGGATAGCATAGAATAATGGCTCTGAACTGAAGTTATGGCTCTGTAGTTTGTTTGTTTATGGCACACCACGTGTTCCCATGGAAACAACCACACTGTATCTATGGAAACAGGCACAGTGGTACAAACTGTGAAACCAAAAAGGGGAAGTTAGTAAGATCAAGTTACTAATTCTAAGAAGAACTTGTCAAAATGGAATACTTCCTGTAACAAAAATCTGTTCTAATCCACTGGGTGATTGTCATAAATGCTTGTTTCAATCTGGGATCTGCTGGAGCATCCCAGATACTCAACCATGGAGCTGTGCTGGTGGTGTGAGCACCTGTGTCTGTGTGGGGTGAGCACCTTCCCTGACCTCAGGGGCTGTGTTTAATTCCAGTCACCGACAGAGCTTTTGCTCATCAGCCTACCAAAATATCCTGCAAAGCGTTGGGTTTTTCCCTACATTATACAAAAAATACATAAAATTACTGGGTGGGTTTTTTTCTGTATTTTACTTGTTCAGCAGAATTATTTATGCCATTTAAAAAAACAAAGAAAGCTTTGCCACAGTAGAAGATATCCACATAATCCTATGCTAATATTTTCCAAAGTTGTTCAGAGTCACCATCTGGAGATATTGACCTCTCTCCATTAACGACAGGGAGAACTTAAGTTTACCAAAGTAGGCTTTAGTAAACTGAATTTCACAATAGTTAAATGCACAAAATAGCCTTTATAAACACCATCCTTCAAACATTCAAAACAAGTACACCATTTGAACACAAATTGTGTGTATTTATTCTTAAATTAAAAACCAGAACATTTCTTCATTAAAACTACTTCATTAATTGCTAGAGTTCTAAAATTCCAGGCCTTTTTGTATTTTGAATTTTGTTACAGATGCATCCTGATTATGAGCGCCTACTAGAAAACAGGAAGTTAAACAGGTCAAAACTTTGTGTGCAAATAAATAGACATATAGATTTGGAGATATATTTGATTGCAACTGACAAAAATAAATGTATTAGAAAAAAATCATGCATTTGGTTTTTGCCACTCTGTCAGAGATAATTACTCAAAGTTTGTATAATTTCCTATACGAAAAATGCCCTATATGAAGTTTGGTCCATCAAGGATATGAACCTGTGTTTTCAGATTTCCTGCCTAAATCCTTCTTCTTCAACAAACATTTTCCCCAACCTTAATCCTAGCAGTGAATCTGGAAACAATTTGCAGGACAAAAGGTAGTAGGTGCAAAAGCTCTGTCTCTGAATTCACCTTTGTTAAATGCAGAATCCTTCCAAAGGAGCAGAAGGTTTTCAACAGGAAGCTCCAAGGAGAAGCTTGTATATATTTATGTGGCCCCATAAACTTTATGGAGTCCTTCTTACCAAATGAGATTGTGCCTCAGTGCACATTTGACCCATCCACACCTGGTGTGAGAACAAACTTGGATTTTAACTGGGTGGAGCACACGTGGCTGTCCATAAAGCAATTACTCAGAAGTCTTACACAGCAGTTGCATAATTCCTTTTCTATATCATAAAGCAAATGATATAGAGAAAGCAAAATTGTGCTTAACTTAAACATTGTGGTCAGAAGGGAGTAGATTATACCACAATTTTCTGTTCCACTGTGCCATTATACCACTGTGAAATTATGGAATTCAAAATCCCCATGCTGGCAGAAACCCGGGGAAACAAAGTAAACACTCAGGACCAGATGTTAATATTTCTGTTAATGATTTGCAAAATGTATTGCAAAATCTGAAATCCTTAGAAATACCATCTCTTTTTTTTTCATCAAAGCTAGGATTCCCAAGAAACCCAGAAGCAAAATGTTTTAATCAAAATAGTTAAGATTTCAGTGAAAAATATATTGTCTTTCAATTTTGCAATTACAAATTGAGCTGCAGAAATTTATATTTTAATATGTTTTGCTTTTTTTAACTAAAAAGATTATGGCAGCTGTGCTGCTCTGAACAATTCAGATTAGGTCTTAAATTAGCACTAAAAAGTATTTTTACAGCATTTAAGCACTGCTATCAGAATAGCAATGTAAGCTACTGCAACCTCTTGGAAGTTTCCTGCAAACACATTGGAGCCATGTATTATATTCCATTTTCACAATATATTCATTAACGATCTAAAAGAACATATCAGTTAAGGTTGAAGGTCATATTATATTGAGACATATTTCCAAAATTCCAGAAGTAGTGTAAAAGGAAAAGATCTTCCAAAACACAATTTCAGATAAGAGGCATATATCCAGATGATAGCAAGGCCTGAATTATTTGGGATTGGTAATGGAAAAATACATCATAAAAGACTTTTCACTTTAAGGTGCCAGTTCTAAAATCTCACTGGTTTTTGTGCTGCATTATGAGAGACTGTCCTCTTCTCCATAAATTTGGGTCCGTGAGAGCTGGATGATTTCATCCTATGGATATTTGGGTTGATTGCTACATCAGTGGCTGAAAGCCCCCAGGGAAAGCACGTCTTGTCTCCATTTCTGGGTATCACACTAAATCTGGCTTACCACCTCTACCCCATCTCCTTGACTCATCCCACATGTCACATCTAATCAGACTGTTCATGAAGCAACACTACTTGCTTACTCTATAAATATTTGGTAAATAGTTTGGACAAGTGATACTCAGCTGATGATTTGTTTGCAAACTAATCATTCCAGCTATTCATCACTCGGTCTTTGTTGTTCACAGTTGTTCACCCAGCTCACAGAGTCTTAAAGACATCTGAAAAATTGTGATAATTGTTTTTGGAGGAAGAGGACAGTTTTGGTATTTCTATTTATCTAGTAATTTAAATTACCCACCTCGGGGATAATCAGAATAGCAAATGTTCATCAAAAAAATAATAATTGCATTTCTATACTTTTCTGACCTCTGACCAAATAAACAGAAAATTAAGAGCAAACTAATGAATAGAGTAAGCATTTTATTCACTCATATGTCATTGGAACAAGGTCTACCAATAACCCTTAAGGGGGAAGAATTTTTTACCACTGTAGGAATCATGAAGATAGTGTTTTTGATCATATTACAGGAAACTAATAATTGGAAAACAAAAAACAAACAAACAACCAAACAAAACAAAACAAAACAAACAAAATAAAAAACAACCAAAACTTCCCTGCTGAGCGTCAGTGAGTTTGGGCTGCTGCCCCAACACAGCTCTTTGCTTGAAGCACTATTTTAGTCATTGATTGCAAGAGGTTTGGAGCACTTCACACAACCAGCTGGCAGGTTTTAGCTTCTAAATAGCAACTCTTTGAGCAGCCACAGCCTGCTCACTCACAATTGTTATAAATAATCGTACATACAGAAGTCAGAACAAAATTATTCTTGCCTGCATTCATTTGTCTTGAGCAGTTAAATGGACTAGAAGAATAGTTTTCCAATGTATATCTAAATAATTGATACAGGAGACAAAAAATTAAATATTTGTATTTATCATAGTCCTAGGAGCAGTAAAAATAATAGCTATTTTTTCTGTGCAAAAAATACCTGTTCCAGTTTATTATGAAATATGTATTTTAAATATTACTCTTTCACTTCCTGTTTGGTGACAAAGACTCCTTGCTGTGGTCTGTGTTATCTATGGCAGTCCTGAAAATGTTTGACTCTGTTTTGAATGAAAATACAATATATTGGGAAATCACAGTAGAATTATCAAGGCAATTCAGCAGTTAAACCTTTAAGATGTTTTTGAATAATTAACCTAATAATAAACCTACCAGAGGTGTTCCCCAGGAGAACAACAGGCATGAGTGGATGCAAGATAAAATAGCAGGTCTGCATATAAAGCAGAATTCAGGATAACTGGGGTTATAAAATATTTGTGTTAGGGTTTTTGTAGAAATTAATTGCAAGATCTGATTCATTACTAGTTGTTTGGTTTTGGTTTTTTTTGCATTGCAAGTCATTTGCATAAAAGAAAAAGAAAATATTACACTCCAGATGAGGAAGCTGAAAATCCTAGTTGTATTTTTTGTGAAAAAGTGCAAATTCATCTGGGTAGAAGACTTATATTTCTATTGGGTTCTGCTGTGAACTTGAGTAACTAAAGATAACTGCAATTTCCTGAATTCAGCCAAAGATGTTCACCTTGGAAGCCTTTAATAATTTTGCATAACATCACCACCGAAAAAACATACTACTCAAACAGGTAGTAATATGTGATTACACAAACCACCTCATTCTTCTGTGTTCTTGCAGGTTAGAGAAATAAGTTTAAAATAGAATAATTGAGGCAATCAGATGAGAAGTTCCTAGCAATCAAGGACTCTGCGGAAGTCATGGAAACTTGCCCTTTACTGAGTAAAAACCATAATAATCAAAATTACCTCATACTTTTTACAAAGTCAGATATAAGAATACCAATCAGTCTTAGCACTGCAGTATAGATAGAAATGTATATTGTCAGGATAAGTCATAATAAAAAATGAAGATAGCAAACAACTACCACACAAAAGCCAATGACTAGGAAATAACATAGTCTGGAAATTAAATTTTCAGTCACTTCATGCAAGCCCAGGAACAACCTTCCATTAGGAGAAGTGGATAGGGAAAAAAAATCAGTTACAGGGAAACCTGACATATTTATAGAAGTGATTTTTTGATGTGGGAGGATGACAAGAGGCAGTGAATTTGCTGATCAGGAAGCTCCTATGGCAAGAGTGTTAACTCCTTAGGGGAGACATGAAGAGAAAATGAGAGAAATATCAATTAATGAATGTAAAAAGTTTGCCACGAATTTAAAGCCTAATTTCATGTAAAGAAAATGAAAAATATTTTTTCAAAGTTTTGGGCTTTATCTAAACAGCAAGTATTTGCTAGAACAGGTGCCAACCTATTTATCCCAGAAAACCATTCAGATGGAAGTCAGTCTGGAATGCCAACAGCTAATTTGCTTAGATTGCTAATACCAGTTGGTACAGTGGCAAAAAGACTTCACTCCTTAGGTTAATTTACTCTTTGGCTTTTGCAGGTCTTGTAAATTCCTCCTTATTATAGGTCTGGGGGCAAACCTACAGCTAGTGTCTACATTGTTTTATATAGCCCCTCTGAACAAATATGGGGTAGCAGTTACTTTGGTTTTCTTCACACCAAACATATATTTTGATTACTTTCATGGTCCTAGAAAGTTTAAGGAGATCATTTAAGGACAGTGCATTTTTTCACAAGACACTCAAATTTATTGTGGTTTGCTGTGGCTTTTTTTGGTTTATTTTGGCTTTTGTTGATAACAAAACCCAAGAATTGCATGTATTCAGAAGGTTTGAACTCAAAGCAAACACCTGATATTGCAAGATTTGTGATAAAATCATTTAAACTTCTGACACTGAAATTTACCTCCATTTACAACCTGTCCTGCTTTTTTTCCTCTTGAGTTTAATTAAACAGAAAATGCCAACACTTTTGGACAGTAGCTCAGTTCATCAAGGTAGAATTAAAGTGTATATCCATTATGTACTATGGCTGGCTTATGGGAAGATGGAGTTTTATGCATCATCATAATCAGCCCAGAATTATCTGTAATTCAATTTCCCCATCTAGCAAGTGGGAATATTAGTTAGTACTTCCAAGAGAAAGTAAAAGACCAACAAATTGTAAAAAAACTATACTTATTCTAGTTTAAACATTTTTAAAGCTTTGAAAGGAAGCCCCCAGAGGTGTGGACTCTCCACAGTGAGTGCTTTTAATAACAGATTAGAATAACATCTGCGAGGAATAGCTTCACATAGCTTGGCTGTCTAAAGGGAGGAGGCAGAACCAGATCATTTCCTGACGTATTTTCAAACCCTGAGGCTTTAGGAGTCTATTGGTAGGGGGTTAGAGCCCTTCAGGATGCAGGCTAGCTTCCAACCATCACTTCAACACCTGGGCAGGATTTCTGGGACAGAGACACCACTGTCTCTCCTCTCTAGTGCCTGGATGCTATGATGCTGACTCGACATAGCTCAGGTTCCTGCTGAGAACCAGAGGGGACTTAATTTATGCCTCACTATTAGCACATAACAAGACATTTCTCATCCTTCCACTACTACTTTGACCAAAGTTTCATCAAGGATATGAGAAAGGGAATAAAGCCTCAAAAAAGAAAAAAATTGTATCAAAACTAGTCAATTCCCAGAAGCTTCTTTTGTTTCAAGTCATCATTTTGCAGACAAAGGAAAAAACCCTTAAATAACTAATGTGAACTAACTGGAGAGACCATAGAAATATTAATCTAGAATCACATCCAATTGTGATAGTCCAGGCACATAGTTACACATTCATATATCTTGGAGTGAAATAAAAAGACAGATGTGATCATTAGGTTTTTTTACTCAAAGCTCCTGCCTCTTACAGTCATAACTACAGTCAGCGTTCAGGAAATAAAAAAATAAAATTAGAATTATATGCGTGGTCTGGGGATACGTAATAATAATTGCCATTGTATTTTACAATTGTTATGTCAACCAGGCAACAACAACAATCAATTAAACACCCAACCAGTCAAAACAAAAACAAAAACAACAAAAAAAATCCAAACAAAAAAAAATGGTAAGAAAGAAAGAAAGAAAGAAAGAAACCACACAAAGCCTGGAAACTACTCTGACTTCCTTTGAGCCCAGGACAAGTAATAATTACAGCAGCTTTGACATTTCAGAAAGGTTTCCACTGTGGTTTTACACTAGAACCAGATCTAATTAGTTTCTGATGATCTTATTCTCATTTTAGAGAGAAATAAAACCTGATGTAAGTTTTAAGGAACATAAAAATACTAAGAAATAGGAAGGGAGCATTGTATGTATTTTTTTCTTGACGTGATAAGGAGACATTCAGGTTCGTTTCTGCTATTTTAACACTTTTGGCAGAAAAAAAAAATCTTATGCAGCATGGGGACACAGTACAGAACTTGTAAAGCAACCAGTCCTACCTACTTTCAGGCAGCTGTCCCCAGCTGCTGAGTTAAATAGCACCAGCAGTGCTGAGAGTCAGGCACCTCCAGAAAGCTGGTTCTGGTACCCTGAAGTCTTTTCACTGATTCTGGATGGGGATTGCAAGACTGCATTCATAATGGCAGCATCTCACCTCTGTAGGACATATCCCAGCTGGAAGATGCAGAATGGCTCATTAGAATGAAGCCTGAACCTGGATTGGTATCTTTTAAAATGTCAGTTTTCAAAAGCATCAGCAAGTATGGTAACATGTACTTATTTACCACAGGACTTCTGGCAGCTGCTTGAAGAGTAACTACAATGATGAGAGGCCCAAACTATTCTCAGCTGTAACAGAAGAAGCCACAAGCTGCATCTTAGAAGGTTTCATCTGGTGATTTTTTTTTTTTCTACTGGAAGGATGAAGAAATGCTAGAAAAGTCATTCCAGGGGGCTGTGGAGTCTCTATCCAAGGATATTTTAACGATTTAGGGTAGACAAAGCCATTGTTGATGTGATTTAGTGCTGGCGACAGGTCCGCCTCAAGCAGGAGACTGGAGTGATTCAGAGATCCCCTCCCACCCACGCTTCTGTTCCGTGATTTCTGTGCCTCAATGAGGGTTTCTTCCTCCACTATCATAGCAGATGCTATACAAATCAGCATGTCAGTTGGGTCATCTCATTCAGAAAAATGCAATAAATATTCCAGCTCTTAGTGAAATGTTTCAACAGATGTGTGTTTTGCATTCTTCTATAAATGCCTCTCCATGAAAAACAAATTTTATTGGTGTGAGATTGGAACTTCTCCTCCTTTGGTTATCCATCCTTGAAGAGTGATGTCTGCAGCAGCACTGCTGTGCCCCTGTGCCTATTGGCACAAAGGCAATTTGTAGCCAAGAAGGGGAAGTAATAGATCACCCAGCACTTATTATCTGCATGCATCTTAAATTTCAATCTGAAGTGAAGATCTAATACATACTTCTGAAACTAGTTATGTGCAAATGGTCCCTGTGTAGCACCTAAATCAATGTTGCATTGTTTTGACCTTTTGTACAGCTGTTTTACGTTGAAAAAACAGACCTCTATATTACAGGGATGTCAGGGCAATACGAAGTCAGTTCAAGGAATTGAAAAAGAAAATCTTACCTGGCAAAGCTGCACTTTTTATGTATGGACTCACCAAACATGAACCATATGTGATATTTGAACAAAGCATAAAGATAAATGCTATTTTATAGTGAGGGTTTAAAAACAGAAATAAAACAGGAAGAAGGGATACTTTTCTGACCACTGATGCATTTTACTGTCAGTTCTACTACAAAGGGAATACATCAGTTCGTGGTACCTAGGAGGGAGGAGGGGGAACCAACCCTGATTGAATTAAGCTTGTTTCAGTAAATTAAAAAATCCTCTACAAGTCAGTGGTTTGAAGAGCTGGTAGGAGTCACCTCCTGACTTCCAAAAAATTGCAGCATCTGCGGGGGCGAAAAGTCAGTCCCTCTGGGCTCTGACTGTGAGAGAGAAAGAAAGGTTATTCCACAACAGTCTGTCAACCTTCAGCCCAACCACCACTGCACTTCTCCCTCCTTGTCTCCTTCAGAAGATCCCTTCTTCTAGGACTTGGAGAGGACTTCTAAGACCTTGCACAGGACCTGCCCTGAGCTATGGTTATTCCACACCCACTGCTCTCTGCCTCTCACTTCTCGTAGTTTGGGTGCAGATGAATGACAGAAGAACTTTGTGAAATGACTGGAAAGCCCCAGCAGAATCCCAGTCCCTGTTCTGGAACATAAGTAGCTGTCCTGGGGTTCACCCTTATATAATACCAAGGTATCTGAAAGATGTCTCTAGACAATATGTCAGAGTGCACATTCAAAATTGTTCTGCTCTCATGATTTCTCTATTGTAGCATTCAAGTGATAAATTAATCACATTTCAAAAGAAAACAGATTTCTTTTTTTTTTATTATGTTGAAGGCAATTTTTTACTTAAGACTGTTTTTTTCTACAATTCAAAACAATTAATTTGATTAATGGTCACATTTTCTCTTGAAAACAATCTCAGCAATTTTTTTTTCTTAGGCTTAATTTTGGGAACTAAGTGTCTAAATATCCAGCAAGGTTTTACTATGCATGGCTGTGAAGTGCAGTTCAAAGACTTCACACGCTGCTGTTTTCCTGACATTGTTGGAGGGGAAGAGCTGTTTTCTAACATGAGAAATGGATTTGCAATCTATTCATTTGGGCTGAGGTGTTTAATTTTAGGCAGCCAAGCTTCTTGTCTCAAGTCCTTTGTGCTGCAGATTATCTAACTCTAAAAGGATATAATGTTCTGTGTTTATCTCCAAGGGCTGACAGGAGGTTTACTTAATTTACATCAGCAAAGTACTTTGCAATCCAAGTAAAACGTGCCCATTTAAATGCAATGCTTTATTACAAGACAGGAGTAAATGCCACTGTCATTTATCCCAGTGTCAAATGGGACTAATCCCACAGAAAACCAAGGAATTGCACATGGGAAAAGGCAGTGGAGAATCAAACACATGATCCCCTTGGGTACCAAAATGAAGCTCAGAAAAAAAAAATCATAGAATCGTTGAGGTTGGAAAGGACCTTTAAGATCTCTGAGTCAAAATGTCAGTGCTGCACTGCAAAGCCTAACACTAAACCATGTCCCTGAGAGACTCATCTACAGATCTTTTAAATGCCTCCAGGCGTGGTGAATCCACCACAACCTGTTCCAGTGCCTGACAATCCTCTTGGGGAAGAAATTCCTCCCAATTTCCAATCTAGGCCTCCTTGGGTGCAACTTGAGGCCATTTCCTCTTGTCCTGTCAGTAGTGAGATTGGCCTGGGAGAAAAGGCCAATCCCCACCTGTCCATAACCTCCTTTCAGGGGGTGATATAGAGCAATAAACCCTCTCTTGAACCTCCTTTTCTCCAGGCTGAGTCCCCCAGCTCCCCATAAGAGGGTGTTGTGCCCAGACTCTTCCCCAGCTTCTCTGCCCCTCTCTAGGCACACTCCGGTGTCTCCATGGAATCACAGCATTATGTTGGCACTCCTTGGCCCCCGTTGCTGTCCCGAGGCTGTCCTGGGTCAGTGAGGAGTGCCAGGGCAGGGGTGCTGGCAGATCCGGGGTGTCACAGCAGCCCTGGCAGCGGTGGCTCGGTGCCGTCACTGCTGCCAGCTCGGGCAGCAGGAGAAATCCCCTGGCCTTACAGTAAGTCCTGTGACACGGCATCATTTGACTGAATTAGCTCAAATGACAGCGATGTCACTGCCCAAAGGCTGCCTGGAGCAGTGACTCAGCCTGTGCCCAGCACCCGTGCCAGCCGGGCTCTGCAGCCCAGGGCTCCCCAGGGAATTGTGCTGGCTCTGCCGGGGGGAAGCTCCACACACGGGCACAGCTGGGCCAGGAAAGCTCTTAGGAAACTGGTTTCAAAACCAAAAGTGAGTGAGGGTCAGAAACTAGAGGCCAAAATGAAGAAATTCGGTAGGTCAACAGAAATAACAGGGTCAGAAGTTATTTCTGGCATCATATCTGGCGGCTGTGTTTGAGCATTGGTGATTAACATATCAGTTATGCCTGAGTGTGATGCAAGAGGCTCCGTGAGTGCTTCGCCTGTGTGTTCAGCTCTCCATCCTGTCCACTTTGTCCAGACAAAATCCCAACATAAAAGGCTTATCTTGCAAATTAGCCAGCACAATCATCCCAGGGGTTTATTTATTTTAAGCTGTGGGGCCCAGCAACAGACACACCCATTAAAAAAAAAAAACAAAAAAACAAAAAAAAACCCCCACCAAACAAAAAAAAACCTAGTGCCTTCTGCAATAGGAGTTTCTAACTTTTTTCCCCAAAAGTGGCCAAAAAAATTGCAGTACATAATATACTGGCAAGACCAACAATGAAGGAAACCTAAATCTGTCTCTGTTGCATGTTGGTTTAATGTCGTAGTAGAACCCAGGTCTGTTATTTGTATGCACAGTGGTTGTGGTGAATGGGGAAGTGTGAAATGAAATCAGGGTTGGTGAGAAGTCCAGGAGGAAAGAGAGCTAGTAACACTCTGAAACACTGTCAGGGAAGTGAAAGCACAAACTGGTAAGTAGAAGTAAAAATTTAGACTGTGAAGTGGAAAAATAGAGAATAGAAGGAATTAAGAATTTAACATTTTCTAAGAATGAATGGGCCTAAAGAGATTGTTGCAGAATATAGCTCTGGGCCTAACCCTATACAAATGCATGCCTGAATTTGTAGTGGGGTGGGTGGCAGGGATGAGATACCTGACATGTTTGAAGGGCAGCTGGGGCCTTGCAGGATGTACTCATTTTTTTGAGAGCTTTGCCTTTTCAGAACTGTTTAATAACTGTAATTTGAAATAGTCAAGAACACATGATAGTGTGAATCATGGTTCCTGTGGCAAACCTGTGGTAAGAAGTTGTGCCAGCAGTAGTGTAACAGTTTATTAGAAGGTGAATATATGCTTGTCATCCAAAAAGGGATATAGCAAAGGCATTTTGAAGACTGAAAGTCCATTAATCAAAAGAATATGTTTCTGTTTGAAAAATAAAAATTCATTCATGTACCCAAACACATGTTAATCCACCTACTGCTTTGGGTCATTTCCACTAAACAAAGCTTTTTCTTCTTTAGAGAGACAGAAGTAGCAATACTCAGCTGTACACCACACCAAAAATATATCTTTAATTGCACAAATACTTCACTAGGTTAAAGAAGGTGGCCTAAAGCACTGAAATTTGCCATTCAACAGCTCGGCAAAGGCTTTGAAACACTTTATAAAGAGGAATAATTTCTGACTGAAGATTTCTGCAGATAAATGTAGAGGGTCACATTCTTAGCTGGTATAAAAATGAGGTGAGTCCAATTAGATTATTTCAATTTATGATCTTGAGACATTTTTGAGATAGTATCCTAATTGAAGCTTGAGATATTTTTCTATTAAAGGCTTTCCTCCCATGAGACTCACAAAGTGATACATTTTACTTTTTTGCTTTTCACTTTTTACTTAAAAATCTATTATTTTACTACTTTTAATTTTCAGCCTTAAAAAAGTAAAAATAAGAGATTCTTAATAGATGAATCAGAGATGGTATTTCTCACTCAAGGCCCAGGTAAAAGAACCAAGTACCAGATCTTCCTGGCAGTTGAAACTTGAGATGTTTTCCCTTACAAGCTTCTAAGATTTTTTTGAGAAGCAGTTTTAAGAATATAAATGCTTATTTTTCCTATTTGAAAAACTGCGTTGTCTGCCCTGTCAGAACGCCTTTTGTAACAATTCCTGGATTGCATTTCCTAATGACATAGAAAAAAAAAATTGCAACTTTTTGTTTTAATTTGCAATCTTTCTTTCACCTTAAGGATTTGAAAATATATTCTCTACCCTATATAGGTGTACAGAAGAGTCTAAATGTGAACCACAGCCAAGTTTTCAACCATATGGCCTAAGGCATAGGCAAGGATTTAAATCTGACTTCTACATGAGGATTCCATCATTTGATGAACAGCAATAAGCAAAACAAAAAAACAAAAAAAATCTACTTATGAATTTTAGCCCATATCCCTGCTCTGAGACATCAGGTTTTGGACTAGATTGTGCCAGAGGGTTTGAAAATGAAGTTGTTGAATTGCTGCTTAGTGAACTGTGGGGCATTTACTTTTCCACCAACATTTAAACCCAGAATTTAATAGCTATTGAAACAGAAGTCCAGAAGGTTGGATTCCCCAGAGCCATGATCAGCCTACACGGATCAATTTTACACCAGTGCATTGTTTCATTGAGAGATACAAGTCAAATCTCAATGATATCTAAAATCTCCATTTTCTGACCATAGTTTAAAAAAAGCAGAACCCAAACCATCTTTTTGAGTAAAGAAGTCTTGCTCAAAATGTCTCTGTTCCAGTCATTCATGCAGCATTTAACCTCTGAAGAGCAAGGAACAGCCTTGCTGCTGAGATGCTATGAGGAGTGGGTTTGCTGTCATTCCTGTTTAACAGAGCTCTCATACATTTGGTCCCGGAGGGTTTTCTTTCTGTTTTCTGCCTGCAGAACAATGGGTGCCAAATCACAGTCCATGTAGTCTATCCAGAGAAAGAGAAGCAGAGCCTAGACAGGTCAAAATATGTAAGGCTCTACCAAAATCACACAATATGTATTGAGTGGAGGCCTGAGCTGTATCAACAGCACAACACAGCTTGCACCTCTTTGGGAGGGAAGGAAAACAACCACAACAGTTTAAAAATCCTGGTTCCCCTGTGGTCAGAAATGGTATGCTGGAGCTTGAACTAGTATGCAACCACATTTAAACATAACTGTGGCTGGAATGGCTTGAATTCTAATGTGGACAGTACCTAAATTAGAAAAGGCTTGGGAGAAGCTGCATTTAAACATCAAAAGGGAGTATAAATGACTGGCACCAGTGTCACTTTCACTTTGTTAATTAAAGCTGCCTCAACAGTTTGAAAGCAAAACAGGATCCAGAGAAGTGGAACTGGCTGCTGCTCTTAGCACAGGGACAGAGACCCTCTAATTTTAACTCTCCATGAATGTAGCATTAGAGCAATTAGACTTAAGAAGCTGGGAAGAATCTCCCCATTCTCTCAATATGGGCAGCTCCAGCTGAGATGGTGTCATGTTCTGGTTTGGAAACAGTAACATTTCTCATATATCCATTCCTAGACAATAGACAATTTCTTCCGTATGAGACTTTTTTCCCAATTGGAAGCAAAGCTCTTCAGTATTGGCAGAATAGTGTAGGTGAGGGTAACTACTCAGCTGTGAGTTAAAGGTCATTGTCATCTACTAGAGGGCAGTGGACCAGCAGCTGTGTGTTTTCAACATCATGGTGTATCCTGCTGGAATGTTTTGTCTCCCAGGGCAAGTTGCCTGGACCATTTGGTGAGTTGCAGCCTCCCTAGCTCACTGAAGCCCAGTCCCAAGGCAGGGTAACTCATCCCAGGACTGTCACCTTCCCTGCAGAGAGGCTGATCCTGCTGGAACTGATGGATCAACACCTAGCTTAGGTGATTGCAAAAGCAGGAGCTCTATCACTGCACCATCTCCACTTGCTGCAGTTGTTTTCCGGTGTTAATAAACAATCTATAATGTCCATTTTTACACAAAATAATCCCACTTGCTTTTCACAGTAGGACTACATAACTCTCAGTAAAATATGCCTATGACATTTTTAGCAGGGTGTTAATAAGCATGCAGGTTGGCCTTGTCACTGCTTCTGAAATGAAATAAGGTTTCTTTTGTCAAAGCTTTTAATAGACTTTTAGATTGGAAAAGTGCCGAGATGGTCACAGGATCGCATGACTCAGAGGGCTACTGAGATTTAAAAGTGTTTTAAAAGTTTAAAACAATAAAAATACCTCTACTGTGTCATTTTTAATAGATATAAACGTGTGTTACACAATTCAGATGCAGAAACTCCTTTCAGTAATGAACAACGATCACCCTCATAGCTGACATTTCTGAAATGTTTGAAAAGTAAGTTCAAGGTCATGTTTGAATGCAAACATGTTACACACAGTAATTATCATGAGTTTGTTATATTTACTGGTACAAAGTATTCAGAGAGTCATGTATCAAGTAAACTAATGGTCTATTATTGAGCAAAGTTTAACATCAAGCAATGTGCTATGAATTTTAAAACATTTTTTAATGTCAGACACAGAAACTGTAATGAGAAAAGTATTTTGATTGCAGAAGATTTACGAAAGGAGAGAAGAGGGAAGGGGGGAAGGAGAGTAGAGGGAAAATTTCTTTAAGAAACAAAACACAAGACAACATTTTCTAAATGGATAGCATTTAGACCCTGCTGTGAGCTAACAGGATGGGATCGATGGAAGGGAATTAAATTGTGGTATGCATATTAATATCCTGAGTTTCCCAAGGCAGGTGAAACTCTTTCCTGTTCATTTCCAAGCTTGTACATTCTGACCCAGTCTCAGACTGAAGCTGGAAGGCTGAAAGTGCTCTTGGCCTCTCCAGGAGACCTCTGTGAGTAATGCACAGGCTCATCTCCTGACACAGGATCCCTTTGCTGGAGGCAGTTTCAGTATTAATCAGTCTGTCCATCCTAGGGGCTACGACCTGCTAACAAAACCCTCAGACTTCTCCCTGATTCATTGCAGTCCATGCTCTAATTTTACTAGGGGGTCTAATTTTATTAGGGGCTTAATTTCAGTAATATAATTGCCCCCAAGATTTTTTAATTTTTTTTAAGAATTTTTTTTTGCCAAAAATATGTATTGATGTCATGATCTTTTCCTACGACTTGTCTCGTATTTGTACTGTGCTAAAATCTTGGCTTGCCTGTTTTTTAAAATCCCTGGCAAAACACTTCTGATCTCACAGTGGGGACAAATCCTTGAGAATTGTCCAGGAGGACACATTAATATCTGTGCTGGTGGCTCAGCAATACCTGCCAATAAAGTGAGTGGTAATTGGGTTCAGGGCCATATTTGTTCGAGGCATCTCTGGAGGCAAAGCAACCACATGGATTTCATCACTTCATAGTGGTATGGCCCCAACACACAAAGTTCCCAGGGGTGAAATTCACTTTAAAAAAAAATCAAATTAAGTACTTTACCAAAATGGCATTACTGTGGCTATTGGAGATAGGAGAAAGAGATAAGATTCAGACTTGAAGGGCTAAACCACACCAGAAAAATTAGGAATGTGATTTAGATGGCTCTACAAGTTGAGGTCAGCAGGGAAGAGAAAATGCAGCAGTGGGATCCAGTTGCTCCACGAAGGAATTACACAAAATATTAAAACTCAGCAAACAATCTTGAAAGGTGTGATTCAGCAAAACATATCATCACTGTTCAGATCTTTTCCTTGGCCAGGCATAGGCTGCCAAGTAGGAACCTATGGAAATCACAAAGAGAGATGCTAACCTCCGAATAAAGAGAGAAATATATTTGCTGCCTAAGAAATATAATTAGCATTTGGTACAACCAATATTTTTCACTGAGTGCTCATTTAGTGAAAGGATCTATTTCTGGGTTTTTACTATCTTCATTATTTCAAAAGCCCTGGGAACGACCATTGCAGTCATTGTGACAATCCTCAGCCTTCTTCCTGTGACAGTTTTCATTGGCAGGTCTCAACATTCTCTACAAGAGAAGTCAAAATCATTAACCTCGTCTTATAAACAGGATAAATAAGTCACAAGAGGGGCAGAGGGGACAAGATCTCTCCCGAGGTCAGGCAAGGACTCAGACACAAGCCTGCACAGTCCCAGGCCATTGATCAGCTCTGGGGGCTCCTAATCCATTCCTTCTGCTCATATGTGTTTGGTCTCTGATGGTTTTTTAAGGTCTAAACACATAAATGTGGCACTAATATAGTGGTGGAGTTCAGGGTAGATCACTGACATTGTTTCACTCTTGTCATGTTCAAATATTTTTTGTTCCCCACCCAAAATTACTTTAGAGACAAACAGGTTTTAATAACTCTAGAAGCACCTGTGTCTACTTAAAACTATTTCGTTATGCAAAGCCACTCCCAAGCATAGTGACATATATTACATTTTTAAAGCAGAGCATTGAAGTCCGTGGTTGCGACTGGAATTTATCTGCAAAGGTATTGCAATACTTGGAGGTGTTGGGAAAGCCTTTTTAAAATTCCACTTACTGGAACTATGGGAAAAGAATGTAATTTATATCACATTTTTTAAAAGCACAATTCTAGCCCTAGTTTAGGAAATAAAACTAGGAAAATGTGAACTTAGGTGCCTTGAAAACATGGATAAATTAAACGATTCCAGCAGACTTATACTTTTGCTTATTTGTATGCTTTTTACAAGACTTCCCGTTTTAGGAAATCTTGCTTTTCATTTTTGATGACTTTGGAGTATCCAGAGAGGAATTCTTTGCTCTGGCTTTCATATTTCTTATGGGAGACTCATGGACAATTGTGGATCTGGTTGATAAAAGCATGCTGGGAACAGATTTCCTGGGCACAAGATGTTTATGGTGGCTGAAAGGTGCAGAGCTTTCATTAGCCTGTGTCCAGATTTCTGTGTCTAATTCTGGTACCAGACCTACCAAGCAGCTCTGAGAGACAAAGCACAGGGGCAGGAGAGGGCTGGGGCCAAGGCAATGCACTAATGGGGCATGTCTCTGTTTTGAACAGTTTCTCACTGATTTCTCAGAGACAGAGGGATAAACTCTAAGCCAGGATGCAACTTTTTTGAAAACCTGTGGCCTAACTGGTAATTCCTAAATATTATCCCCAGTTCTCTGCCTCTGAAAAGCTATTTCTCTTCTACCTCACACACAGAGAGGAGCATATCAATACACTCTTCAGAGGAGATAGATGGAGAACTTAATTCACTTTGCAAATCTATGGAAGCAACACTTTAGCACTTTGGCACAAACTGCCTCTGACATTGAAAATTAGTAAAGAAAAGAAGTGGTGAAAATGTCAGGAGCGGGAGGACTTCATTTTTCTCTTGTTTAAAATGTCATCTGTTATCTGCAATCAATGCAAGGAGACAACTTCCCATACCATAATGATTTACAGTATGTTTATAGGCACAGATAGAAGTAATCACAGGGTTAGGCAAGTGTCTCTTGGTGAATTCTTCAAGCCTCAAAAGTGCTTAGTTCTGCAGTTCCCTCTTCCCAGGAATGCAGGGGAGATCAGCACGGAGAGCTGTGCAATTTCTGCCTCTCCATACCCAAACCATAAAATCTGTAGCCTATCTGGCTTCAGCTGTGTATAAACATACCTCATGATCGCATGCCTGTGACTTTAAAAAAGATGTTGTCTTTGCCTCTGAAGAAAAGGCAATAAATATTTTTCACTCTTTTCATATCTAAACAAATACCTACGAAAGGAAGTACATTCACAGTCTTGGTGCTAGATTTAATGTTTTAAGCTTTCCATTGTTTGGAATTTCCTGTTTAATGCCTTGGAAAAAAAATTCCATTGCTGATTTTTGTCCTTTCCCAGTGAGAACTCATTGTCCAGATCTTTTAAATGGTGCTGAGAAGAACGAGTCCAAGTTTATTCATTTCCTTTGTGTCCACCAGAATTTGGGATACAATATCGCCTTTGCCCCCAGAATTCCTGTTTAATATTCCTTAGCAACAGAACCTTGGATGTCTTGCTGGCTTTTGTAGCCATACAGCTCCACAGACATCACGTGCTCTTTTCCACCCAATGCTCCATGTGAAGCAGGGAAGTGTTAAACTCCCGGTTTATGGATGGCAAAGTAAAATAAAAACATCTCACCACTTAATACTTCTGGAAGTTTTAATCTGAAGTTCAGTGTGCAGAGGTAGAGTAAGGAATGAGTGTCAGAGTTTCACATCTTGGGCCAGAGCCACAGTAGCTTATTTGTCCTTCTTGTCAGAGTGAGTGATGGCTTTTAATAAATAAAATGATTCCTGCATCTCAAGGCCACTCCCCATCACATTAGCACAGTGGTTTTCCAGAGGAGTTACTCATACTGTCCCCACAGCAGCTGCTACCAAACTCCACCTCCTACAACAGGGCAACAGGGAAAGGCATGGTGTTTGTCTCATGTTCAAAATTAGAGCTGGTCAAAAATTTTCAGTCTTTTTTTTTTTTTTTTTTTTTTAATAAAGATGCTCTGTATTCTCACAAGTCTTATTTCTTACAAAAATTCAATTTCAGTTCTTCTCATTAGAAAGTTGAAGAAACCTAATCTTTTAATCTTTTACCCTCTGAAAGCACTGAAAACTTTCCAAACCTAAATCAGCTAAAGGCTTTAAGTCCAAGTCTTACACACTCCCAGGTATTCTAACCATTCTTTTTCTAACAAGCTCCTGCTCAGAGGCTGCCATCTCTTCCATAACACCCTCAAAGCCTGGTATACTGGGAATGTTATAGGTTACATCATGGGTTAATTTATTCAAGTGTCTCCATTTTGCACATTTTACTCAGTAGTTCCCCTAAAAATGAAACATATGCTTTGGCCCTTGGCATTTTCACAGTGCTCACTTGCCAGCTCAGTATTTATTTATTTTCAGGTTTACTACTTTATTGGAGGGTGACCTTGAACAAGCACTTTCATTTGTTCGTATTTTACCACCATTTCCTCTTTTTCTGTTTTCAGGAGCTTCACAGCAAGCATTATCTAATAAAGGGGCAATCTGATTTTTGAATTTAAAAAAGCTACTACAGTGAAGCAAAAAAAAATGAATTATAAATAGTAAATAAGTTGCATGACCTGAGCTATAAATTGCAAGGTCCTGCCCTCTGCTTATTTTACTATTCTGTGCTGATTTTGAGCAGATTCTCAAATATCCTCCCAAAATAGAACATATAGACACAACTCAGAAAAGTCAGAAAGAGATAAAGAATATAAGCTCATGCAATATAAAAATAAAGGTTAATTCAGAATTACAGATAGCATTTCAACTCTGTATGCACAGTACTCGGCACATACTCACTAATAAAATCTAACTTGATGCTTTGTGGCAGTAGTGATGTTCCTAGAAATCCTTAGTATAGTAACATTTTGGAAAACAACCCTCTAAGTGAGGGGATCAGTCATTTTCCTTCTGTAGCAGTAAAAGCTTCAGGATTTCAAAGGGATAAACACGCTGCAATTTGAGCTTTGTGAGTCATACTTAACAAGGCAGATGTGTGCCGAGAATTAGCAGTCCATAATGCATGGGTTTTCCTTGTCTCTGGCTAAATTAGTTAAGACAGAGCAGGCAGAAAATGCAAAGGCTTGCACAGCAATGCATTTCTTTGTCCCAGGACACAGAGGTCACCCCGGTGGTGGCTGCATGGAGAAGGCTGCAGTGAAACAGAGGAGCCACCCGCACCTGATGGTGCTAACAGGGATACCAAGCCTCCCTGACACAGGGATAAGGATGAGAGAATGACTGTCAGGTCACACTGAACACTGAGCCTGCTAATCACTGCTTCTGTGAACCCTCTTCAGATCCAGTTTCTTTGAAGTCAACAGCTGGTATGAAAAAAAATTAAATTATTGGCATTACTCACCTGTGTAAAAGTCATATTCATCTGAAGGAGAGAAATAAAGCTCTGCACACAGCAGAGGAACATCCTTTTGCTCCATACAATCATTCCTGACTCTTTCAAAACCAGGCTTCACATTTTGCTTTACCTCTTTGTCACCTTCATTTCATCCTTGATCCTGAACTTTTCTCAGCTCCTATTTTTCCTGCATCTATTAATCTGCTTCAGACACTCCCTGTGACTGTCACCTTTGTTTAAATTCTCATGTATATCACTCTTCCCTCACCTTGACTGCTGCTCTTTCTTTTTCTACAACACTCACAAACTCCAGCACACAGCATTTGTAAAATAATAGGACTTCTAGGATATTCAGGAAGCTCAGCTCATCCTACTCCCAAATAATTTCACATACCTCTGTATCAATTTCAAATTGCCTGTCCCATTGCACACTTATTACCCAGCTTAGAATTTTCATTCCCATATTGCAACCCATTTCCTTCCTCAATAATTTTTTTTTAAAAGAAAAGTCACTAT
Organism: Toxostoma redivivum; assembly: GCA_013397375.1. Lineage (NCBI taxonomy): Eukaryota > Metazoa > Chordata > Aves > Passeriformes > Mimidae > Toxostoma > Toxostoma redivivum. The sequence goes on along the minus strand of VXBI01002862.1, from coordinate 154,978 downwards.
TGTTTAGAAAATTCAGTTCCACCCAGAATAGCTTTTCTATTTATTGCTCCCTGATTGAATTTTGGAGCCAAATTCATATCTCCTGTAGTATTTCTTCTGAAGCCAGTGGAACTGCATCCATTTGCTCCTATTTTGCTCCATGGGGTTAAATCTGGCATTCTTAAATGACAGAAAAAGGAAAAACTTATTTTATAATTTTTTATTTCTCTTTCTGAAATTCTATATTTATTTTGTAAAAATCTATTGCAAATAATGACTTACTCTATCAAGTGCTTTATAAAAGATATATAGATACAGATTTATAAAATAGTTGCTATGAAATCAAATTGCCCTGTATCTGTGCTCCTGTAAATCCCTGTGTTATCTTTGAATATATGGAACGTCTTAATCATGGAATCACAGCTGAATACTAAATATTTGTACATGTAAGCCCCAAGGAATGCTAAAATTCTTTTTTCCTTTTCAACTAGGCATGCTATTAATTAATGCATAGCAAAATGATTAAAAGCATTTTTCAAATAATGAACAATACAGAGACAGACGAGTTAATTGATTGATTGGTGTATGAGCAGGGTCCTAATGGATTAGCATTTGCATATTAACACAGATCCAATCTCTCTCTCTCTTAATGAGCTGCATGCCACATTTTGTCTTCTTTTAAGCAGCAGTGAGCATGATAAAACAAACCCACTGGATTGCTCTCTCTCAAGAGACCAAAAGACAAACTTTAAAAGAGGCCTTTCTCCACCACTGATTTATAGAAGCCCTCTGCACATCTATTTGGTATGTGGGGACAATCACTCTTTATCTCAAGTTACTTGTGGAAGGAGCCATTCCGAAAAATCATGGAAATTTAAAGCTACTGTTTATAAGATGTTCATAACAGAATTTTCCCCACAATGATCTGGCACTTGCCACAGCTGGTTTTGCTGTATGAGAAGATGGAGTGGGATGTCACTGGCCAGCTCATTCCATCTGTGGTCTTTCCATTGCCATTGGCAGCTGGACTGTGCACATCCATCTGATTCAGCAGTTCACAGGGAAAGGATCTGAATAATTTGAGGTAGGTAGACGGTAATTTTTAGTCACTGCACTTATTGAGAAAGATTTCATACCTTCCAGCATCTTCCATACTCAAGGACTACATGTAGGCAGTGTAAGGAAGATAAAAGCAGTGAATGCATCTCCCACCATGAGCATGACCACAATAACATGGCAAATCTGTTGTCTTGTTTATTCAAGCATGTCTAAAAGGAAAAAAAAAAAGAAAAGAAGAAAAAATAAGAAAAAAAAAAAGAAAAAAAGAACTAGGTGATTTGGTTGTGTACAAATGCTAAGTATTGGTGTCACCAGGTAAATCTGTGTGTATTTAGGTGCACTGTTGTTCATGGCAGGGCACAGAGATCTCCTTGACATCCATACCTACCAGTGTGTATACACCTATGACCATGTGCTGTAGCCAAGTTACCTGGCAATCTGAGTGACTTCTGGGGCCCACATTCACATCTCAATAAGGAACTGCACTGTGCCATTTAAGAAAACACTTGAAGCCAGCTCTGTAATACACCCCTGGTTTGAGCCCTGTAGATTTGTCCTTTGAGTTCTTGGCCCACAGCCTTGATTAGAGTCAATTGGCATGGCTGTGCGAGTCCTTTCCCTGTTTACATAGGATGAGGATCTGGTGCATTATGTATTTTGGCCATGGAGTACAGCTCTGCCTTCTGCTCAGCTGGCTGGCTGTGAGGACTGCAGTCTCTGGGTTTGAACTCAGCATTCAGGGTCGGGCTGGGTGACACTGCAGAGCCTCCACACTCAGGCAAGTTTCCAAAGTTTCCAGGAAACCCGTGTGACCTCCTGCTACCTGATTTTCCCTGATAGCTAACTCTGATGGCTGCTGAGATCAACATTGACTGTGGGTGCTCAGGAAGACTCAGCCAGGTCCTGGAGGAGCTGGTGCACCAGCAGTGCAGGGGACACCAGCACCCAGGCACTGATGGCACCTGCTGTCCTCAGGGGGACTGCCACTCCATGAGCCACAGGCAGATTGTGGGTGTCTGTATCCAGCCAGGAAGAGACTCAGCTGCTGCCTTGACTGACATGGCTCATAAGATGTGAAGGGTATTTCCACCAGGGAAATACAGATACAGTTTAAAGCAACCTTTAAAAACAGACTCATTTATGGATCTTACATCAAATGGTTTTAAGTCCCTGTTTGAGTAAGCAAGATAATTGGTGCACTTACGGAGGGTTCTTTTACTGCTTGTGTCAAGCGGATAGTCTTAAATGACTTGTAATCTTATTTATTTTATTTTAACACAGAATGTGGGACTGATCCTTTTTTTCATTGTATGAATGCATTTTTAGATTCCATCAACCTGCTCTAGTAATTTCAATTCTGAAAGAAATTTTTAAAAACTCTGATTATTGTTCTAATTATGTTTATATCATTAATTATTATTAGGGGTTGCATGTTCATGATTAATGAAGTCCATCATGGAATTCTAGAAATCAGTGCTGAAGGATTATATTACTGTAGTAGTGTCTGGTGGTATCTGTCACATTTTTCATGGAAAAAAATATCCCAGGCATGTGTAGCACTCAATCTATCACCTGTCTATCTGAGCATGATAAATGCAGCAAAAAACCCCCAAAGCATTGACATTGATATGAGTTTTCCATTGACTTCTATCAAACAAGAAATAGACCCAGTTCAGGGACCTGGCCAAGGTTTCTGCTTGTAATAATTATTTTAAGCCTTTTTTCTTTTTCCCCACAAAGTTATTATTGTATGGAAAGAAATATAAACAGACCTGATCTCACTGAAATGCCACATATATCCAATATAAAAATTAAAAACAAAAGCAGGAAAACTATCATCTGCAACCTCCTTTGCTTTCATTTTCTAATCTGCCTAAGGAGCTGCTGAAACAATTGGGCCCTTTCAGATTTTGATAAAATCTTGTTTTCCAGGTCTGTAAAGCTGAAAAAGGCATAACAACTGTGTCCAATATTTTTATACTTTTCTATTCCTCTCTCTCTCTCTCTCTCTCTTTGTGCTTGACCTGCTTTAATATAAAATATTTCTGACTGTGCAGTTAGCCAGAAAACCAAAAATAGGAAATACTACTCCAGCTTGGTATGCTAAGGTGTTAAAAAAGCTTGTGGATAAATTCACAGTGTGTAATGCATCTGTGATTCTGCCACTTCACAGCCCCTTCCCTCTCGCCAGCCTCCCCCATGCCTGTACTGCATCTGTGCATAATCAGGGAGAACAGAAACCTTTCTTTTACACTGTCTTATCTCAATATCCTTTGTTCATGCCAAGCAGCAGCTCATGACTGCCAGTTGCTTTGCTCTACCTCTATCTCACAAAGGTTGTGTTTTTCAGTTCCAAGGGGAGAAACCTATCATTCCCAAACAATTGAAAAGATTTGTATCTGAACGTAAATAAACAAAAGCTGTCCCTAGGGAACATGGAAAATGTTGTTTTTCACTAGAGAAGCAGTCCTTCAGGAGCTCCAAGTCCCTGGGGCCGTGCTGCAGCTCCTGCAGAGGTCCACCCTGCAGCCAGTGCTAGATGGAAGGAAAGCACATCCTGGGCTGAAAGGAGAGAGTGCAAGGTACCAAAGGCTGCTGCTCCTCCTGGGGCACATGGCAGGAGGTGTCTGGGGCTGAGGCAGGAATGGGAGACAGGAAATCCTTCCTCCTGAGTGCTGGGAACCCCAGGGTGCTGCCCATCCTCCCCAGACCGACCGTCCCAAAGATCAGGACATGAGGGGAAGAACAAAGGGCAGCTAGAGGGATGGTCACACTAGGGTTTGGAGCTGGTGGACAGAGTATCCAAGGGCAGAAGGAGACCTGTGTAAACTGATGAAGTTAACTGTTCATCTTCACAAAGGTAAAAGGCAAAGCATTTTTGAACCCTAGCAGAAGAAGCTCACCCTTACACACGTCTGATAATACCCTCTCCCTACCTTAAACCTTTCCTCCAGTCAACTTTAACTCTCCTTGTCTTTATCCTCAGCTCACAACCTAATTCTTTGCCTTTCTGTTTGACAAATCTTGTTTCTCATGGTGTCTTTTCCCTCCTATCAAATCTTTTTGTTCTGCAGAGGACAACACACCTGCTTTGGTCCACTGCTCTCAGAATTCAGAGGTTATATCAAGCTAGAAGGGACCCATAAGAATCACAAGTTCAACTCCCTGCTATCCACAGGACAACTGCTTCTATGTCTGTTCCCTACAGAGGTTTAAATGATGCTATTCCCTGCTGTGTATCCTGCAAGACACAAGAAGGGGTATATGAACTTTAGCTGACGGGATTCCTCTCCAAGGACAATGACAGTTCATAGAATCATAGATTATGATGAGTTGGAAGAGATCCATAAAGACCATCCAATCCAACTCCTGTGCAACTCTTGGTGCAGGACACTCCAAGAATCACACTATGTGCTGGAGAGCATTGTCCAAACATTTCTTGAATTCTGCCAGGCTTGGTGTTGTTAGCACTTCCCTGAGGAGCCTGTTACAGTATCTAACCACCCTCTGGGTGGAGAACATTTTCCTGATATCCAACCTAAACTTTCCCCAATACAACTTCAGACCATTTCATTGGGTCCTGTTCTGGTCACCACAGAGAAGAGATCAGTGCCTGCCCCTCTGCTTTTTCTCATGACCATGTTGAAGACTGCAATGTCTCTCCTCAGTCTCCTCTTCTCCAGGCTGAACAAGCCAAGTGTCCTCAGCTGATCCTCTTTTCAGTTGCATTCTGCATCCAAAGAAATTCAGAATGAAAAACTATGTAGGCATGAATAAGCAAAGTTTTACTGAATTAAATTTTACATTCACTCTGGGGTAGTCTAGGCCAGAAGGTACTAAACACTTGGGGAACCTCTGTCAAGCAAATTTAATGCAAATGTATGAGTTTACATTCTATCTTCTAATTAGAAACCTAATTACATCTACAGGCCATGGGTCACAATTTGTGTAATTTCTTTTCACTGTAAAGCATTCAGGACATTTGCAAGAGATATTGTGCCTGAAACCCTCAAGCAAAAATATGCTTCTCCAGCATATTCACTGAGAAGAAGGCAAGACCATAAACAATATAGTCGTGCAACATCCAGTAGCATCATTGCAGATGGGAAATAGGAGTGATTAAATAAGACTCAGAAATGGGTGGCACAATTGTCGGCAACTTGTTCTTGCAGGGAACATTCACAGCTGTGTAACTGCACTGATTCCTGCAGTGATACTGACTGAAATAACCTGGAAATGTATCCTTCCAGCATGACGGCCTTCACTTTTGAGGAGATATTTTTCTGTCCTTTTATGTACCTCATTACAGCCTGTTTTATCTGACTTGTATCCTCCATGTCATGGCATTATTGCACCATCAGTTCCCGAGACAGACACCCAAAATGCTCATCAAAACTCTGCTTCTTTGTGAGAAGCAAACTGAATTGCCAGCAACAAGAACAGACTTGATATGAGAAGCTGGCCTTTTGCTCCTCTCCTGGTGCTTATAGTCTGATAGGCAATATGTCAGAAATAATTAGACAGTTTGGTTTATTTTGCATCAGCTTTTTTCCCCCTAATAAAATAGAAATAGAAAGTAGTCTGCAAGAAACAGACATTTCAGACAGAACCATTTCACCAAGATGTATGAAGCAGAGAGGTCTTTTATAATGCCAAAATCCGTTTTAAATGTAAACATTGTTTACATTTGAATGTGAACACCCACAGAAATGAAATATGAGAAAGGTGTGATTTGGCTCCTGTGGACTTCCTGAGTTTTCTGTGACTGGCATTTCTCCCTGGGGTAATTTATAAACTAATATTCCCTGTTGCGAGAACACTGGCAGGCTTGCAGAGAGAATAGCTCCAATTTTCACTCTAACATATCTGGCTTGCATCCAGAAATTGCAGAATGAATTTGCCGCAAAAGTGAGAAAAAAGGGAAATTCTTATATATACAGTATTAATGACACTTTCAAAAAAAAAGGCATATTTTGAGCAAAGGTGTATCAAAATACTACACAGAAAAATAAAGATGCAGAATATGCAGTAGCAAGGTGGATTTTTTTTTTAATTACAAGCAAATATAATTTATAACTTGTACAAAAAATATTTTAAAACTACATAAATAAAAAGAACGTCTTGTTAGCCCATAGCACTAAGTGGACACTGGAAGCTGCACAGATTCCCTTCTTAAGTGCTGGAATTTTTTGATTTAGGTCAAAGGTTCCACGAGCTACATGAATCAACAGATGTAGTAGGTTTGAAGACATACACTGAACCTCTTTGGAACTTCTTAAAATAGAGTGACTGCTGAAACAAGATACAGTAGCGTTGCCGGCTGCCTAGGCACCGTTCTATTTTAATAAGTGTCATGGATGCTTTGGGGCATATCAAAAATAAATGGCAGTAAGTAGGTAGGAAGCCAAGCGTCTGTGACTTCCAGCAGAATTGCAATGCAAATAAACTCCAGTGAAGTCTTTCACAACCTCTCCAGGGTTATCTCTACACCATTGTTTCCAGTCAACAATTTATAAACTTGGATTTGCTGATTATCCTTGTCTGGACAATAAGCTGCAGCTGCTAATGCTTTATATAATGTCAGAGTTTGACAAGTGATTAACAATCTAAACTAACTAATTTCACCTTTACCAAGGTACTGCAGTGAGTGTCCTTTAAAACATTTGATTTTCTTCTATCAGTTTTTACCTCCGTGCAGTTTCACTGACTTTAAAGAAGATGAACACCATTTATTCCATAATACGTGAGAAAAGCAAATTAGGGCCAAGGGATTTAAAATGCAGGCAAAAAGAGCCTTCCAAAATCCTAAGCAAGTTTGGTTTCAAAACAAATCCTCATGAATGTGGGGAAACAAAATATATCAGGCACTGTACCCATCTTCTACCCTTCCCCTCTTGTCCCATTGCCTCACCTAAATTTTATTTTTAAAAATAATTGAATATTTCAAATAACAGAAATATATTTAGGCATTTGTATTCAAAGACTAGACTTTTGCCAAATTGTATGAAAAATAAGCTTTTTCCTATTATTTTAACTCCGTCAAATTATTATTATTTTAATTCTCAAATTGTCTATATAATGGAAAATTAATAAATAATGTAAACATTATTATAGCAGCCACATGAAACTCTTAGTGTATGTATAAGTGCATGTGAAAAAGATTTTGGACAAGAGGAAAGCATTAAGAATACCAGAGAAAATGCATACTTGAGAGAAAAACCTTTAGATAATAGTGAGATGCAATCAGAACATCCAAATCCCCTTGTGTGTTCACATTAATACTATTTGTTTTTATTCAGGAGATTGTCAATTGGTGACACCCTGGAGGAGAGTTGAACACGTGGACAGAACTTCTGTGTGGAATGTTTTGTTTCCAGCTATGTACATGAAAGGCATTTCTGAGAAGAAAGTTGCTGCAGTCACAGCCTAGCAAAGCAAACTTACTAATTAACTGCAGGCTGCACCACTTGCACTTAGCTACGTGCCCAGGCTGACAACACTGCCTTCAGTACTGGTTTGCAAACAAATTTAAATATTCAGTGCACAGCTTCTGGGAAAAAGGCCATCTTTCTTCATGCTGTAGCTTTGGGATGTAACATTTATTAGCGACTTATGCTTATTTCCAGTGGCTTTGTGATGCCAGGAGACTTTAGCAGCAGGCTGAATCCTCTAGGTGTATACACCCAGTTGGAATGGGGAAGGGAAGGAACCACCATGAGGGATGGAGCAGAGGGAGGAATGTGGAGATGCCTGTGCAAGGTTGGTTGGCAGAATGGCTGTCTGGAAAAACAAAATCTCCTTTGTGACAAATGCAGAGGTTTAAAATCTGCTAACACTGTGTGTCAGAATGTAAATGATTTCTATTTAAAAAGTACATCAAAAGTATATAAAAGCAAAGAATATCTCTACCAGGTGTCTGATAACCAGCCCCAATATCTTTTGATCTTCTCTGTGTCTCCCTCTGCCAGTTGGCCATTCCTTTTCTGCCAGGCTGAGTGAACTCCCCCTCTCTTGTCCTTTTTTCCTGCCTTCCTGGAAAAATGATGCCTTTTCTTTTTTTTTTTTGGTCTCTCAATCTGAGGAATAGCTGCACTTAATTTGAGAGGGAAATGTTGAAAGCTTCTATTGGACTGTTTATTGTGAACTCATGGAGATGACTGGTGGTAACTTTATGCAGCATTGAGGGTTCATGAACAAAAGCACACTTCTTCAGGCAAGTAATATATTTCTTCTCCTCTTAAAACACTGTTCCTAAAAATGTTTCCTGCTCAACTTGTAAAAACCTTAGAATAAGCAATTTCAACTTCTCTATCACATCAGACACTTATATATAATAGAGGAAAAAAAAAAAGGAAGAATAAACCCAGGTTAGAATATACACTTCTAGAGAAATCAGCCTTATTACTGGATAAAGTGTTCATCCACACTTGGGATTGCCATAGTTTAAATCTCTGGACAATGAAGAGCAATAATTTACAGACTCACAGCCTTTTTACTAGTTAAGAACAAGTTTCCAGGGATTTTCCCAAGGCTGACCTAAAGTAATCAATTTGCAGTTCCAGCTTCATAATATGACTTTTGATTCCTCTAATGTGTGTGCCCTCTCCTGCAAGTGTGCTCCAGCTGGTTTATACTCACCCTGACTGAATTCATGCTTTCTAATAAAATTTGTGAGGGAGTGTGCTGTGGTGTTACAATGTACTTGAAGTGATAAATGAAGTGATTCTGACAGAGTATAAGCTGCAAGATGATAGGTTGTGTGTCTATAAATGTTAGGTATCATTATATGCTCTCCTAGGCCATGGAGACCATTTCTGCTCTTTAGTGTCTAATATAATTCGACTCTTAATTTCCTCTGCAGAAGGATTATGCTGGAAACATCTCCTACTTCTACCTCTAACACCTCTTGAAAGGAAGCATTTGATGCATGAGTTAATTTATTCCATATCATAATTAATCATTTTCTCCCTCACTGTAAAAATGTACAATGTCATTTACATTGCACGTGTTCATTTTACCATCAGTATAGTAAGCGACATTTCCTGTAACTAAGTAGAAATATTACATTAAACAGTTAAATATGTGTTATAACAGAAGTGAGAAGTGAAACTGAATCAATTTGCTATGAACATGCCAGTGCCTACCAAGAAGATGTTAAGTTCTCCAATCCACACTTGAATCTGCACAACAAAGCAAAAAAAATGCATGCAATTGGCATTTCTGACGGTGTACGAGTTTGAAGTGCTCACCTTGAATTAGCTTGAAAGAACCTACATGATTTTGAGGACAGGACTGTCAGTAAAAGTCCTTCTTGTCAGACCACACTGCTATTTATGCTATCCATGCACATATGGCACAGGTTCATGATGCTGCTTCTGCTCTGTCATGGTCATTATGGACTTCATCAAGAGCACCGTCCTTCTGCATTCTCTTTAGAGTGATGGTAATCAAGATGAAAGATAGCCAAAAAGGGCAGGAACCCCTCTGTGAAGATCTTTGATTTGAAAGATTGATAAAAAATTTAATCTTAAGAAAAGAATATTAAGATCAATAAAATGGGCGAAAGAACAGAATGATACTTGATGATAGGCCAAATTTGATGCTGAAAAATGCTTCAATGAAAGGATCTAATCATCAGGTCGGGTTAGTCCAGTTAATTAAAAAATCCAAACAAAACAACCAACTAACCAGACAAAAAAATTCCAATGGGTCTGCAATCTTGTTTTTCTCTTTTTTGTACACACTGAAGAAATCTCTCAAGGGACAGTCCATTGTACCAGTAATATACCACACAAAGCTATCAAGAGAGACATACATTGAATGGCCAATCTATCTGCCTTAAAGAATATTTCACAGATACATAGAAGAACTGAAATGATCATGTTAGGTTAGATCTGGCTCTATCCAAGCATCAATTAAAGCTGGGTTTGAGTCTGGTTGTCACCAGATCACTGAGAAGATGGCAGAAGACCCTTGCAGCAAACATGTGGATACAACTTGTCTCTCCTGACAAACATCAGCTGATTGTGTCCAGCAGCACTTTTGGCACTGAGCCCTGGAGCACAAGATTTGATGGTCATCTCAATGAGTTTAATTGCATTGCTTGTACAACTCCAGGTACCACTGTTATCCATGGGATTGTTCAGTCTCATTAGGAATCTTCCTTGCCCTCACTTACTCTGAGAATGAGCTCTATTACCTAATAAAACACTGTTGAACAAAAAGTGTTTCCTTATAATTGTTTCTGACTTCTCCTTTCTTTTTTCTTGTTGCTATGCTATTTATCAGAGAAAAGGAATATTCTCCTTCTTTCATTTCAATAGCAGTCACCATTTCACAAACTTTTTAAATGTTTGCTGAATTTCTCTCCTTTCTAAATCAAATAATTTCATCTTTTGAAACTCTTCCTTAAAGTTCTTTTTTTTCACTGCTACTATCTTTCTCTGATCACACTAATATATGATGTGCAAATTCAAGACTTGATACTGCAAGATCCTTAACACTGCTTGTCACTCACCAGATACTTAATTTAAAGCATACAAATATTCCCTCTACTCTCAGTGGGAATTTTTGTGTAATTTAATAAATGTTGAAGACATTGCTGCTAGATGTTGCCAAATACATGTTTGTGCCTACAACCAAAAAACCACATGCAGTTTTATTAATCACCCCAGAAGGACAATCTATGTAGCTATTGATTTCAGCAACATATTCATATGCTTAAAAATAGGCCCACAGTTAAGCTTTTGCTTCTTCAGATTAATGCCAATCTGTACGTGTTTGCTCCCAGAAGACCACACACTACTATCTGAACACACAATGACAACAATCTGCATGGAAACAAAAAAAGATGAGAGGGGAAAAAAATGAAATTTAAAAAATGTAAAGAGAAAACTGAATTATGAAACCAAATTATGGCTAAGCACAATGACAATAAATACTTTTAGCCACAGGCAATAAAATATTACATCATTAATAAAGCTAAGTGGAGAAAAATTTTGCTTGTCACTTTCATTTAGAACGTAAATTTTATACTTTAGCCTTACATGTTAGCTCAGCACATTACGCATCTCTCAGGCAATTCCCCTCTGGCCCCAGAAATCATGAGTTACTGTAGTTTCAAAAAGTGGTGAACTGGGTAAATGGGAACTGATTTTAAAGGATGAAAAAATGGCCTAATTCAACACTGTAGCAGTTTTAAGGGAAAGACATTTGAGAGAGGGAAAGAGGAAAAAATTTATGATATGAAGGTTAAAACTCCAGGTTTTCATGGATGTGAGAGACAAACTGAGAGGAACTTTTGGAGCATTCTTAGGCTCAGGTCTGAGATTAATCATTCATGGGTTTGCACTATCAGTAATAGATATAAATAATGCTGCTCTTGTTTTTCCCAGTGATCCAAACACAAAGTCCATTCCTAGCTCATAGAGGTCATTCAAGACACTGACCAAATTCTAAGAAAAGCCTGAAGAATTAGGTTAAAAGATCTCTTCATTCTACCACTTGGATCTAAAAAAAGCCAGGAAGAAACAGTGGCAAGTTATCTGTTAGATATGCAGGGTAAGGAACTGGTGCGTCAGTGGTTTTTGTAAAGAAGCATCTTTACTACATGTTTGCCTTTCTTCAATAGATTTAAATGGGAATAACTCCACTTATGGTCCCAAACTTATTACAAGACTGTTTGGGGTCTTGTCTTCCATATTTTTGGTATATCTCTAATTCAGGCATCAAGGATGGGATGATCTACTGGGTAGGAAACCAGCATAGCAAGTTCTTCCTATATAAAGTGAACTTTTGAGAGACAGGAAAGAAACAGCTGAAGATAAAACTCCTGGCATTACCAGCTTCACAAGGAAACAAAAAACTCACCTGTGATCTCAAGGGAAACAGATATCAGGCAATGTAAGAAAGGACAAATAGGCTAAATGTTAATTTCCTTGAAATCTCCCTTCTGTCACTACAGAAACTAATCCTTCCTAGCAGCTCCTGTCCTTTCAACCATTTAAAGGACATGGCATGTCATCTAAAGCCAGGCATTACTTTTGGTTTTACTGTATGAGTGAGTGAGCAGTGAGATAGATATTTTATTATTTTACTGCACTTGTTTTCTTGTTCTGTGCTTTTATGTGAAGGCATCTTACAGACACCTCGTTGTAAACTGCAGAGTCGTTTATGGTTTATTCCTCTAATATGTTTCATACCGAAGCTGAAAACTCTGTTGTGGTAGACAAAATTCAACCTAAGAAAGTGAGTAGCATAGAAATAAAAGAGAAAAGAAAAATATAGAGGGGAAAAAAATCACATCAGTCTAAATGCATGGGTAAAGATTTTGAGGATTTACTATTCAAGGAAGCAAATGGAAAAGTTGCTCATGACCTTGGGTTCAGTGCTAGCACCCCATAAGGTCCCTTCCATTCATCCAGTAGTAAAAGAATCTTCAAAAAACTCTTCCAAAAAACGAGTGTGCAAGAATCTTTGGAATTCATAAATCCGTTGATTAAATTAGTGCTATTAACAGTATTTATGTGATGAGTTTGTACATACATGTGTACATTAAATAGTAGCTGTAATTGTTTCCAGATGCTTAGTGATTCCCAGTGTCACTACTGCTATTGGATTCAGCCATCTTCATTTAAGGTCTGGTTAAAATAATTTAAGCTCTGGTTAAAACACATGAGGGTTCCTTGGATCGGGAAAGATTGATACTGGCAACCTGGAGATCAAAAGGAAAGATTTATTATGAAGATAAACAAATGTACTTCTCACCAGTATCATCTGAACCTGGCCACAATATAAGAACCTTATGTTAAGTCTTGTGTTAAAAATCATTGCTTGCTATGTCTATTAATTAAGTTCATTTTTGCAGTTAAGCTTTTTTTCTCTAAAGAGTATTAGAAAGTGTTTCTTATAACCTTATATAGAATTTATCCTTTCCTTGCCTCTTGAATGCCATAATTGGCATTTTAATGCACTGCCAGGCTGTAAGGAATTAATGCATTACATTATGTAGCTATATACTGGGATTCATTCTTCTGCTGCAAAATGTGAACATATCCAATATTAAGCCTGTTATTTAATAGTTTAAATAAATAGTTACATGTACTTCTATATTTTATCTAGGGGCAGCTAAATTTCAATTTTATAGATAGATATCTGATTACAAGAAAACTGAATAATTCAGTCACTACCATATGCTTTCCCAAAGGGTTTAATGGGAGATTATCATTGACTTCAATGGGTGTGTTGTGTATCAAACCATTAGGAAGGTGCATGAAAATTAGATATGTGAGTCAGTCAAATCTGAATTTGACTTTGAACTTCTTTAAACATTACTTTCCCATTGAAACCACGTGAAAGGGAATACATTTATATACCAACATATGCACTGGTAGATTTCATGTAATTGTTTGCATAGAAATGTTGTGATCTATATATTTAAACACTGCTAATGAGGCCCAGTTTTAGGCAACTTATTGAATAATTTGTCAGATACAAAAGCTGCCTTCTGACTTTGCATTGTGTTGATTCCTACTGAATTCTTAGAGAACTACAATTCTGTACTCTGAAAATGAAATTAGTCCCTATATTTTTCTTATTATTGTTTGGGATCAGTTGTAATTATATAGGTTTCTCCATAGTGAAGAAACAGGTCTGAGCTACAGGGTGACTTATCTCAAAAATGGATGCTCCAGACCTCCTGCTGTTCTTTAACCCTCTTGATATTATGAACTGTGAACTAGAATTTTTTAAATGGCATTACTGTACCAGAAAGCAACTCAGTGGATGTCTCACTCATGAATGAATGGCTGAGATGTCCTTTTTCATAGTCACTGATTTATGGATCAAGCTGTCACTGTTGAGCTGTGGTGATATTCTTGTGTTTACTTTCAACAAACACATTCCTGAATAATTGTTGCTATAATTGTAGACAGGTAGCTGAAGGCAAAAATGGAACAAAATAATAGCAAGGATGGGAAAACAAACCAAAGCCAAGCCAACCAAATAAACAAACAAAAATAAAAATTAACAACAAAAAAAAAGCAAACCAAGGAAAAGGAAAGAGAAATAACCATTTTCTGTGAAGATTATGTACTGAATAACCCCAACAGAATATTGTCATGGTGTTAAGTCCAGTCAATGTACCAGTAACTTTTAACATTAAAAAATTATTTTGAAAACTGTATAAAATAGTTTTTCAAACTCTTTGAGATGTCTCACATATTAGGCTCATTTAATGTCTGGTCCAGTGGGAACCCAGTTTCATCTGGATTTTCCAAGAGCAATAATATCTTTTAGTACACTTTATCTTATTTTCAGTTTATTTTTGTCTGCATGTCAGCTTTTTAATTGTTTTTAATTTCATTATTTCAGCTCATATTTTCTATTCTTTTTTTTTCTTATGAGTCCCTAATTCAGCATTCTTCCACCAGCAGATACCGGCTTATCATCTCACATTACACAGAGGTCTCAAAAAGGTTTCCTGTGATGGAGAATTATCTGCACCATGACTTTCACAATTTTCATCAGATTTCTCTTCACCATTACCAGCATTCACATAAGCATTTTGTTCCAGCTGTACAAAGTATGAATTGTCCTTTTTCCTCACTGGCTATCAATCTGGAACAGCCAAATGGCTTAATCCTGAGCCTATACAATTTGCAAATTAGTATCATATAATATCCCTGCAGATGGTTGTCATCACCTCTTTGATTTGCATCCACTTTTCTGTGTATTACTCATTAGACTTCTACAATTCATCATGGAGAATCCAGTTTCCCAGGCTTAATGTAGTCAAGAGATACCTAGGAAACACAAACAGTGAAGGCATAGATGCAACACCTCTTTTCCTGCAGTAAACATCTAAAATATATTATTTAGTGCACACTAAAAATGCCTCTGCCTCCCCATTGACTACAAAGGGAACTCACCCACCCAGACAGCTGCAGACATTTACACTGTGCACTTCTAAATTATGTGTTGTGCATTCCTTCTTGATGACCATATCCTTGTTTCTGTCAGAAATTTTCAGCAATGAAAAGAGTTAATATCACAATGCAAATAATAAATTATAAAACCCTCCACGTGAATTTTTAGGTTGGGAAAAAGTCTTCCCAAGAAAGTGGTGGAAACCAATTCGTACCGTCCAGTGCAAAGATACAGGAAATATTTCTGTGGTTTAAAATATTCATCAATGATAGAACTTCCCATGAAGAAGTTTCTTGTTACTGTCTAAACAAAAATGAGCAAACTAGGCCAAACCCACAAATCTACTAGAAATAAGAATGTTCCAACTTTCTACTCCATATCCTTTTATCACCATAAGACTGTTATGCTGACATAGCAACTGGAGTCAAATAAAGAAACAAAATAACAGAAACTGAAACTACTGTACTGAAGATTGGTTCTGGTTTTTTCTCTGTTTATTAGAGAGGGAAGCTTTTATTTAATTGGTAATAATTACCTTTAATTGTCAGATATAACGAGTATTTTCTATTGCTGGTGTCTCTTGAGGCTATTAAATATAAACACTATTACAATGAATTCTCCGTCTTTCAGGAATATTCTGTGAAAAAAAAAAATGTTTGCTTTGTTAAGTGTATAGATTTTTGTAGTTGAAAGCCTTTCAGATTTCTCAGGCCACTTCTCTGCTTTGCATCCTAAGAGAAAAAAAGTTCTTAAATCAGGCAAAATGTTAAATGAAGAAACCACTATAAAGACTTTAGTTTTGAAGCACATATTTTTTAAAAATAGAAATTATTTCCCCAACCAAAATAAAAGGAAACATGAATAAACATTTTACTTCATGTCTTTTTTGGGAAAGTTCATTCCCATGCCCAAAAGACTACGAATAGTAGTGGTCATCTCACTACAGTGGAAATAGTTAAGCAATATGCAGAAGTAATATGTTCTTATTTATAGTAGTACTGAGATAGCAATCATTCCAGTAGTTCAGTAATATCCCAGGAGCACTTATTCCTGACAAACTATTAACTCAAGCTTGAGTTAAAGCTAGTTGCAGAAATGTTTTTTTCCATTGTGCAGTTTAACATGCCCTCTACTACTCCAGCTGAAAAAAGTTATGATTGAAGTTTCTTTTGTCTTTGGGGCTCCAAAACCTGGCAGCATTATCTCAGCAATAGATTTGATACACTCCTCTGATGCTGCAATAGGAACTAATAAGGTTGTTCAGTTCTGTAGCAAGAAAACCATGTAAGGGTCATCTATGTGCAATCAAAATAAACAAGGAGTGAGTTGTCATGCTGAAATTACCTTCCTTGGAGAGAATAAAAACATGTGTTAAGAGATCAGTAGAACAACATCTTTTAGACACTACTACAATCTCCTTTGAAAAAGTTGTAGTATTGGAGCGGCTGAGATATCTCAGAAAGGTAAAAAAATCTTAGGGATACAAGAAAGGTGAAATGTAAAACAAAGTAAGAGAACAGAAGCAATTACTGAAACCACAGTGAAAACCACAAAATACCCTTAATGTCTACCCAAAAGAATTTATTCTCAGTAAGTTTTTGACCTCACACAAGGGTTTGTCTTTGCCTGTAAGAATCTTTTCTTACATAGAATAATATCAATTACAGCAGGTAATCTGAAGAGGAAAATTCTGGGAGATAATTTTCTGTTACAGGAATTAAAGGATTAAGCACCTTCACTCAGTGAGTGTTGTCAATATTCCTGTGCAGCAGAATGACACATCCTTAGCAAGTATGATGGTTGCTATCTGTTTGCCTTTCTGAGCACTCATCTTTGCTGCTTGACCTTCATTAATTAATAATGATAGCCTAAAACCCACAGCAGTCTCTCTAACAAAGACAAAATGGCCCCAGAAAGGTATAAACCAAAATATTAACATGGTAGAGATGATAGGTCTGGTTTCATTTGTCTGTGGGCCAAGGCATACAAACTTGCACAGCCTGAGTTAGTCCCCTAAGTTCAAACACAACTCTGGCACACTCAAAGCAGCCTAGCATGGCACTGCATGAACAAAGCTCTGTCAGGAGCAGAAGGGAAGAATATCATTAATTTATGACATCAGGAGCCCTTTATCTGACCAAACTTTGTAAAAAAAGCATTAATGAAAGCAAAAATAGGGACCAATGTCTTTTACTAGATACATGCCAAGTGCTACTCAATGTCTCCAAAATAAAGACAGGGATCTCTAAAGACATCTATTGTGTTTTATTCACTTCAATTTAAGTAATATCTAAGAATCTGTTACCAAAACGCTCAGCCACTCTGATGCACTATTAGCAATAGAAATAAATCATAGCAATATTAAACATCTCATCAAGACATTGGCCAATCTACAGAATTACTCTTCTATCCTTTCATTCCCTGGAAAGCTTCCACTCAGTTCCTCCCAATTTCCTTAGCCATTCTTGGGAGTCCCTGAGGAACAGTAATGGAGCTATGGAGGACTGAAGGCATTGACAGAAACCTGGTAAAGTCTGTTAAAGGTATTTGTCAACACAGACACATGAAGCAGCACAGAGCTATGTGTTTTTTGGGCAGGTCAGATAAGGGAACAATAATAGACTTTGCAGCTGTGTAAAGCAACTACTGTCTTGTGCTTTGACTTTCTCTGGATAAAGGGAAGTCCTGCCCATTCCATATCATTTGCTGTTTCCCTCTCAACACCTTTCTCAAGAGGACCAGGCAAAAAAGAACCAAAAAACTGAATCATAGCTTTCAGAGAAATAGATTACTTGCCTCTTGGAGAGTCAGGGCAGAAAACACAGAACTACAAGTCTTCTCCAGTTCTTCTTCCAGCCCATGGCTGAGGACCACTGGCACAAATTCAAAGCAAATATGCAAAGCCACATCTCTGGCTCTGTGACTTTTACACAGCCAGTGGATGAGTGCCAGCCAGCAGACCTCTCTGGAGTGCTCTGGCTGCTCATGCAGCTCAGTCTCACCCCACTGACACAATCTCAGAAAGATCTATAAATAACCAAAAGAATTCACTCTGTGCTGAAATAAACACAAGGGGCCAGATTGTATTTGTGTTACTGTGACAAGGAATGTGTTTGGGCTGTTGGTGTTCACCTCACAACCAGATTGCAGCAATGTGCAGATGTCTGTAACACACTGACCTAGCACACCATGGAGATAGAAATCAGCCACTGTGTCATCTGTCCTTACACTTGGTAAACAACAAAACCAAAGATGTATTCCTTAGTACTTCCTGTTAACGCTGCCTTCTGACCCAGTTTCCCTAAAATGAGAAGCAACATTTAATTGCCATGGAAACTTTCTCTTCTTACACTTGGATTCACCTACTCTGAAGACCATGCAGCTCAACCATCAGCTTGACCTTCAGTACATTGGCCAGCAATATACTCTGCCTCCCTAGATGTTCTTGCACCATTGTTTTGATAAAGAGGATCCAGAGAAAGAATGGATGACTGTCCTGCAAAGCATTAAAAAAAAAAAAAAAAAAGCTTCACATTCCCTCTGTTCAAACAATGCCTTCAGCCACAGAGGGGGTGACATTGCTGAGAGCAATCACATCTATTCAAATTTATAAAGCAAGCATTTGATAGACATACTGCCTCCTGCACAATAACTTCTCTGAACAAGCTGTTAGCTTATCTAGCTTTCTGCACTTTGAAGTATACAGTTTGAGAAAGTCAAGCACATACCAGCAGTCCTAGATTCATTTATTAGAAATGTTTTCAGTTTCACACTGAAAAGAACCAAAAATGCGACAGCTCATTTTATTGGCTCAGCTTTTGCTGATTGACAGAAGTTAGAGTGAGCACTAATTCACCATGCAGTTATGAGGACACCAGCAGAGAGTGATGAATTTCTAAGAATCATCTTTCTTAGAGCCTCTTACTCTTTGTTGTATTCACAATTGACATCCTACAACACTTAATCCTATGGAAGATGTCACCTAACATGGATTCATTGTGCACATTTGTCAAAGAGATCTTTGCATGAGGTCTCTATACTTAGGCCTGGAGCTGATATTGATGCCACCAGAAATTATTTCATCAAATAAATCAGTCATTCGGATATTACTGGCTACAGAATATTTCCAGCTAGACAGGACAATTCACAAACAATCCCCACAAACAAACAAGTGGAATAAACATGTAAATATTCTATTAAAAAAAATGTTTCCAAGTTACTCTGAGGCTCCTACCTTAAGTAAGGAAAAGAGGGAATGACCCCAAGACACATCTTAGCTGCTTTTTTTGATAACACGTTGTGCCAAAACAAGCACACACAAGATATAAATGATGGAATTCAATAGCATTGCCAGATCACACTTGTTTTGTTTTTTAAATTTGAAATAGTTTGACGTGTTTGCTAATTTTCTAACTTCATGGAGCTCTAGTTCAATTCCTTACAAGACTTAAATGCTGATTTTATTAAAAAAAAAAACATGACTGCAAACATTATAGAAGTACTCATACTGAAAGGGAGAAATTATGTCTGTTAAGATCATCAGGAACACTTAAAAGTATTTACAAACATAACAAATGAGTTTAGAAATGGTACACAAAATGTTGCTGTTGGATTTGCAGAAATTCCAAACTGATCTCCATTATGTGAACACAGCAGCTGAAGAAGAATGCAAAGATAGAAAGATATATCTGTTCCTATACTCTTTAGAGCACTTCCTTAGCATTTCTTCAAAAATCTTATTCCTTATCAGTTATGCAATATTAATTTATAGTATTTTAGAAAATGCAATGGAAAACAGTCATGACTATATTGTGACACAGATACTGACTGTTTGCAATGCACTATTTAACAAAATCTCATATTCAATATGAGGTGGTAATTTGAGTTGATTTTAGCATTTCTCCTATTTGGCATGGAAAAAGATAGGAATACTTTTATTTTTACTACAGCAGTCGAGCAAACATTCTTATTTTGTGATGAAAATACAGATGTACTGGTGATCTCAGATGATTAGGGCTATGCACAGATATCTACGAGCCAGCAAGTGGAAGAGAAAACTTGGAAATGTCTTGTGTTGTTTCATGCAATGACATAGATTTTCAAAGGTTTGATGTTTTTTCCCCATGCAGAACAGGCCAACTGTCAATTCACCACATACGGTTTGTGATTATTTCAGAGTATTCTGATTATTCCATGTTATTGGTTAAATGAGAATTGCATGTGTACTAGGCAACTTCCAGCTGTCTAGTATTAGTCCAGTAATGAAAGTTCATTACTGAGCCAAGTAGAAATCCATTGATATCCATTGACAAATTTTTATTGATAACAAGAGGTCTGCAGCTAAAATATTTTATAGAAGAGAAAAATAAGTCCTTTTGTAGTCCAACCAAAAGTTTTTGCCACAGTATGACAAGAGCTAAACATCACTATCACCAGGAGGTGCTTGCTAGAATGAACACAGGCAATACTTAACCTTGGATAAATCTTTAAAACATCACATGTTTTAAACACACTATTTCTGTAGTTTCAGTAAATGCATGGAAAAGGAATTACTTTAGACAGACAGATCATTAGGATCTAATCTGCTGTAATAACTGTATTAAAAGAATAAGAAAGTGACAGTGTTGAACAATATCAATGTTATTTTTCTTGAGCACATTACACAGAATTTTCAGCATACTTGCAGATGTGTAAGTAATCATTCCCTACACAGAAAAAGTCAAGAACTAGCTAAACTACAGGGGTTTATACAATCCAAAGATTTTGTTAACTATTCCATGGCTGATGATATCATTATGGAGCATCTTACCAAGTGAGTCAGTTTAGCAGGAAATCAAGAATGTTTCAACTTAAACAACCCTTCATCAAGGGCTGCCCTGCTCAGAAGTTCTGTTTAATGAACTTGTAAACTGCACTATAAAGTTAAAGGAAAATCTGACTGCTCGCTTTCCATGTTTATACCTTCTTTAGGAAACATCTGCTCGCTATTCTGCTGCTTCTGCTTCCCCTCCCCCACTCACTTTCTTTTCCATACTACTATTATTTCTTACATTCAGGCATTTCTTGTTTCAGGGCTTGAAGGTGTAGGCAATCTTTTAGTCTTTAAAACCTGGCATTTCTGGGTTTCACTGAGGTCACCTAAGCAATGAAGGAACTAACAACTGTTTGCTGGATTGTAACTGGAAAAATGATTTTTTTTTTCCCCAGGGGGTAGAGTTGTGACCTGATTACATGGTGGGACCAGAAGGGAGCTCTTTTTGAAGGTTTTACCTTTCTTGCAGCTGTGCCAGCACATGTACACAATCCTGAGCTATTAGCCTGATGCAAAATGCAGTTTGAAAGCTCCATGCAAGTCTGACTGCTACAAAGCTGACATTTTATTAACAAGTGTTTTATTTGTGAGTTGTGAAGCCCCAACTTTACTCTGGAATTTAAAAGGTCACTGCAGACACCAAATAAGGCTTCAAACCTTTAAGACCTGCTGTGAAGGACAGCTGGCAGAGTATGCAGAACTCTGCCACAGGGTGATAAAAGAATGAAGGGAATATTTTAGCAGAGAGCTGTCACTAATTAACACAAAATTGATTTACTTGAAAGATAGATATATTTGGAAATGGTAAGTGCCCCAGAAAGAATGTTTGGCCATCAACTGTGCAAGCACTTGCTAAGTCAGAAACACACAAGTCGTGCCTTGGAAAGCACTGGAAGCAGCGAGGCTGAGGATCTCCAGACTTGAAGACATTACTTTGTGGAATTGGATGGTTATTTCACACCAACTACAGAAAATCTGCTCCTCAGAGACAGTCTCACAAGGTTCTTAGTCAAATGACACCTGATAAAAAGCTGCTGACCAGCTGAAGGCCATTGAAAATCCTGCACTTATTTTCTGCCTGGGATCCAGGGGAGCACAAAATATGAGTCATTATAATTTGAAGGTGCTTCTTTGAGGGTTATCTTTACAAGGGATCACAGGAAATTCTTCTTGAAAGAAGATCAGGGTGGTCATCACGGAGGCAAAAATGTCTCATGATGAATTAAATACGTTTAAACTCTGTTGTAGTATAGAGACAACTTATTGTGCACTCCTTCATGGAAGACCACATCCCATGTCAGCAAACCTTAAACAGTCTTTTCTGTGTGAGGCCACCAAGAGCATCACGTGTGGCCTTTGTCTTGGATCATATTCTCCTATATAATTCCAACACAATGCTTTAATGGGCACCAGTGGAATGCAGTGGCCACATCTCAATTAAATATACCTTGGAGAAAATCCATCCCAGGATACTGATGTACAGCACCAAAACTTCTCAGTAAAGCATCAAATTGCTGGGCAAGGGGGCCAAGCAGTCAGAGGCTGTCTGCCAGGCACATAATTCACACTTGCAAATTACCAAAGCCTTGCAGGGGATGGCAGACAATGGTTTTCAAGTGTCCTGATGTGCTGCCCAGACCCTCTTCAGGGCAACTGGAAAGCACATACACAGGTTCTCCAGGAACAGTGAAACAGACATGGTGCTTATCAAGGTGCGGACTGAGTGGATTTCACTGTTTTAACTGAGAATCCATCTGCTTTTGCCAGATGTTAAATAATTAACCTAATGTCAGCCTGACATAATGTATTCTTAATAAATATATTTTTTTCTTTTTTTCTTTTCTTTGAAGATTCTTGTGTAAGTTAACACACAGAGCCAAGAAATGGATGTGAGCCATTCCACACAGCACCATGCCTTGTTCCCATGGGAGAATGTATATGAGTGCTACTTATTCACAAGCCCACCTCTCACAGTGAGGTTATCTTAGCAATTTTTGTGTCACTGGGTTCACCTGAAATCCATTTGGTCCAAAACCACTGCAAAGGGAGGCAAGTCTAAAACACAGTAGCAGCACTTCAGATCTTGTACAACTTCAGGACTGCTCATTCTACAATATAATTTAGTGAAGCCTTTGGATGCTTAGATGTCATCCAACAGAGAAAATCCTCTGGAACTGCCCCTCCGCTGGAAGCCATGGGAAAGAAAATGTCAGAAAAATTCTATGTCATGTTAAAACACACTGTAACAAAGAAATTCACCAGTAACAAAATCTAGACAATGTATCAACCTTTTGGGTCTCTGGAATAACACAGAGGGCACGTGAATGGAAACATGAGATTGACCTTTTGTCTGCTTTCCCCTTACAAATCTTAAATTCAAAACACATTCTATACAGTATAATGGAACCTCAGAAGGACTAATGTATAGCCTATAGAACTGAAAAGGGGAGCAGAGAAGTGGGCAGAGTCAGAATGGTTTTCTTTGTAATTGCCTACTGCAGTTGGAATGAAACACTCTACTTAAATTTTTTAGTTTCAAAAGTGCAGAGAAACTGCCAAAATGAAACATTCAGACTCCACTCAGTGTTAAATGACTGAAGACGATGTGCTTCCATGTAGTACAGTCTCATTAAATCAGGGTTTAATCAAGCCATAAATGAAACATGTCAAGGCACTGGCTGGCCAAACTGTCTCATTAGTGTCCAACCCCCACTTGCAGAAAAACTCCATAAAGACTGACTTTCAAAGTGGGAATACTTTTGTTTCATGAGGAATATGGAGGTGAACACTGTGTAGCTATGCTAGAGGGTTACTTCAATGAGGTCAAGAAGGGTTTGAAGTTTAATTCTGCACAACACACTGTTAGTCCAGAGCACTTTCAACTCAGATTAATTTAAGAGAAATTGAAAATACCAGTGAATCTATATCTGAACTGAAAGGTAGGACCCATCTTATCTATTGATCTGTGCTCTGAAGAAGCAGTGTTTGACTCCAGCAGCCATCAGCCTCTGACTCTGAACCTACAGATGTGATGCCAGCTCTGCTGCTTTGAGGGCCATGTTCTGCCCTGTATTTGACAGTACATTTGGAACCAACATGGGGAAGCAACTAACATAGTAAATCCGTTTGTAACAACTCCACAGTTCTTCACAGATTCATTTTATTTCTTCTGAAACATGTTCTTTTACCTCTCAGCAGTGCCAAAGCTAGAGGAGGAGGATACATAAAGAACACAAAAATCTTTCCAGCATGCCTCTGTTTCAAGGGTGAGAAAAAAGATATGGAAAAATTTGGCATGACTGAGAATAAATATAAACTCATTCCATATTTCTTTACAAATGAACTGTGGTGGAAATCTTCAGCACCTTCCATCTCCTGGCCACTGTCTCTGAATGACAGAACTCCCACTAAGATCTTTTACAAAAATTGAATCAGAGGATGGAATACAATTCTGGTGCAGATAGCAACAGAAATCTGACATCCAGCATCTTGGAAAGGAGTGCAGGGTTGAGAAATAAAGCCCAGAAATTCTTATAAATACTATCATGAGAGCTTTAAATGTTCAGATAAGTAGACATGTCATCAATCCTTAGCATCTCCTCCAAAAAACCAATGAAGAATAGTAAAATAAATGCTAGTAATAAATTATATTAATAAAAGGAAAAGTCTAAGACTTTCACTGAGCATTTTGGAGAGCTGCAGGACTGAAATGACCCTTTAGCAATGTTGGAAAGCTTTCTAAAAAGAAATGTATAAGTCTCATAAGCAGAGAGCTTAACTCCCAGCATTACAGAAGTCAGTGGGAGTTTTGCCACTGACTTAACAGATCATATTTTTCTAAGTGACTGGAAGGGAGGAAAGCATGTATCAGAGTTTGCATTTGGAAGAAATGAAAGGAGTGTTGAATTTGCTGGAAGATGTCCTGGAAGAGTAAGGTTGCAAACATGAAGCATATGTGTAATTTGAATCAAAGTGGCCCCTCATGTGCATAAAACCAAGCCCAGCACCAAGTGCTCATGGAATTGGGATATTGAATGTTCTTAAAGGGAGGTCATATGTGTATGTCTGCCAGGAGGACACTCCATAACCACATCTGTCACTTCTTAGATTTCATTAAGAGACAGCTATTACATTCATCTTGATATCAATAATAAACCATCACAGAATCTTTTTCTTTTTTCAGTTTCAACTTTTTGGGCTCTTTCTCTTCTTTAAACATTTCTACATCTGCCTCTGGAAGTTAGAATCTTTACATTAACAATGAGAATTCAAAAACTATTATGGTAAATTAATTTAACGCACAAAAACTCTTCCTATATCATGGTCAGTGGCAAAATGCAATAAAATTTTTCTATTACTTAGATCTTTGCTTTACTGGTACCAGTAGCTTGTGAAAGTACCTGGTTTTATTTTTAAATGTGTTAAAGCTTCTTCTCTCAAAATTACAAAACTGCAAAACAAGTATTCCTAGTGAACAACCAAATTCACTCTTTCTTTAGTACCTTCTCAAGATGGATATTAAAAACAAATTAAAAGAAAATTAAGTGTAGCAGTGGAGATTGTTCTGTGCTAGTTCTAAAAAACTGAAACAGTCACATAAAATAACAGAAGTCTGAAAAGTGAAAAACAGATAACATATATTTTTCCATTTCCAGAACTAGTTTATGTTTTTTAAAAAAGAAAAGTCACTAGTGGCAAAGTCTCCCAAACTTCCAAGAGCAATTATCTGAATATAAGCCAATATTAATTATACATTTCAGTCTTGCGAAGTGGGAGAAGTCAATCAAAGCAAAGTAATTCTGTTGCAGTCACTGAAGTATGTGCCTAAGTATAAGAACTGGGGTTCAGTGTATGTTTCAGCTCCATGGGCTTAGCTGCATGCCTAGGACCTTCATTTCAGCAAGTACTGCCCATATGCCTGTCATAAATATTGCTTTGGTTCTGCTGCTATGAATCAGAACAGCTGCAGGTTTTCAGAATTGCATGGAAGATGTGGCAAACACACAGAAAAACGTGCATTTCTCCCCACTTCAGGAAACAAAAACACCCTTATAAACGTCCAATGCTGTATCAGCAACAATACGTGCCAGCCAACTATTGCTTTTTTATCACAGCTGCACTTTTATCATGTTTGAGCACTGCCTCTCCCCATCACAGCACTCCTCCTGCTGTTTACCCCTTTGCCCTATCTTTGCATTCTCTCCGTGTAAGTATAATAAATGTGTAATGCGAGTGGTATTTCAGCCAGCGAAACCGGCAATGTCTCCGTGCTGCTGGCATTTCACCTTTGACTCAGCGCGCTGGAATGCTGCCCGATCCCAAGCTCCAGGATTCTCCGGCTGCAGCCGGGCAGGGGACAGGTACCAGACCTGTCGCAGTGACATCAGCGCTGATGCCGAGCGCCGCTGGCATTGCTGAATGCTATTTCTTTACAAACTGGACTACAATACTGCTTTGGTAACACCGAGAGTCCTCACCACCTTTTCTAACTTTTGTAAAAAGGGCTGAATCTTCCGTTTCTCCTCCCTCCCCCTGCCAGGTTATGTCACTGACCGAGGGACGCAGGAGCCGGCATGTGACAATTGCCATTCAGATGGTCTGGAGAGGGTCTTTATGCAAAGTAAAAAATTCACAAAGTAAAATATTCTGCAAGATTGTTTCAGACATTCAGTTTATCTCTATTTCATTGGAATGTTATTTGCAGAAAAGGCTGAACATACAAAGCTCCGCCAAGCTCTAGCCTTGCTTACTTACTCCCGTGATTTTATCAGGAGTCTTGTGATACTTGTTGTCCTGCTAAAGCCTCACTACACCATGGAAAATATTAGAGAATCCAGTATTCCACGATTAAACAAATTGAAGTCATGCTTCACTGCTGGGAAGAAAACTCACAATACAGAGACCCTACAGCTTAAAAAGCTAAATTCATCAATTTGTGTAGGAGAAGTTGCAGGCAATTTAAGAGATTTATGTTTGCTACTGGCATTTTAGCACATACCCTGGGTTCATGCCTCTAGTACACATGATGGTCCTGCTACAAAGGCATAAAACAGCAGCAGAACCCAGATCCAGATAGATTTAAAATTTCAGATGTCCCCAAGGCTGGTTTGGGCCTCACTCACAAATGCTGTAAAGCTGTCTGTCACCAGAACAAGGAGGACAAAGCTCAGTCCAGCTCACAGGCATGAAAGAGCTCAGCAATCACTCACTTCCCCATGTGATAGGCAAGATGGGAGAAGGAAACACAGTCATGGTGTTGTATCACTCACCCCCTTATCTGAGAAGGAGGAGGACTGGCAGCTTGCCAGGACCTTTCACTCTATTCTTTTTTATGCTGTGCATTCGGAAAAGAAAAAGTAAGAATCTGGCCCCTCAGGTTTTGATTGCTAACAAATTATCCACAGTGCCCAGTGAAAGGCAAGCCTTAAAAGACATCAACATTGGCACCTACTATTTGTTTTGCAAAGGACTTCATCCTGTCTCCCCCTCCCCCTCTTTCCCACTCACAGACCTCTGGGATTTTTCTGTTCCTCTGGGATTTTTCTGCTCCTATCGTTGTTTTCATTAATGATACAAGAATGGATTCAGCCTCACTTTCAAAACAATTGTTAAACAGTACAGAAACTGACTTCTTTTCCTAAGTCTTTCACTGGCATTCTAGTTAAAAAAAAAAAAAAAAAAAAAAAAAAAAAAAAACCCAAAAAACAAAAAAAAAAAAAAAAAAAAAACAAAAACCAAAAAAAACCCCAAAAAACAAGAAACAAACAAAAAAACCAAAAAAAAAACGAACAAAAAAAACCCCAAAGAAACCAAAAAAACCAAACCCAGTAAAGAAATGTTGAGAGAGAGAGAAACACCTCTATCCCACAGCAGGGAGAGGTTTTCAGTCCTTGGAGGCCCCAAGAGAACTTTGAACACATTTACTAATATCAAAGCAGGGCAATAGCTTTTCGATGACATCATCTTCCCACTCCCTGTAACTCAGAACTCACCGTTCCCTGAACTAGATAGTCAGGAGGCTTGAGTGCCAAAGGTCTTACACCATAGTTTCACCTACAAGTATTAGGATTTTCAGACAGCCAGTGGCTGACCTGCTGAACCTGAAATAATCTGCTGGTGGCAAAGTTTTTTACTGTCTACACACAAATATTAAAGAGTCACCTACGTCAAACTGCAAGGTTTATTTTAAGACAGAAGGTTTGAATCTAGTATTAGGATGATATGTGTTCTTAAAAAAAAAAGTATGAGATTCTTAATATCCAAACTTAGGGGTCAATTATATCCACAGATGTATTCTGGCAGCGAGTCAGTGCATGGACAGGGAGAGCTGCCCACAGCAGAATGAATGTCCAAGGTATGCAGCAGCAAAGTCTTGTGAAAAATGAACCTTTGGGTCACAGTGATACTCTGGTGTCTGATACGTTACACCAGAAACAAAGACAGTCTCAGGCAAATACAATTCCCTTCCACTGATATAGTCTGGAACATTGTAAGTGCTGTTTAGAGCCAACATTTGTTCTGTTTTAGGGAAAAAAGAAACGTATACAAACTGTTCTTTCCCATCCTGAAACAATGGAATAACACATGCTCGTTCCTTTGCAGTGGTGAATTCTGACAGTGATCTGAACAGCTGCTTAGCCACCAACCACAGCATTTACAACTGGTTAATTACAGACATCCAAATCCTTGCAACACATTTTGCATTCATGGCCCAAACAGTATAATCAGTTACTTTATCCAGGACTGCACAATAACATCTCTGTTTATCAGAGAACAGAGCATAGTAACTTATGCCAGATTCATCACAGTCAACTGAAACATATCAACTTACATTTTCTGTTTTCCTTTTTAAATGAAAGAGGAAGGAAAAAAAATAAAAGAAGAGTGGATTTTTTTTTCTTTTGTAAAAATGGGAAAGCAAGAAATCTGAAGATTAAGCTTGGCTAACTATTAACAGGATCCTTGTTCTGTGCCATATTTATTACAATTTGAGTGTAAAAATGGGAGGATGAAAAGGATGTTCACTGACACATTTCCTGTGAGTGTGATGACCTTCCTCTTGTGAGTAGCACTTCACAAGTATGTTCATTCAGTTGGAGTCCTCTGGATTTGGCTGAAGAACTCTGGCAAAAGAGGCACAGGCCATGTAGGACTATCCATCACATGGCTCTCAGGAAGAACAAGCATAAATGATTTGCAAGACAAATATTAAATACAGCAAACACAGTAAAACAAAACCAGAACCTGGGGAGACTCTTTTGTTTGTTTGAAAGGACCAGAGTTTTCTTTGTGTCGAGTTCTGCTTGTCCATAAGTGCCAAAGCAATTTAAAAGTTTAAAACTTCTCTTTCCCAAATGGGGGAAACTGAGGCACAAAGAAGTGAAAGTTTTCTATTGGCCCTAACGTTTAGGGACTTGATATGAGGCTTGATTTTTTGGACAGAAAACCAAGATGAAAGCCTTAAAGAATGTGTAAGGTAACATGCACTCCCCTCCATTTCTTATTAACAGGCTCAGAAAAGTAATTTGTGTTGCACAGAATGAGTCAGTCACTGTGATTCACATACAGATCTGACAGATCATCCAGAATTCAGCCTGCCAGACACTGCTCCCAAATAATGACTGAAACACGGGGCATGGAGGGGGTAATAATACTACTGAAGTGAAACACTGGATTTAGCTTTTATTTTCTAGCCGCTTTAACGGCAGAAAGGGCTTTTGCCAACTGATCTTGCCCAGGAAATGAGTTCCAAGCTGTGATGTAAAAGCCCTAATGAATTCCTGCTCTGCTGACTCAGCGGTGCAGCAGGAGCAGACCCCAGTGCCTGCAAAGCAGGCGGTGCCCGTCCTGCTCAAACGTGATCCGAACCACTGTGTGCTCCATGCTTTCAAATATCGCTTAAACGGGTCTCCAGAACCCACTGCAGCCCAGGGAGCACTAGAGGTTATCTGTTAGGTGACAAGTGGAATGAACTTCCAGGTACTTTTCAAATCTCATTCCTGTAAATAAGAAACAGCTGACTGTGATCCTGCAGATTCCAGTAGAGAAAACTCTGATGATATTAATGCACTATGTTGTGTCTAGAATCCCTTGATAGAATTACAACATTACTGTACATAGCTGGGTGGATATTATTATGTTGCACAAAGAAATAAGAGATTATACTATCAGGAGTAAATGCAACCCAGATCTGACACTAATGCACTCGAATACAAAGCTGGTGCCTCCAAATTTAGTACAATGTGTTTTTCAACGGTAACTTTCTAACAACATGGACAAATAAAGCCATGCACACACTGGCAAGCTCCACTGTGTGGCTAGAGAAGTTTGCTGATGACAGTCTTGTTATTGTAACAGGAAGTGACTCAGCCTTGGCAACAGGAGATCAGATATTCTATTCAGAAGCATTAGGTCATTTTTTTTCCCCTAACCAACCAACAGTTTCACAAGGCAACTAGTTTTGTTTGAAAACGAATATCTATTTTGAAAGTGATTTGCTAAGGGAGTGCAGTTAAACATTTATGTTTAGGAGTAACCACTCAGTTTAATTCAAGGCATCTGGAAAACTCTTGTCCTTTCAACTCTCTAAAATTTGCTGCCTGTACAAGATTCAACCCCCCCAGGCAAGAATTCTCCCACATGGGTGAGTAAAGTATAACCAGCCACATTATCATCATGAGAATGAGGATGAGTGAGGAGATTTGTGTCTGGACCAGTAACTTTCCGTGATAATTAACATGACTGATATTGCTGCTACAGTTAAAGTAAAACTACTTCACACAGGCATTACAGCTGAGACAAATATGTGCCTTGTTGCAACGGTCTATTACATGATCTTTCATCAAGTACTTATAAATGGCACATGGTGTTATGCTGCTTCTCTGAAAATCAGTGTAAAATAAAAATTCTCTAATACCTGGCATCCAGCCTAGCCCAGAACAGTTTCCTTCCTTCTCCACTTCTGCACTGTTATTTATACTGTGTGTCTTTTGCATTACATATAAGTTCACATAACTGTATGAAAAGGGAAAAATAATTTTTCCTTTAAATGCTACACTGCTGTTACTCATTTTGGGCTCAAGTACCTTTAAGCACAGTTCACAACTGCATAAAGGTTGCACAAAAAGAAACTGACTGTGCAAGCCAAATTCAAATTCTCCCTATAACGACAGAGAGTAAACATGCCACCAGCTGCAGCACTCCTGGAACAGGATTTCATCATCTTCTGAATATTTTCCTGGTCTGTTGTCAGTTTCGTATTTTTAAAATGCCAAGGAAGCATTATAATCCACATTACAATGACTCAAATATCCCATACAAATGTATAAATAACATAAATACTAATACCAGCTTTTTATCTTGGGCAGGGAGCAGCCAAAAAAAGAGTTCATGGGGTAACTTAAAAGCTCTATAGCAACAGTGTTTATCTATTGCCTCCACACTGTGCCCAGAGCCTAATTTTAGGTATTAAAAATAAAACTGGACAATTTCCCACAACAGGCACTGCAAGAACACAGTGAGGCCTCAAGCATTCTTCTTTGACATCAAAACACAGTACTTTTAAAAATGTGTAAAAAATTAAACTTATTTGAAAAGCCATTGCAGTGAATATGAATTTAAAATTCAGCATAAAATGAAATGCATCCTGAAAAGCCTCAGCACCCCACATCATTTCACTGTTATCTTCCTTGTGACACAAGCATAATTTTATAATTCTAGCCCATGAAAACAGAAGATTCCATAATTTTGCTGTTAAAGCAACATGGTTTTCTGTGCTCTGTCAAATACCATTTGTATCTTCTAGCAGTAAAATATAGCTACCTTGTTCTACCATCTGCCCAAAACTACTAAACCACACAGGGTGTGCTTCTGTGATTTCAAATTGCAGAAGCTTAAGTAACGCCAGTGTTATATCTAATAAATATACTGACAATCAGACCCTAACACTTTCAAAGTACCGTGGCACGTTATTTAAGAAAGGTATTTCAAACAAACTCTTCCAGGATTTAACTGCTATCACGGTTCAGCTTTCAGTCAGCTGTCCCACCTGAGCACTGCTATGAATTAAGTGATTTTAACATCCTGAAGTGCTGGACAAAGCCTTGCTATCTATTCATAACTTAAAACTAAATTTGAGAAACCACGTTTCTTCTTCCAACTGTATAATCATAGAACACAATATGAAAATTATTTCACCTCTATGGAAAAATTCTTCCTATCCCATATCTAGTCTCAGGGTACACTGCTGCAAGTGTCTGAAAAAACACAATTTTATACCTGAATACTCACACACAGATATGTAACTTATTTTTGTATATCTTGTATTTGCTCAGACAGACTTGAAACATAAAATCTCAGTGCTTGAACACTTGAAGGATAATAAAAGGAACATATTTATTATCTACATTTCACTACTTTAAAGCCCATGTTCCACTTTTCTGGGACCTCACATTTAATATATGAATGCTTGGAGTCAGCTTTCTCTGCCTTATATTCAACAGGCACGAATGTATTGCTATCTTCCATTGGAACCGTGTCAGTTTTACGATTACAAATCCTCCATTCACATGTGTTCTCAAAAGTACTCATGTTTTAATGGGCCTCCATCATATGTGAAGCCTTAATCTAGGAACTGGCAAGTTTCAGCCCTGATGTTATATTTCTTAGTGAAATAGAGCCTCCAGAGCTCTGATTTAGCACACTCAGCCAGGAGCAGCAGTTGACAGGAACAGATAAACTGTAACATGCTTGTTACTGTGTGCACCTCCCAGCCTCACGTCAGGCCACGCTGACCCAAGAGCTGGGCATAGAGAAAGCATTCTGAGTTTTTCAGATTAGTGGTCTGTTTTTATTTTTTTTTTTCTTTTTAATTCCTTTTTTCTGGGGGAGAATATTATTTTAACTTGTTGTAAGGAACAGTACCCACTAACAATATTCATGATTTGTAAACCTAGGAAGATAATACAGGTTGCATTTTCATAAGGATGAAATATTTTTTCAGTTGTATACATATGGGATGCTGCTGTAATGCATTTTAATGGCCTCGAGTTCTACAGTGGAAAGATTCTGAAAACTCATTTTGGGCATGCAGAATGAATTCCCTATAAAACACACAATCTTTTGGTGGAATACAAATATCACACATACACAGAGAGACCTATTAAATCATATTCTTGATATTTTTTCTGTCCAATATGTACTGCATCATATAAAATAAGGGAAATACAGAAACTGCAGAAATTTTGTAGAACCAAAAAAGGAAATGGGCTGCATAGGAGAAAAGTTCTCCTTGAAACTAAAGACACAGAAACTCTAGTCAAAAACAGTGTTTCAGAAAGTGGTCCTCATTTGCCTAACTCATTCTAAAAGTGATCCTAACATGGCCACAGAAGCAGTAGTCAGAGAGAAAAGCAAACTCTCATGAATTCCAGGAATTAATAGAGATAACGTATTATACTGAAATTATATAATAACCTAATGTAGAAAAAGTCCGCTCTTGCTAATATTGTCCATTTCATGAAGGATCTCACTGTATAATAGTGTTTCACTGCATTCACTGTATTTCACTGTATTCACTGTACAATAGTGGTGGGTGTAGCTCCTCAGAGGCTATTGCTGGGACCAGTGGTGTTTAATGTCTCTGTTGGTGACGTGGACAGCAGGCTCAGTGACCCTCAGCAGGTTTGACACCGAGCTGTGTGGTGTACACACTCTGGAAGGAAGGGATGCCATCCAGAGGGACCTGGACAGGCTGGAGGGATGGAAACCTCCTGAAGTTCAACATGCTCCTGTGTAAGGTTCTACATGTGGGTCAGGGCAATCCCAAGGACAAGCACAGGCTGAGGGATGAACGGCTTGAGAGCAGCTCAGAAGTGACACCTGGGGTATTGCTGGATGAGAAGCTCAACATGACCCAGGAATGTGCACTAGCAAAAACACAGCCTGACGTAGGATACAGGAATACTAACAGAGAGCTGGGATACAGCTTCTGAAAGCTCAGAAACATTCTTCACCCTTCCCAGCTGACATGCAGAGCTCATGAGATCTATTGACAAACTAAAGCTCAGGACTGAACTGACTTTTAAAGAGATCAAATCATCCCTTTCCTCAGTTCTTAATGTGATTGTGATCTGAGGTTGTGCGTGCCTGGAAAAGGTTAGAATTGTGTTCAGTGTTGTCTAATCAATGAGCCACAAGTCCTGAACCTACCAGAACCTCTGAATGTCAACTGCAAACATGAATCTCTTGCAAGTACAAATAGGATTTCAACTATTAATCTTTATCCTCAAGAAAAAAAAAATCATATGTTTGCAGTTTTGTCATGAATTCTAAACTCACCACTGCTGATTATAAACATTTACTCAATACTATAAAATTGTACCATTTATGCAACAGGCTTTTCTGCTCCAATTCCTCTTCTGAGCTGTCTATTTCTCATGCTGCAGTTTAAACATATTTCCTGTTAGCCATAAAATGGGGAAAGAGCAATCACTGTACACAGTTCTTAACAACAGTAATGTGTTTCTATCTCTGAAGAGTGAGAGCCTGCCGAGCCAGCACTATAATGGTCATAAACGTGCTTTTTGAATAAGTTCAATAAATTCAATGCACTCCTTGTTAAAATTATTGCAGCAGAGATATTCTACTAACAGAAATGAAGGCAGAAAACACTTTTGCCTATTTATGAAAGTATTTGCAGCTTTGATTTTGGAAATGCTCATATTATTATATTGTAGATATATTATAGACAAAAGAGGAAAGTAAACCTTATTTGGAAAATCTAAGCAAAAACAAACAAACAAAACCAAACAACAACAACAACAAAAAAAAAAGAGTGAGGAAAGTTACAAAAACCAAACAGGCCTTTAAAAGTATTTGGGGGTTCCCAGAAAGACATTTCCTGAGTTCCTTATGACTAACCGAATCTGACAAACAATAAAGATAGGAGCCATGGCTCTAAGAGTAAAGTTGTACAGGAAACATGACATCCAAGGACACGTGGCAGGTACAGGCAAAATGCCAGTGATGATGGAAAACAGTCACCCTGACAACAGCAGTCTTGTTGAAGAGAAGATGCCAGACAATGGCATATCCACTCCCATGAGAGAGTCTGAAAGACTAAGGTGTGTTGGAGGTGAGTAAGTGCCAGCTCAGATCTGCCTCCAGCTCCGCTATCTGAAACTCACACCAGGACAATCTTGACTGTCTTTTAAACAACGGCACTGTAAACTTCATTAAACTTCCCTTCTTTCCTGTTGTGTACCGTGCAGCTGCTAGGCAATCACCACTGCTCCTTGCTTTTTGATAGAGCTTGAAAGTGAGAACTGAGATAACAACTCTAGTTGAATGGTTATTTCAAAAGGCAAAAAGCCTTTTTAAAGGCTGAAATATGCCTGTTATCCTAAAATTTGAATGCATATTTATTTGTTTCAAATATTGCTTGGTGACTAAAGAACTTCTGATGCCATCAGAATACTAGTTTCTATGCTATAGAAACATAATATTTTGTGCCTAAGAAGCTAAATATATCTTAATATTAAAAGTGTCCCATAGTAGAGGATTTTCCTGATGACACAAGGCTGACACATGCAATCACAAGAGTCCAGTAAGGGTAAATATTTTTGCTGCTCAGAACTGCAACATGTGAGATGAGTGGAAGGGACATATCCACATGTGGAGCCTAAACCCCTATAACAGAAAACCATCAATAAAATAACACTGAAGAAACAAACAAATTAAATTCTTGGTCATCAGATCTACAAACAGGTTTTTTTAAGGCACAGATGTAATATCTAACATCATCAGTCCAACAGTTCTGAATGCTAAGGGAGTACAAAAGGAACAGACTGCAGAAAGCACACAGTCTCACAAACTCTCCCTCTCTAAAAATATTGCCACTGGGTTTTGTCCTTTTTATTTTAAAGGGAGAATGTGAATCTAGTCTTTCATAACCAAAAGTTCTGAGGTTGAACTTCTGGCATTTCTGCATAAATTTTATCATAGTTGAACAGAGAATACTGAAACGGATACACCACTCACTTGATCCAGTAGGGCTGCCTTCTTTTACTGCTAAAAATGAGATTTTCATTCCACAACCCCTACTACAAGATCTCCCAGTCTAAACAAAATACATAAAACATCCTAGTTTTCTGTCTGAACCTTTGCATAACTACTTTCTATGCAACTCTTCTTTTGCCTGTCATGTTTATTAATGTTCTTCCTCTCTGATATTTCTTCCTCTTCATTTAGAGGACAAGGTCTCTCTGCCTAAATGAGCATTCTCTCTCAAAAAAAGTTCTCTAGGCCACGTCACCCTTCTCTGCCTCTTGTTCATACAGTGTATTTCCTGTTAGATATGGGGTTCCAGACATTATACAACTTAGGACTTTGCACATTAGTATCTAATGTGCACAGATACATTAGTATCTGGAAATGCCTTTTGCACCCCACAACTTCATTTACCTTCCTGCCACCAGATGAGACGCAGGTATTTCCTGATCAGTGATTAAATGGCCTATTTGTTCTTTTGTCAAGACAAACTGAAGATTTCCTACAGTGCAAAATAAATCCTTGGGTTTGGTACCTAAGTGCATGACCCTGAATTTAGACTGGTTTTCCCTTTCAGTTGGTATTACCCCAGTCCTCAAGGCTATCTCTTTTCCTGTGATACTACAGTATAATCCATCTCTGTATTGACAACATCTCCCAGCTTTGTGCCACCAGTATATTTCATCACTACATTTTTACTTCTCGTGCCTGCCAAGATATGGAATGGAAATATTAATAATAATTCTACATGCAATATCAGTTCAAATTCTTTCATGAAGTCCAGGAAAATTAGATCTGTCAGAGTTCCCTCGAGAAAAATCTATTGATTTTCTCTTGATAAGAGAAAATCTATTCTTTTATCAGTGAAATGTCTAATTAATGATATATGTTAGCCTAATGAAATCTAAATTAGACACCAGAGAAGTCCCTTGGGAAGACAGCAGAAAGATCATAATTCTGTATTTTTAAACTGATTGAGATAATATTAAAATCTGAAAAGAATCCAAATTATCTCCTGTAATACTAAAACCAACATCCAACAGATACATTAAATAAATCCTAAATTTTATTTGTCAGCCTTCTTAAAATTCATTATACTGGTCTGAAACTTCATATTTTCTTATATCACAGGTGTGTCGGTGTCAGGTTTGGGCAGTTTTTGACCAGCTGGTTGCCACTTCAGGATTTTCTCAAATGTAAAAATCCAGTGATGGCCTATTTCTTTTCATGTTAGAATTCAGATTTTCACCTATTCATTTGTCTCCAGGAAAAAGGTCTTAGAATTAAAAATAAAGGTTAAATTTTTTAGCAGTTGTGTAACTGTCAGATGCAGTCAGTCACACGGAGAACTTTTGAGGGGCTAGGCAAAAAGGGAATTTTACAAGTAACCAAATATCATACTGAGAGTTGCCATTATATTGAATTTTCAAAGAAAAGTCATTTGATAAAGAGGCTGTTGCTCTAGAGATTTTATATAAGTCATCTTACTATTGCAATTGTACTGAAATAAAAGTATATCCACTGAGATTACGATGGATAAAAGAATTACACATATTGTGTATTTATCTATCTCTGTCCTACTTCAGCCTCCTGGTATGAAAATGATGGATATATGGACGTGTCTCAATACCGAAAAAAAATAAAAATAAAGCAACACAGAAACACTGTCAGAAGCAATGGACTGGATTGGAAAGGACTGGTTTGGTTACAGTCTGAGATGGGAGGTTTGTGTTTTGAGTCACTGCTGGACCCCAGGATGCAGCTTGCAGGCTAAGCAACAGTCCTGGCAAAGACCTCTTTCCTTGGCCAGGCAAGCACAACCACTAACTCCGGCTGAAGAGGCTGTGGTAGGTGTCTTGCCCTTTGGTAATGCGCAGATTGAGCTCCTGGTGCTGGACCCTCTACCTGAAGCTACACCAGTGGTTATTCAGCTTTGAGAGCTATTGCTGAATGCTACTCTCTGACAAAGCAGGACTGCATGAAACCACCTGAGTTTAGTGTTTGCAGGAGCTATTTACTTGTGGATGATACTCACAGTACTGTGCTCCAATGGCATAGGAAGTAGCTAATAAAAAATCATGTTTACTCTCTGTGTAGAACTATTGTTATAAGTCATAGAAGTGCTCGTACTAGCGCCCTTTTCGAAACACTTTTCATATAATATTTTCAGTAAGAAGTATTTCCTGAGACTCTGTTTAGAGTCCACATTCATTAACCTTCCAAGTATGCCACAAAGGCTCATCTTTTCATCCCACAGGGATTTGGGAAGATAGAAAGCTACTGGATTAAAAGGAATTTTACTTGAGCAAGCAGTGTTTCTATTTCAGAAAAACCTCCAGTAGACCTTATTTACATTTAATTGCATTTTTTTTGAATTTTTGATTTTTGTGTCAATTTAATTTGTGAAGCAGCATCTATAGCATTGTCCGATACCTTACAAAAGTGCCAAGACACAACATGCTCTGAGTTACAGTTGCTGGAGGCAGGGAATTGATGGTATTTTAATTATCTGTACACATGCACCATTGTGTGCTTTGTCTTTAAACACTCAGATAAGAGGTTTTTACTCACCTTTGAACAAAGAGAATGCCCAACATTTTTGTGCTTCACTTCCCTCACTGCTCTCCACAACACTCTGTCTAGTTATTCTTTTTCCTTCCACAACTTCTCCCTTGTGATCATGTTGAGGCATATCCCCTTTTAAACGATGAGACAACCTCCCTAAAAGAAGCATGGCCTTTTCAACAGTTGCTGCCCACCTCACTAAAAAATAACACTATGAACATCAGCCAAAAGCTAGAGAGCAATTCCGTAGTGCTTTGGGCCCAGCAACAGCACAAAGGAGCAAAGGATAGAAACCCCCAAAGCTCTTACTTCAGAGGACTTTCCACCCTGTAACAGCCATGAGTCACAGTGAAGCAAAAGCCATCTGTTCATCTGGACACAGATACTGCTTGTCAGTGAGCAGGAAACGTTTCCACTGAGAATCTCACAGCAGCGTAAATCTCCCTGTGTAGACAAACTTTTGGTGTTTCAGATCCCTTAGTCTGCAAATTGGGAACAATGTAGCTCCCTTTTACCTGGTTTTGTCCATTATCCTTTTTCCAAAACCAGGCTGGTCAGGCAAGAGATTGGCTGTGTGGATGCATTTCCAGCTTGCTAGCACCATGAGGCCTCCAAGACAGCTCCTGCGTCCAGCAGTTCTCATCAAAAGCCAAGCATTCAAATGCAGCAACACAGGGCATCACCAACTCAGCCAGTGGCAGGGCCATGATCCCGAGGCTCTGCAGCAGCAGCCCCTTCCTACTCCTCCTTTCCATTTCCACTGCTACATGACTCAGCTCAGCTGGGACCCTTTGAAAGATGGGAAACTGCCATGTTACATCCTGCCCCCTAATGACATCCCTGAGATGGACTACTGATGAAACTGGGAAAAACTCAGTCATAATTAATATGTTCTACGTTGAGATAGTTAGTGGCAGAAATACACTCTGTAAAGGGACCAATCAATCCTAATTAAAATCATGTTTAACTAATCCTTTTGGGATGGGGACAGCCACTTAGTGTTTGTTCTTTCCATATGTAGCCCAATGGCATTCAGCATTGATGATGCATTTAGGTGTTATCACAATACAGGCAGCGAAGAATAATAGCTACAAAAGTATAAATTTCATGCCTTTTTCCTCGCATGACTACTTCTATAGGCATCTTATATCAATTTGCTTGACTATTGCACAATTTGGGTAACCACTGTGTAAATGTTTAGCAACTCACATGTGCAAGATGGGTGTCT
Organism: Toxostoma redivivum; assembly: GCA_013397375.1. Taxonomy (NCBI): domain Eukaryota; kingdom Metazoa; phylum Chordata; class Aves; order Passeriformes; family Mimidae; genus Toxostoma; species Toxostoma redivivum. The sequence continues at coordinate 115,361 of VXBI01002862.1, read as the reverse complement.
AATAATTTTCATGTGTGTAATGTTTTGACCAAATTATTTCCACGCTCATTTTCATTGATTAGTTTCCAAGTGGACAAGACCCAAAACATCAGAAAAACTCTTAAAGATTTTACTGTACTGAACACATTCATAATGACGACATTTAAAAAGAATGAGAAAGCACTTCTTCTATTAAAATTAGAACATTTACATTCAAATTTACATATGTATGCACAATTATGTCAAAGATACCATCAGCATTCTATAAAACAAATGTGTGATTGCCTATTAAATCAGATTATACCAAAAAGATCAGGTGGTTAATTTTTTTCCCCCTCCAGTTAAAACAAGACAATGGATTTGCTTTGAATACAACTTCTGATTTCTATCCTGTCTCTGAAATTCATGATTTCCAAATAAATGCCAAATGAGATTTTAAAAAAATCTCCACTCAAATAAATTTCCTAAACTGCAAGAGAATGGAAAAGATCAAGAAAGAAAGATTTTGGCTTCTCTGTATGCTTACTAACTTAATTGTTATTTTGGCTTTTCTGTATGCTTACTAACTTAATTGTTTGTCCCTAGAAAAAAGCAAGTTGCCTTGAGCAATTAAACTCAAAAAAGGGCTCATTTAAAGCAAGATATTTTTATTTGACAAAAATCTTCTAGGACATCTTCGAAAAAAAGTTTACATATTTTTGAGGGAGAGAGATTAGATGCAAATAACAGGTAAGAAAGACAGAGAACATCAACATGAAATTTAAAAATAATCACAGATAATTTCTGCATCAGGTGAAGATCACACAGCACACACCACCAAAGAAGACAGGCATGTTTTGCTGGAGAAGTCTTGAAGGAAGCTGTCTATCTCCTGGGGAAAGGAAAAAAGCATTCAGGAGGAAAAAGCTTTAAAAGGCTGTGAAATTGCCAGCAGGATATACAATGACCACCACAGATAAGAGCTCCATCAGGTTGCAAATGTATAGGAATAAGGTTAGCACTTCGGTTGTTATTCAGAAGGAAATGAAAGATGAGTTTATGATATCAAGCCTGGATTAGGATCTCAGAAGATCATTTCTTGGCTCTGCCATAATCTTTCTTTGTGATTTTGGGCCAGAGTTTACATTTGGCATAGAGTGAAGGAAGGAAGTAGTATCCTTTCTATACAGTTAGGGAACTGAGACCCAGAGATAATACTGGCCAAGAATTCACAATGCTTTACATTTACATTTCCAATAAATATCTGTGCAGAGGAAAATGACTGAGAGTTAAGAGGTATCTTTGTGGGTCTGATGCTCCAGGTATGTGTGTGTTTCTGCCTCCTTGTTACGGAATTCAGATAAAAAATCCTTTCTCCCACAGTTTGACAAAGGGTGGGGTTTTTTGTTGGTTGAGTTTTTTTCAGGTTTTGGTTGGTTGGTTGGTGGTTTTTGTTTTGGTTTTTAGGGGGGGAATTTTTTTTTTTTTTCTAACCAGGCTGAAATATAAAAACTCAGGAAAAATACATTTTACATAGTCATTTAAAATATTCTTATGACTTCATAGTCTCATAATGAGGACCCAAGAAGCCTCCATGAACAAAAAAGTAACTAGCTATTACATGTGTTTATACGCTATATATGTCCATTTATCTCAGATATGTACAGAGTAAGTATCTTTATTTTATTTTTGTCATCATCCTAGTGCACAATAGCAGTAAATGACAACAGTGTGAGTGTATTGATGGGGTCTTACACAGCAAACAGCAATTTCCCTGAATTCCTACACGCCAGGCTGAGCTCTAGCACTGACTGGGACTAAATCCTGAGCACTTCAGTGGAAAGTCAGGGTTACTTCATCATAGTCACTTGCTTTTCACTTCCTTTTCCCTGTTGATGTCCTAAAGCTACCAGAGTTACTCTGATGTGAATGAGATCCGAATCCTGACCATTGGCAACAGTTATGGAAAACAGGAAATGGGGTATTTCAAATAACAATAGGTGGGAACAGTGAGTAAAGGTTCACTATTTGGTAACGGTGCTGACTCTTTAATGACTGTTTATTTCCTTGTGTCCCAAAGAAGGCCACAGTTCATTCTGCTCTCAAATATGTACTATGGATATGTCCATATCAGACCCTGTATCTAATTTTTCAGTTAATGGAGGTGGGGGGGGGGAGGGGGAATCAGCACTGACTCCCCCTTCTCATAAGAAGCAACACAATGAGAATGCTCTCCTGTGCCATGGAAAGTCGAGTTGCCAGGGGCAAAAGTTTCATCCCATACCCTGTTTAAAGCTCGCTATTGATACAGCAATAGGCATTTTTTTACCTCCCATTCACCACAGAAAAGAGTACTGTGACATAGGGAAACCCTTAAAACCCTTTACAAAACTTACAACCCATACAATGCACTTCACGTGAAGTCAGAGCAGAGACGTTACAAGCTGGAAAAGCTATCCTGGGCCATGTAGCTCATTCCAAGCAAAGGTCTGCCGTTCTTGGCTGAGGCTTTCACACAACTCCTTGTCTAGTCTTGCCATGACTAATTCCCAGAAAAGGCAGTTTCACAACTACCCCGGCCAGCCAGCCCTGCGTCTAATTGGCATCACTGCTTAGAAATACTTCCTTGCATTCTCCTATGAAAGTTTGCAGCTACAATCTAATTCTATGTACTTTTACTAAGCCTTAGAAGCAGCTAGTGAGACAGCCCAGCTATTTTTAACAGTCGTTAGTTCTCCAGTCTCTCGCTTCACAAAATGACTGGTTCTTATTGGGTTCCTTTTCTCACAGCTTCCAAAATTGGTCTGAATTAAGTTTCCCAGCTTAATGCTCTGTTAAATAATGCTCACTAATTAGCAGCAGCAAAAACTAAAATCCGGTCATATGAAAATGAAAAAACACCCAGTGACATAGGTGTTTTATTTTTTTCTTAGTTCAAGATCCTTTTTTAATCATTAATCATAGCAAATTCTGCTCTTCCACTTGGAGAAGCAGTCAGTAAACTTTCTAAAAGCAAGGAACTTGTCAGACAAGCCCCCATTGTTCCAATCTGCTAATTATGAGGCTGCTCACTCTAAACCCCATCTTTCGTAAAGATGCTTTGCAAAGAATGTGTGCTTTTCTTTATACAAGTTACTCATATTTACAAAGAAGGGTCTGGAAGGCTACCTCATCTCTTGTTTTTTTCCTTCCTTTTTTTTTTTTTTTTTTTTT